>JAHLSL010000061.1:1228855-1247842 GCA_025920805.1 Petroica traversi
GGTCAGGCAGGGACCCATCCCTGCACAGCAGCCGCTCGGGGCGGAGGGGGCAGAACGCGGGTGTGTGCCGGGGTTGTGTGCCGGGCAGCGCACACAGAGCTCGGGAGCCTCAGGGCAGCCTCAGGGAGCTGTGTGAGCCTCCGGGCCCAGCGAAGGGGGTGCGGCCGGGCCGGAGCGGCTCCTAACGCCGTGTGTGTCGCTTTGCAGTGGGACCCCATGATCACCACGCTGCCCGGCCTGTACCTGCTCTCGGTGGGAGTGGTGAAGCCCGCGGCGTGGCTCCTGGGCTGGACGGGGAACGTGGTGTGCTCCGTGGGAATGCTCAGGTTCATCAACCTCCTCTTCAGTGCTGGGAACTTCTATTTACTGTATTTGCTTCTGTTCAAGATCCACCAGAAGAATAAGGTACGGTCCAAGTAAAAAAAATTTATGCACTCGCACAAGCAGCTTTGATGGCTTAGTGTCTTTTCCCTTCACCACATGTGTGAGCTGTTCTCAGTTTTATATAACTGCGAGTACCACCACAAATTTGGCCAAGAAGGCACAGTCCTGTTCTCTAAATTTTTTAGTCTATTTTTCCTCGCACAAGTTGCAGTCCTTTAAAAAAAATCATTCTTTCCGATAAGTACACTGAGTCGCTTTGAAATAAAAGGTAGTACATATGCAGACTTACTATCCAGAGGTCTGAATGCTCATGTAGTTGGAATTGCTTCAGAGTCCTCACAAAACTTGATTAGCAGTTCCTCAGCTGCTCTGTGAGCAGCCTGTGGCATTTATGGGGATTTATTCTTTTTCAGCTGCAGGCATTTGGATTTGTCCTTGTTGAATTTCATCATATTTTTGTTACCCCATTCCTGCAGCCTGTGTGGGTCATTCTGAATGACATCTGTGCTCTTTAGTGGATTGCCTGGTCGCACCCATGTAGTGTCAGCTGCAGGCTTGATGACAAAGTACTCTCACTGCTTTCTTGTATTTGGTAAAATCATTAACAGGGCAGGTCCCAGAACAGATCCCTGTGGTACTTGGGCTCTTACTGTCCTTTGGGTAGAGTGTGACCAGTTCACCATCCAGCCAGTCTTTACCTGTCTAGCTGTCCACACTTTGAGACCATAACAGTTCAGCTTGGTAACAAGAATGCTGTTAATTTGAAATTCTGGAAATCCACCACTGCAGTAATTAATGGCCTGTTTAAAGTCCTTCACATCAGTAAAGTTACTTAGTTTGACTTTTAACCTTAAAACATTTTTTTTCTGTTCTCTGATAACTGAAGGATTTATTTACTGTAACGAAAATTTCTTTTGGTGTATTTTCTTAGAGGAACCTCTTCATTTTTAAGCATATGATAACTGTACGGAATTAGATCAGAAATAAATTGTTTCCTCTTTTCCATACTTGGAAGTGGAAACATAAATATAAGAAAAAGTTCTTGACAGTATTCTAGGCATTTAGTGATACTTTGACATTCTTTGACCTCTGTTTCCTCTATTCCTCTTCCTATTAAGGTGGTGAGTGGTTGTTTCACCCCATACTACATTATTCAGAAACATCCTGCAAAATTTTTTAATGTTGTGGTTTGTGGTGTTTTCTTGCACAGAAATAACTGGGAGAAGTTTTTAACGGCATGGTCTCCTACCTTTTTTAAAATTTATTTTCTGACTCATGAATTATAATGAGGATAAACAATTAAAGCTGCATCAAAGATTAGAAACTTGGAGTTGGCCTCTCTGTAGACTGGGTTCAAAAAGAGGTGATAACAGAGGCACAGAATGTGCTGTCTCGCAGATAAACATAATCTCATTATGAGAGAGCTTAAGAAAAATATAGCATTTGTGCAATAATGGAAACAAAGAGCATAGGAGATGTTATATTGTGTTAATGGAATTCTCAAGGATTATACTAGTTTTGTTTTAGTATATTATTTTATTTTATTGGACATTATCTAACCACATTTTTCTGCTTCTTCTTTAGGCTGTGTCTGGTTTCCAGAGAATCTTGTCTGCATTAACTCTTGCAACATTTCCCACCCTTTATTTTTTTACATTCCTTTATTATACGGATCCAGGATCAGTATTTTTTACTCTCTTTTCCTATTTAATGTGCCTTTATGGTAACCATAAAACTTCTGCTCTCCTTGGATTTTGTGGCTTCATGTTTCGTCAGACAAATATTGTATGGACAGTTTTTTGTGCTGGAAGTGTTATTGCAGAGAAGCTAAATGAAGCCTGGAAGACTGAGCTGAAGAAAAAGAAAGATGAAAAGAGTTCTTCCAGGAAAGGATCATTTTCAGATTTGACCAGAATTCTGTGGTTTCTTGTTGAATATCTCTTAAAACCTAAAAACTTAGTTACACTTGTTGCTTTAACTTGGCCATACATCATATTAGTATCTCTCTTCTTTGTTTTTGTCTTCATCAATGGTGGAATAGTTGTTGGTGATAGAAGTAGTCATGAAGCCTGTTTGCATTTTCCTCAGCTGTTCTATTTTCTGTCCTTTACTGGTTTTTTTTCATTCCCTCATTTATTGACCCCTACTAAAATCAGGAAATTCCTTTTGTCCTTGCGAAAGCACCCTGTGCGGTATAGCATAATTGCTGCCATCTCTTTATTCCTGATCTGGAAATTTACCTATGTCCATAAGTATTTACTAGCAGATAACAGACATTATACGTTTTATGTCTGGAGAAAAGTGTTCCAAAGACACGAGCTTGTAAAATACCTGTTAGTTCCATTCTATTTATTTGCTGGCTGGAGTTTTGCTGATACACTGAAATCAAAATCAATATTCTGGATCTTAATGTATTTTCTATGTTTACTAGCAGTCACAGTTCCTCAAAAATTGTTAGAATTTCGTTACTTTATTTTGCCATTCTTAATATATAGGCTCAATATTCCATTTCTGTCTCTATATAGACAACTTCTGGAGCTCACTTTTTATATTTTAGTAAATGCTGTGACTTTTTATCTTTTTCTAAACAGAACATTCGAATGGGAAAATAGTGATGAAGTACAGAGGTTTATGTGGTGACTTTTTTTTATATACTTTTATACCTATAGGAAAATGGTTCTGTTTCAGGACTGGACTCTGAAATGTAACAATATGTATTGCATCATGTAAAGGCTGTTTTCCCTAGTTGGAATTGGGAAGTAAACTCTTTGCTTGTATGGTTGCAACCAAATGCAAGACCTGTTAGTGTGAAGATACTCCATAAATTGAATTTATGAGAATTTTAAAATTCAGTATGAGGGGAAATGTGAGAACACCTTTCTGTAATTAATGTAAAATGGAGATGTTTACTGTCATTTTTCATGATAATAAAATATTATGTAACATTCCCTTGAAGGGATAACTGTTTATAAATATGTTTCAGAGGTTTCACTTTTAAAAAAGAAGAATTTCAACCTGTTCAACCTTATTGTTTATTTATGTGTGTGCATATTTATTCCTCAGATCAGGCCATTTCCTTCTAGCTTTACTAGGGGTCAAGGTATAAACCACTGGTAAAGTACAATGTTTTCAAAGCCTCCTACGTCTCACTGAATTTTCATTACTTTTTTTGTCAGTAAATGCTTACATTAGTTTTGTAAGCAGAATGTAGGCTCTTAAATCATTAGAGCATTTTGAATGTTTTATTTCAAACTGATATTTAGGAAACACAGCGGATGCTATGTGTATGCACCTTCTTTGGAGAAATAAATGCTCCTGTACAATAAAACATAAATGGCAGTGGATAATGTGACCTTTTAGAAGGAGAGTAGTTTACAGATGTCAGATTGCAACATGCAGTGGATTGCAGCCCTCTTAAATAATTGAGCTTTTATGTCCTGTGGTCCTATGCTCACAGGTTTGTGCTGACATTGGCTCTGAGTGCACTCCTGTGTTGCACTGAGTGTTTCAAAGATCTTTGATGTGTAATCTTCAAGAAGTACTAATGGCATTACTGAGCTATTCTTTTAAGTATTTTTTATGTTTATACAACTCTAATGGAACTTGAGTGTATATATTTTGTTTTACAAAGGTAAAATGCAATGTGTATATACACATACAGGTATGTATGTGTATTTAAAAGCATCTAGTGTGCTGCATTATTATCATAGTAAATGAAGGCTGTAATGGTTCCTGTCAGTAAATGACTTCAAGTCTCAAAAACATTTGATTTGCTAAAGTCTGTGGCAGTGTCCAAAACTTAAAGTACTGTACAACTTCTTTAAATTCATTATTGTTCTGTAATGAAAATACTTCAGCCAAATCTGTGCAGACATCATATTGTTGGCACTCAAGTTACTCTGAAACGGAATTGTTTCTCAAGAGGCCAGTAATGGTGAGTTACAGACTCAGGTCAGTACTGGTACTGTTTTCTTTTACAACACAAAGATCTGTGTCCTGATTCCAGTTCCTTCCCTGTGCCAACACTGTGGTGGGTGTGGTGAGCTCAGATTCTGATCAATGTCTTTGCAGCCCTGTTTCTCCTAAGGAAACTCTCAAGCCACTCTTCAATGAGAAGGTGTGTTTGTGTTGAATTTAAGATTTGCTGGGTCACTTTTTGCTTCTTTTTCCAGCCTGGTAATTTGTTGTCAATGTGTACCATAGGGAAAGCCATTTTCAGTCATTCCCTGTTTTCTTCTTCAAGTTGAAGGGACAGAGAAACCTGAAGTGGATTGCTTTTGAAGAATGTAGCATGGCTCTGGCAGAGTCCAGGATGTTGTGTTGTGATTTCAGTATCGCAGATTTGGGAGGGGAAATCTTGTGTGCCTTCTGCTTGCAATTTTGTTTTTGTATGCCATGCCAATAAAATCATAAGATAAAGAGCATTTGCCTGTTTAAGTACAACTTCATTTGTGCCCTGAATACCGAGGTGGAATGGTAACGTGGGAAGACATGGGGTCTGTCTAGTATTCCAAATTGGATTTTAGATCTGAGGTTTTTTTCTGATTTTATGTAGGGGAGCAGGTGTTCCTTTCCTTGAGAAAAAAAATTCCCTTGTAAAGATCCTTGTGTAGTCCACAGGTGTTTTATCCACCATGTTTTATGTCTGTTTTTACTGGTTTCAAATCCTTCCGTGATCAACTCTGTTGAGAGACTGCTTCCTACTTTTAATAGAAGTAGCTGCTGTGTTTCAAGTGAAAAGAATCAGTTTAAAGATGTACAATTTTAAAACTGTTTTTTTTGTAGTGAAAGGTTAAAGCAAAAAGTCCACCAAAATTTAGAGCACAATACCTTTCTAATGAGCTCCACCCCAGGAGACACTAGAAAAATTATATATATATATATAGAGAGAGAGATGTCTCTGACCTGTTGGGGCTGTTTAACCAACATTATGAAATGGCATATTATTTTATAATGGAATTTATCACTATACTTACGGATTGTAATTTAAAAATACAATTATGCTTAATATATTTCGCTCATTTGAAAGCAGGCTGAGTTGATATAAGTTTATTTTAAAGAGGGAAGTTGATGAATTACTAAAGTAGGAAAGGGGAATGTATTTGTAGAATAAAGCTAAGTTTTCACTTATGCTTGTGAGCCTGAGGGTGTTTGTAGGTAATATTCAATGTTAGCCAAGTCAGTCCAGAAATCAGGGTGGTTATAATTGTGTCAGAATTGGTCGTAAAGATCTCCAAATTCCATCAATATTTCTTAGGACTTTGACAAATAGCAGTAGCACTGTTGACATCCATTGAAAAATGGATTTTAGTATTTTGCTCCTGGAATATTTCCATTGTAATTGTTTCTAATTTATTAGGTGTTTTCCTTAAAGGCAGGCAGAAAGGGCTATATTTATCCTGCTTTATGTTTCCAAGGTCTTCTAGATTCAATAGAACCATAATTACTTAGGTTAATTCTCAGCAGGTGTCAATGAAATTTACAAAAGCTTTAAAATGTTCATTTCTTGTAAATTTTATTAGATGCCAATTTAGAATAAAATCACATCAATTTCTTGAAGTATTCAAGGTAAAATTAAAATAACATAGCTAACCTTTCTACAATGGCTGTTTAAAAAAAAAGGCTCAGTTTTAATTTTTCTTAGAAATAAGATGGTTTTTCAGTAACTTGGAATAATAAAAATAGCTGAACAATCACAGCATGGCTGTATTATTTTAAAGTGGGGGAAAAATACAAATATTTATTTTTTCTTTTAGTTAAAAATGTCATTAGTCAGCAAGACAGAAAGTTTGATAATCCTTTATGCTGTGAGCTGCATTTCCTGCATTCTGTATTTAATTCTTTGACAACACATGATCATGTTCAAAATAAGCAAGAGTTTTATAAGTGATGTTGAAATTTTTTTTATCTGTTAATTTTCTAGAGGGTTGATAAAGAAGATGAATTACTTCTGTTAGAAAGTAAGGAAGAAGTATTCTATAGTGTCTGGAGGCAGTTGATTTTTTTTGTGCTGTTACTGCAGCTCTGGTGTTTTTTGTTCACAAGGTGGCAGTCCTGTGCTGTCTTGTTGAGGTGACCTAGTGCTTAGTGCAGTGCTGATTCAAATCATGTTGTTCCAGCAACACTGATAATTAGAAAACTTCAAGTTCTCTCATGACTCCTTGCTTGTTTTAGTAACTGATTTACCTATAACATCCCTGTTTATTTTAAATATATATAGTATGTTCTAGTAGAATAAGTTTTGTTCATCTTTAAAGTGTCTTTCTGGCATTTTTTTCTGTTTGGGAAATTTTCATGTCTGCTCTAAAAAAAATTAAGATTGAAATCCTACTTTTGTAAAGATGTCATTCTTTTTAGCAGATTAGCAGATTTCCTTTTGGTGTTTTATTATTAAATTTCACAGTATTCTTAATTTCTTTGCATATTCATTCTACTTCTACCTAAGAAGAAAAAAAACCTGAAGGACAAATTGAGAAATGCAGAGTAATTATGCTTTTGAGACTGACATATGGTGATTTTCTAAAATATTTACTCTTATTTAGGTGATGCACATACAAACTATAAATGCTCAAGTGCCTATAGTAGTCAGTATACTGTATTTTAAATGCATCATCTAGTTTTTTGTAATGAAAAATTGTAATTTTTCCATGAAAATTATTCTAATTGTCTTAAACTTTGTCTATATTCAGCATCCTAATATTTTCCCCCTGAAAAACTTTGCTCTCCTTGCTTATCCCTTGTTAGATAAGACATGCTTTTTATTTTCAATTCAGTGACATTTTTAGATCACTTGAGGCATGTTTTATAGAAAAACATCCTTCTTAAAAGTATGCTTCAGATAGATGCAGATAATTGGTTTTGCTAACAAACATCCTTTTGCAAACAAAAAGGATCTCTCCATGAGACAGAAATGATAATTTACCTAGCCATGTGTAGCTGAAATGCCCTTAATTTGCCAGTTTTTCTGCTTGATCTCAGGACCTCATGCTGTTCCTTCAGCTTCAGGGATAGCTGGGGTATGAGGAGCAGGAAGCAAGAGGAAAAATATTTCTGCAGATCATTGTCACTGCAGTGCTGCCATAGCTGGGGGTGTGCAGGCTGCCAGGAGCAGGAGTGAGCGGGTGCTTTGGGGGGTTTGAGGGCACCACTGTGCTCAGCAGAGCTCTGTGGCTGGTAAAGTGTGCGGTGATGGGGGAGAGCTGCTGGCCATGCACCAGTGGGAATGTCTTCTCCAGCTGCAGGAAGGATCTGCTTGTTGCTGGAGCTGGCTGGATCCCTGGGAGAATGATCCTGCTGAAAGCTGACTGACCTGGTTTGGTGGAAGATGTTTTAGTGCTTTGCTGTGGATCTGTAAATAAAAAACTGTTCTTGCTCTGTTCAGGAAATGTGAGCTTACTTGAAACATAGCTGTGTGTCACAAATAGGGAACAGATTGCTTTCATTTTTATGGAATCACAGAATCATAAACTTGGACAAGACTCATAAGACCAATGAGTCCAGCTATCAACCCAGTACCACCTTTTTCACCACTAAACCATATTCCCAGCTGCCATATTCATGCACCTTTTGAACCCTTGCAGGGATGGTGATTCCACCACTTCCCTGGACAGCCTGTTTCAATGCCTGGCTACCTTTCCACGAAGAAATTTTTTGTAATATCCAATCTAAACTTAAGGCCATTTCATCTGGTCCTCTCACTTGTTATGTGGGTGAAGAGACCAACCCTGACCTGGCTACAATCTTGTTTCAGAGACCATTTTCAGACATCCTCTTCAGACCTGTAAGTTTAATATATGTGTATCACATTTTCCTGCAATTCCCATTTGATTCCCATCAAATCTCAAACAAAGCATTGTCTGGCTGATTTTCACATTGTCAGTTGCCCAGATACTTTAGTGGCTTTATAATACAAAATTGATGCATCTTAAAAAATAAATATTGTTAAAGCATTTCCCATGTGCTTTATATCCTGGTTTTAAGTAGATGTAAAGTAATATCCCGTGCATTTAATTCAAATTGGCTTCAAGTCCTATTAAGTACAGCAGTGTCTGCCTTTTCAAAGACGTATTTGTGAGAGTTCATGTCCTTATCTCCATTCCTATCTTCTGTAATGAGACTACATTTTGACATTTTCATATCAACCCTCCTAAAAGTACTGTCATAGAAATAATCTTGTGGAAATATATTGAAAAAGGAATGGTGATTATCACTGGCAAGAGTCTAATTTTAGGGCACTACTTCAGACCTGCAGGTTTAGTGCATGTAAATCATGCTGCATTTTCCTGTGTTCCCATCAAATCTCAAAGCATTGCCTGGCTGAACTGAAATTTAAACGACAAGCTACAAAAGAACAAAAGAAATGCAGTTGGGAATGTCACCGATTTCAGGGATAGCACTTCACCCTTGGGGTCAGTGCTGATGAAATGCCACCACATTGTTGTGTGTGGTAGCAAGCACAGCGTAACCACAGTCCTGGTGAAGGGCACGAGGGTGTTTTGTGTGCTGCGTGTGGGATTCCACCCTTACTAGCTGCTCGGTGCATTCCTGAGCTGCTACAGCACTACATACTTACTAGCAATAGCAGTATTTTACATTAGAGATGGTTGTGAAGGTGGGAATTCATCTGCCAGACGCCTTGTTGAAACCACCTTTTTTTGTGAGCTGCTTGCTAGAGCACTGCCTGTTCAGGCAGGGCACTCGTGAGCTGGGGAAGCCTCACATCCAAGATTGAGGCTAGAATGACCAGGGTTTGAGCTGATTTTCCTGGCAATCACTCTCCTAGCTAAATTTGAAAAGTTTCAGCCCTATCCAATGTGTTGCGACCTTCCTTTAGAATCTCAAGAAACCTCATGGAATTACCTTCTCTCTACAGGCCCAGCCCTTGGGGAAAGAAGGGGGTTGATGGAAAAGGAATTTATTTGCTGTTTATAGTAAAGAATTGTATGTACCCTTCCTAAAACTGTATCAGTGCACACTTGCTTCAATAACAGTGAGTTTTGTTCCCTTAATTATTAATAGGATGGAATTTTCTGCCTTCTTTTCTGAAACAAGGAATAGTTTGCTTAAAACCAAAACGAAATTGGGTGTCTGGCAGTTTTCTTGAGAATTAAGAAAATATATCTGGGGTTCTGGAAACAGCTATTGTCCAAGAGAAGCTTTCATTTTGTCTTCAAGATAAATACTAGTAATTTCATTTCTCCTGTACTACTTATAAAATATATATTACTTTTATTTTGGAAGGGTAGAAGAGGGGGGTAGCATTCCAGTGGCCTGGTCTGGCTGACAGGCAGCCACAAAACTTTATCTAAGAACTTCCACCAAGGAACAAGTTACTTTCCTCATTATGTAAGTGAATCCTGTAGAGTTTAATATTTTGAAGCTGAAATGGAGCTCATCTTTTGAAAACACACTCTATTTAAAGCAGTCAAGTAATGATGAATTTGCCATTTCATTAGATGAGCTTTTACAGAGATTAATTACTTCTACTCTCGGGAGCCTTTTCTCTCTAGTTATGATCTTTCTGCTACATCTGTGCAAAGCCAATTCTCCCATTTGCCTCTTCCACTTGTGCAGATACATAAAATATGGTATGTGCAGATTACAACACATCAGCCTCTTAACCTACTGACCTACAGAGACAAGAGGATTTGGCACCCCAGACTGGTTTTCTCTAGCTTTATTTTCAGCCTATAAAGAAGTTATGATTAATATAATTGTAGACTTCACAAAACCTTTGAGATCTTTTAGAAAAAGGAGGAAGTATCATCTGCCTAGACCTGTGCACCCTGCTCTGTTTTGCTGAATCAAGGTCTGTGGCGCCTTGTATGCATGGATACTCTTACTGTGAGGAGCATGTAAGCATCAATTTTTGACTTTTAAAGTCAAGCTAACAGAAAAATCAGTCAAAAAAATTAACAATTCCCTTAAAAACTGCTTTCATGTTTGTTAGTGAAGTGGCTGGAGTTAAATACAACAGTTTGCTTGCTTCTCCTTGATTATTAGTATGTTGATAGTAGTTAGGGCATGTGAAGTTTCAGTTTGGCTAAGCAGTTTATCATTTGGCTATTTCCTGTAGAGTTCCTTGAAGTTAAATGCTTGTGGAGGCAAGTTTAGTTGTTCTAAAGCCAGGGCTACTCAAGTACCTTGCTGTTGTGTTGAGGGGTTGGCTGTGTTTGCCTTGAGACACAGTTTCTTTGTGGAGTTCGAGCACAAGAATTTTCCTTTTCTGTTCAATTAAAAATAAAGGTAATCAGATTATGAGGATTGGCTGGTTCTGTAAGGAAGCATGCTTTTCTTATCCTCATACTGACTAAACCAAATTTAATTTGCCCTGATGTGGTTCTATGGACTCCCTAATACATGGAATCACTCTGCTTGAGGGCCGGAGGACTTTAGTATAGTTGTTATAAACAACTATCAGATCAGCTAACTTTGCAGGAAGTCTTTGATTTTAAATAACAAATCACCACCACCATCAATGAGGTGGGCTCATTCCTCTTGCACTTTCAAATCCTAGCATTATAATTAAAACTTCCTTGGAATAAAGAGTATTTCTGGAAAACAATGTCAATCCTACTAGCAATTAAGGCTTCTATAAACCTTAGCATACAATTACAGCAAAGATCAGTTAAAGTAAGTAGTTGGTGACTGAATCTGAATCAAAGATGTTAACACCTGCAAAGATTCTACCTTGTTATTTAAGTCACATACAGCAGAATACATGATGCTCTTGAACTTTCTTGTCTATCAGTTTGTCAGAGAATAAGCAAGCAAGAAGAGCCTTTAAAGTCAGTCCTAACATCTAACTAACTGATAGTCTGCAGTTACTTGGCATAAAACTAGCCTGTCAAAATCAGCTTGTAGTCTCTCTCCTAAAGAGCTTTAAAAGATTTCTGGGGGTTTTGCTCTGATGGATCTCAAGATAAATGTTCTTCAGCCCTTTTTGTGTTTTCCTTCACAATGCAAGATCCTCTTCCCTTGATGTGATTTTATTGCCTGGAGGATAAAAAATTGGTTTGGAGGTCTGTTTTATTACATTAAAGAAGTGTATGCATTAACACGAGTGATACTTAGACCAAATGGATCTATACCCTGCAGTGAAAATACAAACAACAAGATGTATTGACAGAATATATTCAATACTTTATTTTCTCATTAAATCTAGCATAAAGTAGATAGGATAATTTGGTATCAGATTTAATCTTTCATGTTACTCTGCAAGTGTATAGATATTGACAATTTGTTTGGTCCTTTGAACATACATTTCCAAGGCAGAGTTGAAGAGGGTAATTACAATCCAAGTCTCTTTTCCATTACCCACACACTAATTTAATTGAAATTGTAGTAAGTACAACTTCATGAGATGGATCTATTTTCATTTCAATAGCGTGTTCTCCAAGGACACTAGAGGATATAAATCAACAGGAACTACACTGAAGAAATAATAATGCCCCTGGAAATGCTTCAGCTGTGTGCTCTCAATCTTACAACCTCAAAGAACAGGGATAAAAACCTTACAGATTTTTGGGTTTGTATATTCGCTGGAATGCATAATGTTAAAAAAGAAAATAAAACACAGGGCAGTGACTATTTTTTCTTTTTTCTTTTCTTATTTTTGGGTAAAACTACCATTTGATATTTACAACTATAGAACAATACAAGGAAATACAAAGCTGAAGAGATTTCTTGTGACAGATTTTCTGTTGTCAGCTCATATAAATAGAAAGCAGCTGTGCACCTAATCTGAAAAGGTTGGTCTACTTGTTCATGTGCTCATCTGCATTTTTATTATTCTAAATACCTTTATCAATCTGATATTTTACAGTGAACCTTCACTAGGACTTCTGTATTTTGATAGCAAATAAAAGAAAAAACTGAAGGGTATTCCTAGTGAGTTGCACAGAGAAAAAAGATAAAAGTAATGCTGTGTGCATTTGCAGGAGGCTTATGCCAGGACTAAATTTCATGGAAAATGCCCCTCAGTCTCCACTTTCACCCCTTTCTAGGGTGAATGATTCCATTCCTCCCATCTCAGGCTGCATCTCGTTTTGCTTGGCTGTTCTTCCTTTTGTGCCAACCTCTTCTCCATGTAAGCACGTGCCAGCACTGTCCCCAGTTGTAGCTGGCTTTGTCCCAGCCACCTGGCATGCTGAGACTGTTTGTTTATATCATTCTTGCTGCTGAAAAACAAAACTCAGTGTTCATTTGGGCAAGGATTTAAAGATATATTAATGTAGGCTGTACTTACCATCAGCTTCATCAGGACAGGATCAAAAAGACTGATCTGGGAAATAGTGTGTGTGTGTTCATCCTACCCTGGCTGTCAGAAGCAAAATTTGCAGTGTGGGAGTTTTACTTGTCTTGATTTCCTAGTAGGGCCTCTTCAGATGATTGATGTTTTTTAGCTGGGGTGAGCTGCCAGCCCTTCTGCCTTGTCCTGAGATAATGTAACAAAGCTCTGAGCTCAGCAGGCTGTGTTGCTCCACCTCCAAGAAGCACTAAAGACAGCCATAAAATTCTATGTCAGTTATTAGCCCAGCCTGGCCTTCTCCTCTGAGATGTTGCAGCATCAGCATCTGCTCAACCTGGAAATGCACGGGTCTTCAGCAACCCAAAAGCCAAGGTTGTTTTTTGATGTTTTGGTGCTTATTTGAGCGAATATAAATTGTGCCCCTCATTCACTCACGGAAGATGTTTAGAAAGGCTCAAACGCAGACCTGCACTGAAGTTTTATGATTCAGGCTTCAGAAGTCCTGAGATTTAGAAACAAAGGAAGAGACAATTTCTGTCATGTTTTTTTAATTTCTTGTACTCAAGGGTACACTAAATGTAGTTTTGTTAGAACCAAAATGAATATGGAAAACTGTTCACCTTGTAACACTCTTGCTTTGTTCTGTACTTTTTGTCATGTGGTTCCCATTGAATATTGGGGGGAGCGTATGAGATAATCCATGGAAGAAAATTTTTTCTAGATATGTGACTACAGAATAAAATGCACTTTGCGGTGTTTTCCATGTACCTAAGTCTCTCTGAAAGACTGAAACACCCGGTGATAGTGGTCAAGTAGCACTTGTGAATGGCTTTTTTCTTGAATTTCCAGTCATGTTCTTCTATTTTGCCTGGAATATGTGACAAACTAGTGAGATCAGTTTTCATTGGTAGGTAAGTATCACAGTCCTGGTGGTGTTCAGCTAAGCTGAGCTGCAACCTTCCAGAGCATCTCCCCAGGCTGGGGCAGCAGGACCATGCAGGAGCTCACACTGACAGTGAGCAGCACACACAGCCTGGGGCAGCAGGAGCTCACACTGACAGTGAGCAGCACACACAGCCTGGGGCAGCAGGACAATGCAGGAGCTCACACTCACAGTGCCCAGGACACACGGGCACGGGGGAGAAGCAATCACAGCGGCACAAGGAGCACACAGGGGGCTCTGTGCAGGTCCCAGCTCCGGTTTGTTCCGTCCCCAGGAGGGCCCAGTGACAAAGACACCAAAAACAGCAACCCGACCGAAGCACCGAAGGGGGCGGTGTTTACAACAACCAATAGGGAGCGGGCTGGGGCGGGACAATGCTGATGGATGGGTTGGGGAGCCAATGAGGAGGGGCAGGAGGAGGGACCAAGGAGAAGGGGCCAATGGGGCATCGAACTGGGGAGAACATTCTGGAGAAATTCCATATAAGGACAAAAGGAGTGGGCAGGCCAACGGGCCAACTGGGAGAATGGCATTACAATAATGTATATAAGGCCTTGGGGGAGAATTTTGGATTACCCCAACTGTGGAGGATCACTCAGCCCTGGGGGCTGTGTTACAAGTAGTCCCTCTCAGAATCCTGGTCAGCAGGCCTACTGGCCTCCACAGATGAGGGTATTTTTCTGATTTTGTGTGTATTGCCTTTATTTTCTTCCTGCATCTTATGGCTATTTACAAAGCTTTTTTTATAAGCAGATTATGAGTTATTTATGTAGAAACTGTCCTGTCCTGTCCTCTTGTTCTAGATTTGATTTTTTTTTTTTTTTTTTTTTGGTAATACTTAAAAATTGCTTTGGAAAAATTTATTTCTGATACACATAACCCAACCAAAAATTACAACCAGTGTCTTTTTGAAGGAAATGTATTGGCTAGTCTGCTTTCTTTGTAGCTATATAAGAAAATACAAGTTCTCATGGAAGGAAAAACATTAAACTGAAGATTAATCTTTTATCATTAATTATAAAGAGATTTTGCTTTAAAAAAAGTTGTAATAATTAACTTTTACATTTTGGCTTTAATCGTAAAACACAGATTTGATTTATTCCCCTCTTGGAAAATGAGAGTCAATATAGTTAAATTCGTACTGCTCCTATTAGACCTTCCCTTTATTGTTCAAATTAAATAAATAATTTGCAAATAAAACCTAAATAAAAATACATTTCTAGAAAAAGAAGAACTCAAAGTGGGTGGATGAAGAAGGGAAGCCTGAGTACTATGTATTTATCAACAGCAATCTTTCAGCTTCCAGATTTCTAGTGAGATGGCTTCTACACAGCAGTGAGCAGTAGTGCCGTGATGGGCTCAAGAATTCAAGACAACTATTGCAATACTTTCTGTATTTCTTGAAGAGCTGAGCTCCCATCAGCTTTAGCTTTCTGGCAATGTGTCCAATTTGCTCCTTTTCCTTCACGGAAACTTAAAATAATTGCTGACAATTTTAAACCTGAGAGCAGGTGACCTACGGATGAAAGCCACAGTGCTGAGAGCTCCTGATTTAAACAATGACATTTTTTGTTCTTCACCTCCCCTATTACTGTACAACATGAATAATAAGGAAAAAGCTGAGACCTTGGCACTGACTCTGTCATTTCAATTTTGCAGTTCATTGCAAATAGGGCTCTGTTGCTCTTAAAAACCCAGGATTTCTTGAGTGTCTTACTGCATTTGATTTATAGCATTTCTGTATCACAAAGCATTCCTGCCTCAAAAAGTAATAAACTTCTGTCCAAATGAAAATAAAATGCTGGTATGCTTGGAATTAGGTATCGCCAAAGCAGAACATCTTGAAAGATGTTCCTTTATGAAGCTGTTGCTTGTTTCTTTTTTTTTTCCCTCTCTTGGAGAGTATGAGATTTTCATTACAAAATTACAAGTGGCACATGTTGTAGTAAGTCATATCTGCACTACAAGTATCTGTGCTAACCATAAACATGACCCAAGGCATATTAGTCAGCCATAAAAATCACTTGTCAAATAAAGCCTGTCTGCAGGAGGACAGAAGATGCTTATTGGAATTCAGTGAGAGTCAGGGGTGGTCCCTGCTGCCACTGCCATTGCTCCTCCAGAGGCATGTTAATTAAACAAGATGCAAAGAAAATAAATCTGTCATGTTCTGTTGGTCAGAATCCAGGGAGAGGTAACCGATGATGACTTAAATAGTTTCTGAAAGCTTTGGTTTGGTTTTTGTTTTAAAGAAATTGTTTTATAGATACCAGATTGCTTGAAACTAAACTGAAAGGGTATTTTCACTTTCTGCTTGTGTTTAGTTCCTCCTTTGATACTGCAGAAGCCCAGAGAATAATGGGCTGGTGTGTATGTCTCAAATGCTGATAACTGCTTGTGTGCTAATCCTAGAAGATAAAGGACTAACTTATACCAGTTTCCATGGCAAGTGTGTGGTTGACTAACAAAACTCTGTATGTTTTGCAAATCCTCTGACTTTTGTCATTTTTTTTTCAAGTGAGCATTTACTGAACTGAGGAGCTCCCTTCTCCTTAAGGATGGAATGTCACAGGATATTAGACATATCACTGTATTAGGAACTGTTCCAAGAATATCCATCTCTCATAAATAAGTGACTCTGCAGCTCGGGGAAAAAGAGCTTTCTGATCCCACTGGATTTCAAAAAAAGGATTTACACTTTCTCAAACTTTGGTTACTAAAATCACTCAGATTTTGATCCACCTGTCTGGAGACAAAATATTGTAATTGAAGTTGATAGTGACACAGTGATCAACAAAGTCCTGCAGTTTCACTGTTAATGTTATGAGCATCCATTAGAATTAATTTGCTGAAGACTCGCCTGTAAGAACTCAAAGGAAATTTCTGTATCAAGTTCAAACCATATTTAATTCTAATTTATGTATTTTACTGCAAGTTATTGTGTTGACCCTTAAATCTTGTACGAATCATAGTACAAACGTAATGTGCTGTAATTGAAAA
This sequence comes from Petroica traversi, assembly GCA_025920805.1. Classification (NCBI taxonomy): domain Eukaryota; kingdom Metazoa; phylum Chordata; class Aves; order Passeriformes; family Petroicidae; genus Petroica; species Petroica traversi. The sequence goes on from JAHLSL010000061.1 coordinate 1,245,433, forward strand.
ATAATTGTATTTTTAATTTTTATTTCTCTTTCAAAATTATAACTTCTTTTGCCAAAGTATCCTTTTCCTACAGAGAACAGCTCCCCCAAAATAATAAAGATGTTGTCAATAGCATCAGGATACCAGAGGGTGACTTAGGTAACTCTGAAAATTTTATTCCCAATATAAAATAACAAATATTTGCAAGAAATATGGGTTCACATATAAATGCCGCCTCGTAACTGGGAGTCTATATATATGCATTAAATAACCTGACAGGGTTAGAAGATTTCAAAGTTATCAATGACTCTGGTGTCTGAAAATTGATTCACTATTTTAGTAACAATGCCTGTAATTCACTTTGGGGGAAGAGAGACAGAAAGTCTTTGTGTGGGAGATTAGTATTACAGTAAGTACTACTTTGGAGCTTCTATTTTAATCATCCATAAAACAATGGGAAAAGTGCCCTGTGTTGTATTGTGTCATCCTATCTACAAGACTTAAAAATCACGTTCCCAGAGCTCTTTTTAAAAGCGTGAAGTGGAGGGAAATATCATGTTTGATGAAAATGCTTGATGATTGAGGCTGGGAGTTTATCAGGGACACCTGATTTTTTATTTCTGTATTCTCATCATTGCAATAAGCATGAAGAGAGGAGTTTTTTATTTTAGTACTCTTGCCAGTGAGCATTTACCTGCTGAGCCCCTGATTCCCCTTGGGTGCAGAAGGTGCAGCCCATAGCCCCGGTTCCTGTCCCGGGGGTGCCTCCTGCGAGGCCCTGGCTGGGATGGGGGAATCACTGTCCTCTCCTTGGGCCACATGAACTGAAAGTCCCTCCTGGCCTTCATCCCAGTGCCCTGAGGGCTGCATTGGCTTTGCTGCATGGGGCCAGGGGAGCCATGCAGGGGCTCTCCTGGGGCAGGATTTCTGGGTGAAAGAAGCAGAGCAGAGAAGGTGTGTTTTTCAATTACTTCCCCATGCCAGCGTGGCTGTTTTCCACAGGTCTTGCCAAAGTGAGCTTTAAATAGTGTCAGACAGTTTATATAGACTAATGAAATAAGTCTGTGTTGATGTTGGCACTCAAGACACTTTGTTTCTAAAGGCTGTTCACTGGGGTTGGAGCCCTGCCATGACCCCAGACACTGGCCTGAAACTATGATGGTAGATGGTAAAGTGACAGGAGAAAAAGTTCAGGAGGAACATCTACCTAGAAAATGAGTCAAGACTAAGAAAATGTCTTAAGCACAATTTTCTTTTCTTAAGCACGATTAGAGGGGTTTCATGCTCTCTGTCTTTAAGGTCCTGAGTCAGGGAAGGAGATGGTAAGCTGGTCTTGGTGTGGTCTGATGTGGCCACAGGTGACAGGTGAGCCCTCTTCAGGGGCATTCAGGACACTCAGGTTGGTGAGTGCATTTCTGAATTATTATAAAATTTGGAAGTGGCATTTTACTGTAAGTGTTTGATGAAAAAGAAAAGAGGGGTATCCCAGAGGTCAGACAATGTCTCTACTGCAAGCCTAAGAAGTCAGATCAGCTTTGGCGAGGGACTTAGTTACCCGTGTTTAAATGAACTCTGACAAATTCTGAATTTCTGAAGTATGCTCAAATAAACATAGGGTTTTTTTGTCTGTCTGCATCACCATGAATGTTTGGCTGCTCTTATTGTAGTGGTAATACATGTTGCCTCATTTCGATGCTCATCTGAATGCTCTGGAGAAGATCCCTACTACAAGGCTGGCTAAAAGCCACTCCTCCTGCTCTTGTTTGCTCTAGTTGAGACTGTGGTGGCACATCTAAAATAAGCATTCTGAAACCAGCTTTTCCTTGATCTGTAGTGAAGCACATCTCTTCCAGTTAGAGTCAAAGACTGCATGTCGACTTGCAAAACATGAACAAATTGAAGGGTGGCATCAGATTTCCAAGCAATATGGGTAAGAAAGACTGAATATATCACTAGGCCATTTGCTGTTATTCTAGTGAAGGTCTTCCATTACAAGACCAGAAGCTATTTCTGCTGATGTTGGTACTTGGTGGTGTTTATTTGCAAGCAGCAGCAGCAGGGTTGTAAAGCCATCTGTTTACAAATCACAGTTTTTAACATGGGCTTAATCACTCAACTCAAGAATGCAGTAACAAACTATTTACATCTCTGTGTCTGACAGAAATATGTGCTCCTTCCATTCCTTCACATTCCCTCCCTACTTGCTCAGCATCTGCTGTTCTGCTAGAATCTGTTCTACTAAAAATGCTCTAAATCAGATCACTTAGCATTTTACTTGGGGACTCAGAGCAGGGTATTTGCTCTTAAAAGGATGTCATTTGTCACTGGCAGCTGCCAGGTTTACCAGATCCTTTTGAAATGTGGTTTCTGACTCCAGTATTCTGACACTGCAGATCTTGCAGAGCACACGGCTACAGTGCCCATGTTTCAC
>JAHLSL010000061.1:1252842-1266868 GCA_025920805.1 Petroica traversi
ACACTGCAGATCTTGCAGAGCACACGGCTACAGTGCCCATGTTTCACCCTGCTCATTTAGCACTTTCCAAACCTGTGGGTGCCACATTTTGCACAGTTCCCTGTATAGATGCACTCACTGCATCTTCTTATAAATATCTGGCTGCCTCTAGGTGTACAAAACAGGACAAGATTCATGACAAAGTTTGTGATCTGATCCCTATGGAGAACTTTCTCCCAAAGAGCCTCCAGTGCTTTGGGCTCTCAGTGACAATGGAAGTAGTAGCTACAGGCTTCACATCCCACACTCGACTACTTCCAAGTTCTGAAGTATTTTTTGCCAGTGGGCATCTAACACTACAAGCATGTTTCTATGGAAGGAAAGGCTTCCTTTTAGCATGTTTGTAGACAATGCAAAGCTTTCATGGACTTTACACTCTGTGCCTTCTGTTGAAGCATATTCAAAAAACTGTTTATGTGATCTGTACAAGAAATCTTAAAATTATATTTGGATTTACTTCTGGAACATGCAACAATGTAGAATAATATAACTGGATTTGACCCACTGTCCTGAAAGTGCCACTTGCACTGAAAATCATAATTTTGATAATAGGTATTAGTTTTCCTCCTCTCCTTTCTATTGCCATTAATTTCCTTCTTTTCTACCTAATCTCTGAAGGAATCTTTTGTTGAAATAGATAGGGACCAGATGACCAGGAAGAAGAGTCTTAGCACTCAGATTGAGATGTTTGCTCCAAGGGCACTCTAGTCCAGCTGCCTTTAAAACCTGACCTAGATCTCTTCATGTTAGTAATAATAGAGTTTAAGCACACTGGTATTTGATAATACCTCCATTTACCAGAGCTATCTCATCTTTAAATATGTGGAACTTCTCTGCAATTCAGTGAAAAACAAGCTTGAAATCTCAACAATCGTCATTCTTGAGAAAATTAAGTATTTTATCAGAAATTTTGTCCATTAGCCCAGACCGTGAGAAGAGACTTCAAAGCTCCCATCCGTGTTTCTCTTGACTTTAACTATTTGGGAATCACCAGTCTGGCTGATTGGGTAAGCAGTGACATTGGCTTGGAGGGAAAAGGCACAGATGCTTTCACAGACACGAGCCAAAATGGAATTCAGACAAATAACTCATTTAGGGAAAAAAAAAAAAAAAAAAAAAAAAAGAGAGAGAGAGAGTGAGAGAGAGGGCAAGAGAGAGAGAGCAAAGAAAAATTACAGGTGGATTGAAGCAAACTGCAAAAAGGAAGACCTCTATATTTCTGGGATCACCCAGTCTAGTAAGTATTATTCATTTGTGACAGAATCCATGGAGAAGCTGAGGAGGTGAAAAGACCAGAAAATATGTACTGTATGTGTCAATGTTTGCACCATTCAGTGTTGTTCCACTACAACAGACACTGTAATGGGCTGTATTATTTATGTCCTCCATGCTCTGCCTCCAGGAAAGCAAATGCTATCCTTGAGTAAACAGAATATTTGTACCATAGGTCCTCAGTAAGGATGGATAAAGAAGTTTAGTGCTTTATAGAATATTTGAACTTTTGAGTTCAGAATTTCTTTAAACAGTTTAAAGTAAAAGTAATTGTTTTCTTATGCCTCAGACCATTAGTTAGTTAGGTTTTGTTGATTTTTTTAAAATCTCTTTTAGATTAATTTATTTCCCATTTGACAAAATTGGGAAATGTCACCAAGAAAAATATCTTAATTAAACCGTGATTTCATTGTATCAAGAATTCCCTGCTTTCTCTGCTGTTTATTAATGTTTTTCATTTTCAAGCTTTGGTTTCTCCCAGAGTCTTTGTCAATGACTTGAGAAACTATTTTGTAGGAGAAGGACCAGCCTGCCCAGGCTCTCTGGTCTCCTCTCAAAGGCCACAGAAGCAATGTGTGGCTTTCAAGTCTTACTGTTTTTCCAGGTAGGAAATCGGTGAGGATTAGTAACCATTATGCACCTCTGGAAAAGCAACAGACAAAAAACCCCTTCCTAAAAGGGGACTTACAAGTAAAGAAAAAAGTCAAACATCTTACAGGGATGGATGAAACCTGGGAACCTCTTTCTGTGAGCAAACACACTTCCCGCTCAGATGTTACAAAGGACTCTCTAGTCTGAACTATCAGAGAAATGAATCAAACAACACAGTAGGAAGAAAAGGAACAGCAGGGCACACACAAGATCAGATTTAGGCAAGAACAGAATTGTGATGATGCATCAATGAAATGTAGTAACTTAAAAAGGGATTGCCTGGTGAAGGAAGAGATAACCAGGTAGCATCACTTCAAAATCCTCCATAATCCTCTATGCTTCTCTGTGTCCTGCAAGTAAGGATGCACACTGCTTCCTCTTCAGTAAAAGCAGAAGGTTATGTTTTCTATCCCATTTTTATGTCTTGTGGTGGCAGGCAGGGTCTTTGGGAATGTGTCATAATCCCGAGGGCACTCATGTCCCTGCCCAGCCTTCCCATGGCCTGGGATCCCATTTCAGCCCAGTAGGGCCACCAGTCCCTGCCCCAGAGATAGAGTCAGGGCCTGGTCTCCAGCCCTGCCACAGCCTTGCCTGAACAAGAAAATTAGGGTTTTTTCTGGTTCACTGAATGAATTCCAGAACTCCCCTGGGCTTTGAGGGGGCCAGGATGAGGCCCATGGCAAAGCTCCAGTCATCTGCAGTATGGTGTAGCAAGTGATCAATTGAGCTTGAAACCAATGCGTTTTTTGAGCATCTTTTTTCCGTAATGCATCCTTGTTTTAAAAAATATGTTCTCTTGAAATAGACACAGCCTGTAGCATGTATCAAATTTGTTTTTCCAGCTAATCTCCAGTATCTGATTGCTGATACTGTCAAAGATAATTCAATATATATTAGTTGTCTTTTTGATATGCCATGATAGGGGAGTTTTGTAATATTTCCTCTATATGCCTAAAAGGGGTATGTTTCTTACTGCTGATTGAGATGCTCCCTGAATGCCAGAAATGCACTCATCAACATTTCAAGCGATGCATTTATCTGATAATTTCATTTGATGAATCAAAAATGCAGCTTTCAAATCCCTGCAAATCAAGACAAGAATTTTTGGAGAACATTTATAAAAGCAATATTGGGGTCAGATATACTAGCCTTGATTCCTAGTGGATGTTTTATTTTCTTTTGATGTTTCCACTTTGTAGCAGCTCATTCAAATCTAACATCAATTTATTACAGTTCACTACCCGGCAAAAGATACAGCTGTGATGCTCATGTGAAGAATATGGCCATTTAATTCAGCTGGCTTCAGCACACAGGGACCTCCATCAAGATTGCACAAAGGTACAAATCTCTCAAAGCTTTTACCACTAAACTGTCAGCAAGAGAGTTATCCTTTGTATTTTTTTTTGTTGCCAGTGAAAGCCAGTTATTTGAACAAAGCTCAGTCTCCCCTTCCCCATGTTCTCAGTTTTTTGCTGCCTCTCCCCTACCATTGCTTCTACTCTGCTACATCTCTAAAACCAGCTTCCAGCATTCCCCACAGACTTTATTATACTAAGAGGAGGGAAAAGAAAAATTTCATCTGAAATATTTGATAGGAACAGATAAATCTATGAATTTATTTGAAGTTTCCAGCAAAAATAAAATGCTTTGGATGGATAGTGAGCAATTGAAGACAGTAATCTTTGAATATTAAGCTAGTAATCTGAATTTACAGCCCAGCTTTCTGTAAACACAATTACTGAGATATGCAGGTTGATTTTATTAACTTCCAAAAAACTCCAAGGCAGATGAAAACAAAAAATAAGTGCCATGACTTATTCTAGGAATTCTTTCATTTAAAATTACTTAAAAACATAAGGAGGCCCCAGTTACTACTGATAGACTAAACTGTACCTAGAAAATGTTACAATATTCTTTCTAGTTGCTCTGTCAAAATAGATTTCAAGTTGCCAGGAAAGACAGCCATGGCCCTTCCCATATACTCTGCCATGCCTTCATGTGCTAAAAACCAAAGGAAAAGGTTTTCTGAGTTTTCCTTGAAAAGAAGGAACTTCAAGAGCAGCTCTGTAGAGGAATCAGAAGAGCCCTCTGAACTGCTGCTTTTTGTTATGAATTCTTCTCTCTCCAGCCTAGTCCTGTGCTAAAGTTATGCCATTTGTTTTCACCACCAAGCCAAGCACAGACAGGATGCCATGCACACAGTCTGTCTGTTTGTGGTCAGGAATGTCTGTGCTGCTTTCATGTGTAGCATTTTGATGCTGCCTTACCACATCTAGATGTTGCTGTGATGCCAGCCCAAGGGTTTGCATTTCTTTTCCTGCCTCTGCCAGGTCTGCTGGGCTCCCCCACAGCAGACTGGAGAATGAGGCAGTTGCCTGCACCCCTTCCTGCTCAGGTGTGACCTCAGGGCAGGTTGGAATTGTTGGTGCCTGTTGTCACATCAGCCTTTCCAGCCCAGTTCCCCGTACACCCAGTGGCACTCATCTGAATGGGCCTTTTGCACTCCAAAAAATGCAACTTCCTTGTAGGGAGCAGGGCAAGGGCTGAGCAGCCCTGTTGGTGCCATTAATGACTCTGTTTAAATGATGCCCCATGGTGGGACTGTCACCATGAGCTGCCCAGGCACATCACCAGCTTCTGTCTCACCTCCCCTCGGGGCCAGAGCAGCCCTGGTGACTGAGTCAAATTAGGGATGCCAGAAAGGCATCTTTAGTTAGGAAAACATCTGGCAATTCACTATAAACATTTGTGTGCAAGAAAAAGCATTGTTTACTGCTGTGAATCCTTCTGGGGGTCTGTGTTCCGGCAATGCAGTGGCAGTTCAGTCATGAGCCTGGAAATAATTTGTGGCACTATTTTTGGAAATGTCCAATTGTCTTATTATGCCAAGATTAAATGGGGTAACAGATGTAGTAATTAAAAATGAAAAAGTGACAGTTATTTTTGGCTCAAATTGATACTATTAACTGACACGGTAGATGGGCTTTTAAAGCCAAAAATATATGCAATAGCAGTCAGAATAGCTGTTATTTCCCTGCTGTTTGTGAAAGGCTTATGAATCATGTTCTACACCCAGCCAATGGCATACCTTTATTTCAGATGCTATTTAAATTACACTTAATTTAAATGAAGAGGTGGAACTAAGGAAATATCTGAAGGTTTTTTCAGGCTTTTTCTGACATCAGAAGTCAGATGACTTCATATCTTGATTTCCGGAAGAACTTATGAAACTAATTAATAAGCAGAAAATGTATCCCATGTTGACCTGTAAAAAGACAATATTAAATTTATAGTTCCTATGGCAGAGTTAATTAGTATTCCCATAAAGTCAGTATTGAGAGTGTACTTCTTTTGCTTATTAATATTATGTGGGAGAAATCGGTCCCTTCTTATCGAACCATCATTTCTAGATCATTGTATTAACATGTATCAGTACCAAATTTTTTCTCACTTAAAATGAGAGCAGTAGGATTTGGCTCTGCTTCATATATACTCCTAAATATAGCCCTAGAAAGAAAAATAATTTAAAACTCCCACAATTGTTAAGGCATATCCCACAACTAGGGACATTCCCTGGCTATAAGGAATTGACTGAGGACTGTGTATCTCTGAGCTCATTTGCATTAACTGCAAGCTGCAAGCCTTAGATAAATGCATTAACTTTTAAAGAAGGTAATCATGATATTAATATCTCCTTCATCTATAATGCCAGGTAATGCATTTTGGCAAGCATCACTTATAACTAGAATTATTCTCCCCTGGGAAGTTGGAAATGACTCCTCTTTATCCAAATGTGTTTTGCCTCTATGCACAGAGACACACAGGCTGTATTCCAATTAAAATCAATATTATGATCAACACTGAATCCAATTACACTATATTTGCTTGGCATTTCAGATGGTGAAGTAATGATCTTCCCCAACTCCAGCAAGTGGCCAGGGAGGTGCAGAGGATAGCTGGGGAGCCTGGTCTGCAGAGCCCCTCCCAGAGCTGCCCCTCCCTTCATCAGCGCTGGAGGTGGTGACAATGCTGTTTTGGCTGGCAGAGAACCAGGTGCTGCAGGTGAGAGCTTTCCTGGCACCAGCATCAGAGAGTTGCAGCACTACAGATTTTCCTTGAGCAGAGACACAGGGATTTATTGTGGTGCCTTTGCAGCCTCCACTGGGGGAAATCTGCTGCAGATCAAGCCCTTGACTTTCCTGCTCTTGCAGATCCACTGGGGTAGGGATGCTCTGCTCCTGCAGTGGCTGCTTCCCCTGCCCACACTTTGGCAGGGCTGCTTGACTTAATTTTAAATATTTATTGGACATTTAGTCTAATGCCCACTACCTGGGAAATGTCTCATATGATAGGTGTAAAAGCAAAGGCCAACTTTTTTTACTAGAGGCTGGCCTAAAAAAAGCAATCTCCAGCTATTCATTGCTGGTAACACACATTTATGGCCTTCCCCTTGGAGTGACATTTCTGCTGCACTGTACTTTAAGTGAGGCGTATCCTTTGGAACTTGCAAGGCTGCTCAGCTAATTTGCTTTGAAAACTAGACGGTAAATGAGAATTTATTTTTGATAAACATTTAAAAATTTTCTATCTGGACAGAACACTTGTGATACAAGAGCAAATACTTGATGTCTCCTTCAGGATGAATTGGAGAATCTCAGTTGGAAAGTTTGCATAGAAATCAATAATTTCCAATTCTACATAAACACTCTCACAAATTCTGTGTTCTGCAAAATCAGGGGAGTAAGCACATTTGTTACCATTAGTCACACACAGCACTCTGCAATATTATCTATGATTCTTTGTGCCAGAGCAATAGCTTCCAGCTCAAAATGCAAATCACACGCCAGAGACTTTATTTATGGCTTTTATCCTTTCTTCCCTGCAAACAGCAGGGCTGGATGGACAAAATGTTAAAAAGAAGTATCAGAAATCTTTGGAAAGCTTAGGAGAGCAGCTAGAACCCTTTTTTTCTGGAAATCCTCTTATGCCTATGTTTCCACACTTTAATGGGCTTTTTTAGAAGAGTCTGAAGTCCAATTTTCAGGGGTAAATGGCTGGACTAGCAGCATGAACTAAGCAAGTCCCAGAGTGCAGGCAACCAAAGTGAGTAAGGGGGTACTTTGGTGTCATATGCTGAAGGAGTGTCTGGCACCTGACATTTATCTCAAATATCTGTCCCATGCTCTGCAGCTCACCTTCAATAACCACCTGACTTAAACAAAACAGGCAAAGCTTGATCTTCTACTGTTTTGTACATCTTGTGATGATCTATGGATCTCCAGAAGAAGGGTAAAACTGCTCTGAAATGTGACCTTCCTTGAGAAGAAGAACTTTACACCAATTTTGTTTCCCTGGTGTAGAATGTAAATCACTGCATGACCTACACGGTGAGGTCTCCAAGCAGACTTGTCCTCTCTTTCTGTCATTCTGTTTAAAGCCTCTTTCACAGCTTAAGCTGTGAATTAAATCAAGGGCAGGACTGCGGGAGAAGGTGGGTGTCTTGGGGAGGTGAAGCACTGTTGTGTGCTGTGGGCTGTCCCCAGCTCCTGATGGCACTTTGCCAAGCACTCAAAGGTACACTTCTCAGCTGCTTGTGTCCCCTGAGAGCACAAATTGTAATAGTGTTTTTAAAAGATGTCTATGTCTCTAGACATTGCCTACATGGCCTTTCTTACAATTATAGATCTGTAATTACATACTTAATGATGACACCCCCTCTGTCTGATGATAAATATATTTTTCCATAACAGCACTTAAGCATTGCATATTTACTAATCAAAAGGGGATTTGCAATGCAAGTCAAGAATTACAAATTAATTATACCATACCTTTAATTATACCATAAATAATCTGGATAATTTCCCAAGAAAGTATATTAGAGTCCTTGTAAAGGCACTTCCCCTGGGTGCCTGCAATAGTCCACATCTTGTGCTTACCCTGACAGTGTAAGAAATCCAAAGTGCTAACTTTTCATTACTACTGCCTCTGAAGTAACTGCAGTGTACTTTAAATAGATGTACAATTCACGAAAATGAATCATTAAAAGGGATTGAGTTGAATTGTGCCTGGCAGATGTTGTCACAAACATTGCTGAAATACTTAAACACTTCTTCCAGCAAGTGACGATAGGATGCTTGGCAGCAAAATTATGCCATACCCAGAGAAGTAATGCTTTTCATGCTAATGCAAGGAAGGTTTCATAAACAACCTCATGGGGCTTTGCTGCTGTTATCAGGGTGCTCCTTCCTCATCTATTGGATAGCTCTTGGTCAAGACTACATCATTCTACCACAGTGAACCCACACCTCAGCCCTGGAAAAATGAGAAACTGCAAGCAGAATGAACAGAGGCCAGTCTGGGCTGAGCTGTTCTCCATCCCCTGGGCTCTGCCTGCAACCCTCCCTGCTCCCTTCTCATCCATGGAGCTGGTGCACAGGGCTCATCTTCTTCTCTCATCTAGAAACAGCTTGACTGGGTTAATTTTTAGCCACTCAAACCTGAGTGGGGCAGAGGAGGAAATCCTGGACAGCAGTAAAGAATGGGTTGGCCTAAGATGCCCAATGCCCTGAAACCAAGGTTTTGAAAAACAGTAATTTTCTGTATCCTTCCTGCTGAAGAGCTGGGTCAACCCCAAAAAATGCTTTGGCAAGTATTTTAATTGGATGGTTTGTTTGCATCATCTCCTTGGGTACAGACATTTTTTAAGAGGACTTGATCATGCAGGCTCTCCAGGAGACAGCTGTAAGCTTGATTGAACCCCATCTTTGGTGAGTTCATTTTAGTGTTTAAATCAGGCAGCTCCACACCAGACTCTTCCATGTCACACATGGTAAATGCCCCAGTCATCTTCCTGTGATCCAGGGAAAGCAGACTGATGGGCAATTCCACTCACATGACTCAAAAATGAATTTTAATTATTTTCCCCTCATTAATGTTTCCCCAAATAAGACCAGTGTGTAAGGGTGAGTTCTTACAGGCAGGAAAATATCTTGGTTGGAGGCTTATTTTAATTTCTGGAGGAAAATGGCCTTATCAGATTCCTTAACAATTGAATAAAGCATGCGGTCTGCCAGCTTACCTAGGATTTGAATCAGATCCATGCTAATGCTGATGGCTTCAAAGCACTCAGCACGTAACATACTTTTACAGATGAGTTTTTTTCTGTGTGTAACTGAAAAGAGTACATCCTGGTAGTGGAGTTTATCAGCTCCAGCCTTGCTAATGAGCTTAGTCTCCTTTTTGTACTGTTGAAATTATACAGAAGTGCCTGCCTGAAGGAGGCATATTGATGAAATTTTACTTCAGCTCTGAGCACAGAGGAGCTTAATCACTTGCATCTCTCACCAAGAGAGTTTCCTTACCCACTGCAGGGTCTGCCCAAAGGTTGGGCTCTGCTCTCTCAGCTCAGCTGTCAGCACCTGCAGATCCACAGCAGGCTGCTGGTTTAGCCAGGGAAGCAGTGAGTGGTTGGGCTACCTGAAACATTTTCCTTGCATCATCCATGCATGATGGGGAACTGGCCTCCAAGCTGAGCAACTCTCTTATGATGGATACCCTCTGTGGCTGAATCTCACTGTGTTCCTGTGACTTCAAAGATGCAATTGTTCTTGCTATGTTATCTGCCATTCCTTCTGCCTCTGGGTTAGTAAGCTTTCTGAGGACTTGGAAACACTCCTCATCTGGCATTTTCTATTTTAGCAATTCAGAATGTGGACACCCTACTTTGCAGTACTTCATACTACTAATTTTGTCCATTTCTGGTGCACAAATGGTAAGAAACTTTCTACAGTACATCATCTCTAAGCAATGTTATCAGTGCTTCACAAATCCTTTGCACTTTGTTTTTCCTTCTGATGAAAGGTCTGCTCTGTTTCCTGGGTTATGAATCTCTGCAGAGCCTGTCTCAGTAACTCCCTAAAGCTTTCTTCCTTCTCGAAGTTATTGCTGCCGTGTTCTTTTACATAACACCATTCAAAAGCAGGTTTTTTTCTGCATGAGCACATAGTCATGTTTACAGTTCCTCTGAAGCTGTGTTGCATCACTCTCCTCCATGGTTTCATTAATACCCACCAGCATGACATTGCTTTTTGAAAGCTCTGTGGCACCTGGCAGCTTGTGCCCACATGAGATGGGTCTCTGGGCTCATTGCCACAGCTGGTGGTGGGACATGGCTCTGGGTAAACCCAAGTCCCCACAGTAATTCCACATCTAACAAGGCAGCCAAGGCTTGATATCAGTAAAGCAGCATTGCTTTCTCTCTTCTTACCTATAGGACATCTTGCCTGAAGCCTCTTCTGAAGGTGAGAAGGTGAAATTGTAGCAGCCTGGAAAAAATATTTGAAGAATGAGAAAATATGATACCACAAAATGGCTCTTTCATTCTATTGCTGAGCACACATTAACCTAATTTAAAAAATGTCAGTACTGCATGTGTCGTGTATGCTAATATGGTTTTGCTTTTTAACTGAGAGCCCTTCTTTCCTTGTAAAGCTGACAGTAAGAATATCTGTTGAAGGACTGGTTGGTGCCTTGAGCCTATCAAGACAAGCAACCCATTTATATATGTTAAAAGATTGACAAGTTCCACACATCATCAAAACTCTGTAACTGAGTTCTCTAGAGAACAAATGAATCAGAGAGCTCTTGTATTTTCTGAACATAAAAAATAGTAAAGATTTCAAGAGACAGCTTTTTTTTTTTTTTTCTTCAGGAAAGGATGTATATTTTTACCAATTTTAGTCAAGAAAAAACATGAAGATGTTAGAGACTTGAAAGCCACTCCTGAAGGAATAACTAGCTCTTCAGAGGCCTGGAACACAAGGCAGCACCCCGGGATATATCCTGGTTTCAGGAAAACTAAAACACTGTTCCTGTAACTTATGTAATAGCACATCAAGTTTCACTTGCAATTCAGAGTCCTCACTAATTGATAGAAATTAATAATACTACTATTTCATTTCCACATGAGGATGAATTTAAGATTCTTTATGATTTTATAAGAAAACTGACATGCATGTTTTACAGTTGCCCCATTACTTGTTTTTGGTGGGATTCACCGATTTGTGAAAGCCCCGGTTCCAAATTCCTGCTCCCTCTCAGCAAACACTGGCAGATGCAGCATGTTCTCCCTGTCGAAAGCCAGAGCACACGTGTGGCTTGCTCAGCATTTGGCTGCTGGTGCCAGAACAAACCTTTTCACAGAGAGGGGAAACGCATCAGGGCTGGAGACCCACTGGCCAGCCTGGTGGAGGCCACGTCAGCCAAGTCTGCAAGAAGTTCAGAGCAGGAGCTGTTATTTCATGACTTGCATCAAGTCTAGAATGCAATTACCACTGAACAAACAGCACTAACAGTAACAGCTGTACTGATGTACTGATAGCCTTATGCTTCTCTTTGCATTGTGCTGCACTGTAGCCCTTACCCTGGTTTTAAACCACGAACCCTGATTATTACAGCACACAGAGAAGAATTACACCCTCCTACATAGTCTATGCAGCAAACAGGGAGACTGCCCCAGGTGCCTCGGTAATGGCATTGTGCAACACACAAATGCCTTTAATCACACCAGCACTGCTCTCACAGTGTCTTGTTTAGACTACTTAAAATAACCTACCCAAATTAAGAATCTTTGCATAAGAAATGATGTGTGTTTCAAAACACAATGAGACACATTCTGCACAAAAGTTCGTTGGGAAGTGGGAGTGAGCCTGTGTGCAAGAGGCAATTCAGCAGAGAACTCTCATTGTCTTTAACACTGCAATTAACCTAAAACATTGTCCTTGTAAATAAAAAGATTTGCAGTGTGGCCATTGCTGTGGAAAGCTTTTGATGAAATATTTAGGACAGTGCTTTCTGAATGCGTCTAATTTTCAGAAGGCATATCAAAGTTTCATAGGGGCACTAATTTAATCACAGATGATGAATGATTTTATTTTTATGTTGGGCTTTAACAAGGCTGGATGAATGTGGGGTGGCTTAACGAGTCTGTGTGTGCCGAGGGCCGCCTGAGTCACAGCTTTTGGAGCTGCTTCCCTCCAGCTGAGCACATCGTGTCAGCCTTAACGGGGTCTCTGAGCCCTCATGCTGCCTTCACAGCTGAACCCAAATGCAGGGAAACCTGGCAATTGTGAGAGAACTTCACAACCAGCAGCACAGCCTTTGGTTAAATCCTCATTAACCACCTCTACCCTGCTCCTGGCCCAGTCTCTTCAGGCACAGACTAATCACGTTGAGGGGGAAATAAATAGAAGCAGAAGTGTGTTTCTGTGAGGTATTGGTTGTACCTTTTGTATTGCCAGGTTGTCCTCACACCCCACCAAACCTGCTCAGCTGTGGGGGAAGCTGTGGTGGTGGGAGTTTGCAAGGACAGTCTGAGGTGCAGGAACAGCACAGCTGCTGCTGACACCCCCCACTGCTCCTATGCTTTCATCATTGTGCTGCAAAAGGTCTGCTCCTCCAGCCTGATCTAAAAGTTCAGGAAAGCAGAAAAAAGTTTTCATGTAAAATTGCAGGAGAGACAGAGTGATGTGGGGTGATGTACATAACAAGCCAGAAGATAGTACCATGGATCTGTTTTCATGGGATCAGATGAAGACTACATAGAAAATTCAAGCATGTCATATTTTTCCATCCCACAAACAATGACAATTTAATAATGATATCTTCTAGTAAATACCTGGATCTCAACACAAGCCTGTCCCCCAAACCTGAGCCCCAGGGCTGCCTGTGCTGCACAGATATAGCAGAACTTCATCCTTTTCTTTCTTCTGATCTTGTTCAGCAGCAAGGCACTTTTTGGGCAACATAAGTGATACCCAGGAGATGCAAGCAGGCATCAGCCTTGCTCAGAGCAGGATGAAGCTGGCCCCCTGCTCGGGGTCAGCCACTATGGCATGGGGTGCAAAGTGGGGCTGCTCCCCAAGGGCTGTGCAGGAGAGCAGGGGACACATCCTGCTCAGACCATGCTGACCACTGGGCCTGCTTGCACTGGGAAAGGGCACAGCACCCAGTATGGTGCTGGGAAGGGAAGGGCAGAGTGCTCTGCATCAGCTCTGGACTCACAGGTTTGTGAGCAATGAGTGGTGGCCTTTTGCACACTGTGAATTTCCAACACTGCCTCACTTCTGCTGGGAACACAAATATTTTTCTGTTGTGCCTGTGCCAAATCAGTTACAGCACCCAGCAGCTGTGCTGGTGTGTTTTGACTGAAGAGACACCACTCGATGTCAGCATAAAGTAACTCATTATCAACACATTCTCCCAAATTCACATTTAGGATCTTCAGAAATTATTATCATCATATTAAGCTACATGTTTAAAGCTTTGCAGCCAATTAATATGTACAGATTAATATACAGCCCAGACTCAACCTCAGGTACTGGGAAAGTTTCTGATATAATAAAGCTACAAGCAGAGTGACAGGGACATATTACCTCACCAGATGGCACAGTTTGTTAAAACAAACCAACGCATTTCTATGAGTGTTCTAATCTCCTCTTGAAACACATTTTAATTTAAAATGGAGGGACATTTACATAAAAAGGGTTCAGAGAACAAATATTTCATGAGTTAGATAAAGGCGGTTCTGGTTTAAGGCAATAGAAGGTGGGAAAACATAAACTAATTAAGAACAATCTCAATGATGGAATTTCAAGCCTAACTGTTGTTTGTGAGGAATTTCGATTGTTATGGAAAGCTTTCCTCTGGAAGGTGACAACCAGTACAGTCTGTGTTCAGGAGTCATCAGCAAAACTGAGGTACAGAATTGTGTGAATAACAATTAATCTGATGGGAAAACAAACATTTTATTTTGGAGGACTGAATCCTTTAAGGGTTTTATTAAACTTTAGGTAATCCTTGGAATGGAAATGCTGTTCTGTAATGAGATTCTGAATATGCTGGAAAATAAATTAAAGAAGAAAAACTTTATTTTTTAAGATTTTAGTCTGATTAGGCCAGTTTCTGTCTGAAAAAAAGAATTAGCATGTCTTGATGAATTCACTATTTGAAGTAAAAGAAAGGTTGCTGGATCTTTGGATGTCATGGAAGTAGGTAACAAACTCAA
>JAHLSL010000061.1:1266878-1399051 GCA_025920805.1 Petroica traversi
TTTTTTTTTTACTAATCTGAGGCCAGCTTAAAGCAATATGGGTGCCTAAATCTTTGTTGCTCCAAGACCCAGGAAGAATGCCCAGAAATCAGCAGAACACTGAGGCTCTCCACACCTGCCAGGAGACTCAAGGAGCCTGCACTGCCTACACTGGGCTCTTCAGGAGGACCATCACTGTTCTGCTGGGCTGACACCCCAATCCTGCAGCATTTCCTACAGCCTTTCCCACAGCTTGGTGTTTCCCCAACAGAGAAACAGGAAGACAACAGAGATAATGGCTTTTCTTCCAAAAAGGGAGCAGAAGGTTCTTGTGCTGGTGTTGGGTGACAATGTGAAAGATGTGGGAGAAGATCTATTTTCCAGCCTGCCCAGGGTTTGCTGAGCTGTCACCTCTGTTCAGCTGTCACCTTCTGATCTTTTGGCTTGCTATGTGTACAAAGTTTGCTTCTGATGTCCTCCCTCTGTTCTCACACAAAAGGCAAGAAACTCCTTCTTGCCTCATTTTTTATTTTCATTTCTTTTTGCCATTTCCCCCTCATCTCCTATGCTTCAGCATTCTGCTGCTCATCTCTTAGAGCAAGAGCTGTCTTGACTGTTTCTGACATGTCTTTGACTTTCATGGAAAACCTTTAGCACCTTCATGCTACAGAAAAGAAGAAGAGTAAGTGTTTTTTACCATGTTGCTGAGAGGAAAACCATATGAGACACAGTTAAGAAACATTTTGATGCGGGAACCTTTTTCACTGCAGAAAAATTGCAATATTTTATGTTCTCCACAAAGAAACAATGCACAGAAGGGTAATTCAGAGAGCTGACATTGCTACCATGATGCCCTTCTTATGGACACAGCTCTGAAAGAAAAGTTGTGGTGACCAAGAGGAGTCAGAAGAGCTTGACCAAACTCTACTTCCATCAGTAGAATGTGCAATGGGAAAAGATTAATGGTAAAATTTTAACCTCATTGCCTGGGGTCTCACTGAATGAGAGCAGACCTGAGCTTTGCTCTTGATTCCTCAATTAGTTCCTGACATTTTTTTAAAACATTAAATATGAAATACATTAACAGTCTTTGGCTAGAGCCAGAAACAGTCAGAAATTCAGAGATAAATGATATTTTGCAGACAAGCAGGGTGCTGCCACTTACTGAATAACACAGGTAACTTTTTGCTGCAGCTCACCTTTATGACCTCCTCTACCTGCAGCGACTCAGCATCTTGGCTGTACTATACACACTTCTCATTTTTTTATATCTCTTATATATTTTTATATTTTTTCTGAAATACTTAGATTCAGAATCAGCACATTCATATACTGACCACACTTTGCTTCTTTGAGAAGTTATGCTCAGGGACCATTGTTTTCTGACCTGGACAACAGGCAGATATCCCAAACATCTGCAGTCCATGGGCCTCATAAGAGTCATCTATTTTGAAAGACAGTGAAAGAAAAAGAAAAGCCTAAACCAAAGCAAGTATTAAATGGTGAATCCAGAGGTAGCTTAGCCATTATAATTTCATCCCTCCTCTTAGTCTGTTCACATCAGCCACAACCTGTTTAAATAAAACATGGACAAGTATTCACAGTCTGATGTATCCAATAATTTCACTTTCCCATATTCTCAGTAGTTCCTAGGAGCATCACAAGTTTAAAAACCCCACCTACTTAATGTGCTTTAAAAAAAGCTAGAGATTTAGAAACACAGCCTCCCTGTTCTCTTTCTCTATATTCTTTAAATCCCGTCCCCCCCCCCCCGCCAAAAAAAAGTCACAAAAACCACCAGAAAATAAATGAGCAAAAAGTGAGATAAGGTATTAAGTTTATTAAGGAGCTCAGAATTATTTCAGAGAGCTGCTTTCCACTCCTATCAAATGCATATGTATAAGTTTTAAGTCAATATGTTTTGCTAGCACTGTTAAGCTAGAAAGCTGCCTGCTATCCCTTGTAGCTAGATGCCAGGTAAATAAACAACCAACTGGCTTAAGCAAATTGAGTCAACAGTGTTTGTGGGCAGGTAGTTTTGTTCAGCATGTGGCATATAAATGTTTATTAATGCTGCTAACCTGGAGAAATGCTGAAGTAAAGGAAGAGATTACAGCAAATGTACAGATTAAACCAGAAACATTTGTCAAAAACAATGTTCATAGAAGCAAATAGTAAACAACCACATGAGTTCAGTGAAGCCAAATGCTCCCATTTAATAAATGAAGCACTTCATTAATCCTCCCTGACAGAAGTAATGCTTGGAATGGAGAACAGATCCAAGGGAAAATATTTTTTGAAATCATATACCAAGAGTCTTCCTGGCAGCCCAGGCAGGAACCACAGCTGCTTCCAGGCAAGGAGTTTAAGGAAGGCAGCCCCTCTCAGCTCTCGCTCTTGCAGCCCCTGTCTGCTGCCAGAATGTTTGGGGGTGATAACAGAGCAACTGGAGGAGCTGGATTGTGTGGGTTGCAGTGATCAATAGCTGCCTGAGAGATGCTCCTGGTCCCTGAGTGCTGGGCACCAGCTGTGATCCAGATGTCAAAAATGTGTTGTGACAGAGCAGTCCCCATGCTGTGTCCTACACTAAGACACCCACTTCCCACTGTAGCACTTGCTTTGAGGGCTGTCCAGAGGCCAAGTACATGGTGGTGGCAAATCCCCACACTTCAAGTGAGCCCTCCAGCGCTGGGTGCCTTTCTGCAGGAGCACTCAGAGCTCTATGATCAGCTGCCTGTCTCATTTTTAACTTAAAACATTATCTTTCCTTTTGCCAGGGTTATGTCTTGAGACACACATGGCCAATGCAGTTGGATTAATCTTCTCTGACATCCAAACACGTTGGAGGTGTCAGGCATAGGACGGTATTTTGATAGAAATCCATCTGTTGTCTAAAGGTCCATCTCATCACCTGGGTCTCAGCTGCAGCACTGCTCAAGTGTTTGCTGACCATGTCTGGCTCTGCAGTAGTGCCCAGGAGCAACACCCTCCTTTTCCTTGAGCAATCAGCTTTACACAGCATTGACTTGGCCTCCGTAACTTGGACCTCTAGGCTTGCCTAGAGCATGGCAACATCCCTGGTATGAAGCCTGAGGCAGTCCCTGGCACAGAAGGCATGGCTTGCCACCATCATCACTGTAGTATCTTCCCATAGAATTGCTCATCAGCTCCCCAGCTGCTGTGCCTCAAGCTGCTTCATGTCCCCTCATTTGAGCTGGAGGACCAGGACAAGGAGCAGAGAGTGACTGCTCAACTGCGGCAGTCTGTGGCACCTATGAAAGACCTCATGGTGTGGTGAACTGTAGATAGGGTTTGCCTAGAAAAAAGGGCTGCCACGGACCTCAGAAAGGTGTTCTATGAAGTTTGCTTTACCAATAACAGTGGGTGTTCTGGAGCCAAGGTCCCATCATCTGAACAGGGATGAAATCCTGCTGCAGATTCTTCCTGAGATAGAGACAAGAGATACTCATCTCTCTCTTCTGCCTGGCCCTTGCCTGGGCATCTTGTCTTCAGGGCAATTGTCCCTTTGTGAAGTTAGATGGAAAGTGAGCAGATGGTCTTGTAGTGTCTGGGGTGGAGAAGTGACATACATAAACCCTATATTAGGAAAATCAAGCTTAAAATAGATGGGCTCAAAGCCAAGATACTCCTTTGCACATACTTCTTCCCCAGGGCAGAGGAGGAAAGTACAGAGATGTGATAGGTGCCAGTCACTTTGCTTCATGTATTTCTGGAAGCAGATTAGATACTGCAATGAGAACATCAAAGTAAGAACTAGAACTGAATATTTTAAGCCCTCTGCCTTCCTGGGAGATGGGCTGAGGGAACACCATAGGGAGAGATCTGGGATGAGAACAGGCCACACACCTTTTGTTTTGTCAGCACGGAAAGCACGGGTTGTTTCTGTACTGAAGGTGCAAGATCAGCAATGAGTTGTTCTCCTAGCATGGGAAGCTTTAGCAGAAAAAATGTCTAAAAAGGTGCAGACAAGGGAGGACTGGACTATTGGCTGAAAAACGGATCAGAGTAAGTTCTTTCAAGGAGACAGTTCAACTGAGGATCCCAGGAAAAAAAATTTAAAAAGTAAAGTGGGGAAACAAAGAGCGTTTGAAAGATAGCTGTGATCCAGATAGTATATCACTGGGAGAAACAGAGGAGAGGAGCTGTGGACCCCATCCCTACCCAGCAGCCCATGGTATATGTTATGGTGTCCCAAAGCAACCATGGAAATGTCAGGGAAATGTTTTTCTTTTTGGTTGAAGGGAGTTTTGGTAGACTCACTGACTTCTTACACATTTTGTATAGGGAAGTGAAAAATAATACAGATCCCACCAGAAACCTTTGTGCCAGAGTTGAATTTGCATGACATAAGAGCTAATGCCATATGGCAGCTGGAGTTCAGCTTGAGCTTGCAGTGTTTTTGTGGTGAAGAGAACATTGAGATGGTCAATGCTGCAGGAACTGAGTTGCACTGAGTCCCTCTGAGTCTGGCAGCTACATTTTTTACTTTGTGCTGCAACATACAAAGAGAATTTGCTTTGCCTTCTGATGTTTATCTTAATTTTACATGTGTTCACAACTCACAGGAGAAAATGACAAATAGAGAAAATATTTGTTTTCACAAAAGCCAAGAGCCTGTTGCAGCAGACAGCCAGACAAACAGCGTAAGTGCCAAAGTCTGAGCTTTTCTATACAGTGTGCCATTGTACATGATCAGTTTTGCCTGCCTAAAGGGCAATAGGAAGTTCAGTCTGTATGTTGCCATAATCACTGCAGCTTCTCTGCACAAAGATTACTTGTTGCATCCCACTGCAGGTTTTTGGAACACCACCCAAAAGGGGGGCTGAAATCATCAGCCACATTTCATTTGGTCACGCCAGCTGAATCTAAACAAATTGAAAAATGACTTGCCTGTAACACTTTGAGGCATACAGCAGAAAATAACTCTGAAATAGCTGCTTATGTTCACTGCAGAAAGATTTATTTCTGATCTCAGAGCTTGAGTAGCAGAGGTAAATAGAACCACCTGTAAACCATTACCTGTCATACCCCACTACCCCCATGTGAAAAAACAAGAACAGGAATTGCTTGGAGTGGAGTTTGTCTAGTAAATGATGAGGAAAATGGAATGTTTTCTCTCAAAAAGCAGCAAATGAAGAGGCGCTGCTACATCTGAAATTACGTCTGCCTGAAAGGTCCCAGCTTTTGACAAAAGGTCCATGAGCCTAGCATTTGCTTTCTCTCCTGTGGTGTGCAACATGAGCCACTTTGCCCTTTACTTCATGCCTCAAGAGGGATTTTGGTGGTGAAACGAACTGACCTGTTTTATAAATGGCTTAAAAGGCTCTGCACTGATGTACAGCCAAAATGGAGAATGGCTCTGAATAGTAGTGTGGCTGTCTTTTTACTTAATTGTTATCTATTTATTTAAGTTTGGGGAGATTTTAGTTAATTTTGTATTTAATAATGGATTTTGGTACCATTATATTGTACATTACATGTAAATCCCTGCAAAAGTAGACCTTAAAAATCTTTGTTTGTTATACCAAGTTATTTAGGTCCATGGTTTGCTACCAGCATCTGGCAGCATGATTTCCAAACATGGACAATGCCAAGGCGCCCTGATCCATGGCATCCTAGCTCTCCTAGGCAAACACAGCACAGTGATCTTGCCTGAAGCATTTGTCTAGTTCCAGTGTGACTTTAGTCCAGTGTCCTAAGGAAGCAAAACCATCTGAGCATGACCTCTGTCTTTCCCTCTCCTCTTTTATCTCAACTCCTGAGCCCATTGACTGGTTTAGCCTCCATGAGACAGAGGACTGGAAGTCTCAAAGATCAATTTCCCCTATGGATTCTGTGGAAGCTGGTGGGAAGGTGTTTACAGAGCCTTTAAAAAAAACAGATTTTAATGCTTCCACCAAAGAAAGAGGTCAGAAAACTTTGGTATTTCCCATTGCTTGTCAACTCATAGATAACCAAGCAGTAAGTGCAAGGCCCCAGCTGCTTTAGTTTGGATTAAACACAGCCCATGTTCTGTCCTGCCAAGTGGGAATGTCACAGATGACAAGAGAGGAATGGAGGTTACTTAAGGAAGGGGGATGTTCAGGGGACAAAGGAACTGTATTAGTAGGACAATATGTCCTACTGGTTTGGCTGCCCAAAAATCTGCTTTTCAGGATATTTTTAAATTTTCTGTCTCTTCATTCTCTAAGCCCCTGCAGGCAGCAGTTGGTCCTTGGAAGATGTGGTGACAAGGAGAAGGCTCTTCAGTACCTACAGAGGATGTAGAAGTGAAAATACACCTCCCAGGGTCTCACCCTGAGCTGAAAGGAATTGTAAAAGTACCGTTTCCACATCCACACTGGCTACTGGAAACAAAAGTACAAGATCCTGCCCTGGCAGTCTATAAGCAGAAGGCAAAGAATAAACCCTGAGGGGGAAAGTCAGGAGCAGCCGTTGCCTGGGAGCTCTGGGGTTATCCATGAGGGAATGGGCTGCATGGTCAGCATGTGGTTTCACAGACATCTCCTCTTGAGGGATTACCAGGATCCTGGCTAGGAAGGACAAGGGGTTGTTATTGGCAAATCACTGTACCTTGTGCTGTCACCAGTAGCTCTGCAGCACTCAGCAGCCCCTCTACTCCCCGCCAGGCCATCGAGTCCCTTAGCAGAGTGTCTGGCATTTGCTGCCACACACCTTTCCTTTTCTTCTGGCTTATATATAAGCCCTCTTGACCTCAACACTAGTGTGATACATAAACAAGTCATATAAAAACTCCCCAAGTGCATTTTAGCAGATCACAGGTCCCCTATATTTAATAGTCCAATATTTGAAGAGAGTGGCTAGGTTCAACATGGGGCCAGTTCTCCTTTGAGGGGATTACATTTTATGCCCTTCTGCTGCCTCCCTATACAAGAATGCACATATTTCTTGTTTGAATGCTTTGTTTTTGTTATGAGATGTAGAAAAAAGCAAGACCCAGAGTGGTCTCAACACATAACAACTGGGTTTGTGATGCGTCCATTGTGTTGTGCCACCAGATCACAGAGGGGAAATTCTGAAACTGCAGGTGTGTGACTGTTAGCTGCTGATTCCACTGCCAGGTTTAAAATCTGATTCTTTAATGTGGTATATAGTGAAATAGCCTTTGTACTGTGTGCATTATTTGAAATACCTTTAGATGTTCATAGGTGTTTTCCAGAATAAACTTGTATTTAGGTGGTAAAGCAATGCCCAGTATGAGTGTGCTGAAGACCAGGCTGATTTTGTCCCTTTCAATGCTGTTCAGAGTGTGCGACTGAACACAGAAAAAATAAAAATCAAGAAAGGTTCCAAAATGGGGTTGGGAAATGTTGATGCTTTTAGTGTCTCAGATGGATACTCAGACTCCCTAAAACTGCCTCTGAGCTCCCAAGGCTGCTCAAAAGAATCACCAAAACAAGGCTCCCTATCAAGATGTGTTTATTTACTCAGGTATCTCTCTGAAACATTGGAACAAAAAGCATGTGTTTAATTAATTCCCAGGTGCATTTGGGATGTCTGGTCCTGTCAAAGCAATATAATGAACACATGGACTAAACCACCTCCCTGTTTGCTCCTGCAGCAGCAGATTTGATCCCTGACACTGGCAAGCTGGTATGTGATCTGAGTCCCTTCTCACCAGTTTTCCACCAAACCAAAAGTATTTTAATTACTTGCGTGTCAAGCAGTCAAATGCTGTACCTCAGACACAGATATTCCAGGAGAAAATTAGAAGCACAGAAGAGCAAACAATATGCCAGAGAAACTATGATCACAGTGTGATCTGAAGGATAACTTTAGTAATGCAAGTGTTTCTTTGCTGGATGACTCATGGAAGGAAGCAGAGGCTGGAGCTGCTGAAAAAAGAGCCTTTTTCTTGGGAGCATGAGCGAAGGTCAACTGTGTAAAACCAACTTTTTGTTTGACGTTAATAATCTTTAGGAAATGGATGGAGTGAGAGCAAATGTCAGCTCCAGTAATGACTATGTAACTTTGGGACTGTATAGAAAAGTGATAGCCCAGCTCACATGCTGGTGGAAATAATGGGGAGAGGTGAGCTGAGGATTCAAGCCTTGCTTTAATGTTTTCTTTTGAGTTTCTCTGTGAATTCTGATTTATCGAAGGGACAGGCAGCAACCTTCAAATTTTAACTCTCTGTATATATATTTACAGTATATATAGTATATATATATACTATATATACACACACACTATATTATACTATATAGGCATTTTTTTACCATTGTGTTTTGTCTGTGCAACAGCTTCCCAAAGCTGCACAAGAAATATAATCTCACTGACTGTCACTTATTGAATTTTAAAAAGTATAAATATCTAATAGCTTTTTTATGTTAAAATCCAACTGGCATGTTATAATATTTAATTCAAAACATAAACATGTTATAATAATATACGTATTATATAAGAATATGTGCTCAATTGCTAAATTTTACACATACCACTCAGACCCACCTTACACATATTTTTTTCAGTGGTTATTTTCAAAGTACCTTCTTTCAATAACAGATTGTCCAAGCCTCATTCCTTCTGTCTCTTGCCAAAATAGCAGCAAGTTTAGTTTTGTTTCTCTCCCAAACTGTGGCACAGCTGGCAGTGTGTAAACCCAACAGACTGCTCTGAGTGACTGTGCTCCTTCCTTCCAGAAGAGGGGTGCCAGCTCTGTAAATTCAGAGGCCAGATCACATTCTGGCAGAAGGTCAGAGTATTAGGGGAGAAGAACTTAACTTGTAATTCTGCTGTCTGTTATTTTGAATTTGGTGGCATTTATTTTTAAACGGAGGCTTGTTGGTTTTTGAAGTTGTGATCCAGCTCTGCTTTGCATTGATGAAAGGAATATTGGTTCCCCAGCCAGCCTGCTCATGGTTTGCTGTCCTGTGTTGGAAAAATTTCGTGATATCAACCTCAAATGCCACTTTCTCTGGCAGGTCCATGGCTGTTTGTCCCACTCATAGCAAATGTCAAAGTCTCAATTGGAAAGTCCTCAAGCTGAAAACAACTGGGGGCTGGAGTGCTGGGGGAAAGTATTTTTCATATACTTGCCCTGTTTTCGTACTTCCCCAGACATTCACTTTGGTGCTGTCAGAGATATTATCCCGGCAGGCAGAATTTTAGTCTGATGCAGTACAGATATTTTTAGGATACAAAATCCAGTTTATTGCGTTCTTCTTCACAACAGCCTTTTCTGTCCTCGAGGACTGTTACTGATTCTCCTCTCCTCCTGGCTCTATAATTCCAATTTTTTCAATTTTCTTTCAGAGAACAGAACCTCAGATCTCTCATCTTCATCCTCTTAACTCCTCCTTCCCTGCATCACGCCTTCCTGGGGACACATTACAGCTGAGCAGGGCTGCAGCAGGGCCACAGCAGTGCTGTGAACCACGGAAGGGTTAATCCTTATGTCTTGCAGGACAAGTTGCCTGTTGACCCCCAGGGCGTGTGCCCTGCTCCTCAGTGGGTCAGCACCACTGACTCATGCTGCTCTCTGACTCACCCTGGACCCTCCTCTGCAGAGCTGTGACCCTGACTTGTTCTCATCCCACTGCTGTGCAGCTGTTCCCACCTCCGTGGAGGGGAATGTGTGGGTCAGGATGTGCATGGGTGCAACTGGGACTCTGCCTGAACTCCCAGTCACCTGTACAGCCCAGGAGACTGGGACAGAGCAAGGGGCTGAGGGAGGGGATGCACAGAGATAAAGTGAGTGTGCGCCTCAAATCCAAAATTTGTTTCCAGGTCTCCCAGCATTCAATAAAGGCTTTGTTTGTGTTTTTGGAATTTTTTGTTCTTTTGTTTTTACACTTTGTAATTCAGCATTTTATAATTTGACCCCTCCTTGCAAATCCAGTTTATCTCACACTAGTTGTGAGTGCTGCAAATCAGGCTTTGAATAAATATATTTCCTGGATTCAAGTAGAAAAGCCATAATACTGACTTCTAAGACAAGTACAAAAAAAAAGGGCGAAATAAACTTCAATTTCAGCTGGAATGTTTTTAAATGAAAGGGAAAAAAAAAAGCACATTTTTTCTATTAAAAAGTGCAAAGCGTATTTCCTACTTTTTGTTAGTGCTCAAGGATACAGAAGCAAAGTGTGTTTGTGACTCCAGGAAGGAGACATTTTTGTACTAGCAGCAAGGCTAATAAAAATTACAAGTTTGGATGTTGGGGAGAAAGGAATCTCCAAATGCTCAAATATTTTTGGTTGAGCAAACCTTGGAAAGACTGGAATAGTGCTCCTGTGTCCAGCTTGTGCTGTGTGCATTATTTGATTCTGTTTAGGCCAACCAATGTGTGTACTTTTTGTGCTCTCTACCACACAACACTGTCTCTCTATAGCTTTACAACATGATCTGCTTGACTCTTGCCAAACAGATTAGTGGAGGGACAGAACTGGATACAACAAAAGAGATTAAATGACTGTGAGCTGCTGGGGTGGAAGTGATTTTCCAAAGGATATTTTACAGCTGTGCTGTTTCCATTGAATTTAATTGATTTTTTAAAAATTTAATTACATGGTATCTGTTTTCTCTTAAAATCTGCCTTCTTGCCTTCTTGAAAGTTTTATAAATTTTTCAATAACGATTGGACTAATATGAAGTGTAGAACTGCTTCCTTTGGCTCCCTTATTCTAAGGTAAGTGGAACACTATAAATTTCAGGGATAAACACCGTTCTGCCTAAGGCATTAATGTCCCAGACTAAAGAAATTGATCTCCTAGAGCCTAAGACTGTGGGGATGACAGTCTTGTGTTCCAGACATGTGGGACAATGCCAGACTGGGTTCCAGTCATTTGAATTTTGGATCTGTGAGATAAAAGACTTTGCCTTAGAAGGAGACAAAAGCCTAAGAACTAGTGCAAGGAGGAGGGGGATACATGCCAATTTAACAAGTGAATGTAGAGAAACTTGACCTACAAGTGGTATATGCCTTCTGGCAATGGGGCCAGAGGAATCAGTTTAATCTGTTGACTTGACAGAAAAGCTGTATATGGTGTGGTAGATGATATAATTCCCACAATATTTTTGAACAGTTTTAGAGAGTTTCAAAACTGTTTACAGGTTTGGTTTCTACTATGTGTTCTGTAAGCTTTGAAGCAAACTTCTTTACAAGTATTTTCTCTTGCTATATAATCTCTGAATTGTATTGCTTCCTTCATGATTCTTGAAATAAACATGACATGAAAATAAATTTAAATTTTAACCTTCATTCTTGTTCCTACACTTCTGAGAGGTTCTAAGAAGATTTGAAGATAATTTTAAATGTTCTTCCAAAAAGCAGAGCTTTTATTATCTGTATCTACTGCAAGATGCCATGGAAAATCCTTAGAAATATAATGAAACATAACACATAAAACCCACTGAGCCACCATCTAATCAAATGAGTAGAATCATAACGACAGAATGCCATTAAAATGCAGGCAGAAAACTTCTCAGTACTCTTATTCTGCATCTCTTTTTGCTACTTTAAGCCTTCACTTAGGGAGTAATGGAAGTGAGCTGAATAATGAATACAGCTAATACAATCTCAAGGCGTTTTCCTTCCAAGATTTCTTTCTCTTGAGCTGAGCTGAAGGTCAAATAACTTCAGTATTGTAGAAAGCACCAAGATGGTACTTTTTAGACTCTTTTATTGACTACAATTTAATGGTGACAAGGAATAAGAATGGATAAGGAGATGAGATATTTTAAAACTTTGGTTTGCTTACAGCAAAGTAAGAGAATAATGCATTCCAGTTCCTTGGGCAAATGACAATAAAATAATCACTTTGCTAGTTTTAGGTGGTGCAGAGAATAGCTCAAATCAGAAGTACAGACAACTGCTTTTTCCTTAATGAGTTTATCCCACTGATGAATGAAGATAAGTCAAATTATGCAGTTATTTCTCCATTAACTGGGTAATCACGGGTTGTTACTGAATTTAATCAGTGCAGATTTCCATATATCTAGACCCTGCTGTAGAACCCTGCCCTGAGCTGAACACCTTGTTCCCCTGTACCTGGGGATGATTTTGTGGAGTATGAGTGCTAGTCAGCAAGGACACTGCCCAAGGAGACCTGCAATAGCAGTGCACACCCAGAAAATAGAGGCACTCACCTATCTTTTAACATATGTACTCATAAATGTTATGTACACATGTAACAGTTATAACTAATGACTGTAACTAGCAGCTAGGTCTACAGGGCAAAGGCTGAAGATTACTTTGTTCACAGAAACACAGGATGGGTAAGATTGGAAGGGACCACACTGGATCATCTGGTCCAACCTCCCTGCTTAAGCAGGGTCATCCCAGAGCACCTTGCCCAGAATTGCATCCAGAAAGTTCTTGAATATCTCCAATGAAGGAGACTCCAAAACCTCTCTGGGCAGCCTGTCTCAGTGCATGGTCACTGCACAGTAAAGTTCTTCCTCATATTCAGTTGCAACTTCCTGTGCATAATTTTGTGCCTGTTGCCTCTTGTTACTTGACACCACCGAAAACAGCCTGGCTTCATCCTCTTGGCACCTTCCCTTCCAATTCCCTCACATACCTTGATTATTCCTCCTTCTTATTTTCCTCTGTGCCTTCAGCTGGACAGAGAGATGCTCTGCTGTGGGTGTGAACCAGCGTGGCCAAGGAAGGATTCATGAACTGGGACACATGGGCTTGGTCTTGCCAAGTTCATGAAGGGAGGGAGCAGGAGGAGGCTTGTTGCTGGCACTGAAGCTGTTGAACCACTAGGCAGGATTGTGAGGGATAGACAGGAGGCATGGAAGGCAGCTTAATTTGCAGCCAGAATGAGTAGTATTGCAAATCCGAAGGGAGATATTTCAACATGAATGGATGTAGAGCTGTTTCTATATCTCCAAACCTTACTGCAATGCCAGGGAGCCTTCTATATGACCAAGAACCAAGGGAATACCATGTGGCATCACCCACCTGGACATCATTATATCAAAAACGTCATTGTCATGGTTATTATAAATTTATTAAGTTTTTCACTTCCTTTTTACATGTTGTCTAAAGCAAGTAATATCTTACACTTCTCTCTCAAATCGTGCTGTACTTCGTGCCTGATTTGCCCCCCTATTGATATGTTCACATTCCACCCTTATCATATGAGCACTGTGCAAGCCTTGGAAAGCTTTTCTCCATTACTCACTCCTTCAGCAGATGTTCATGTTTACCACCCAGTTGACCTTGTTAGCATATTTACCACTGTGTAAACAGTTTGTACTCTGCTCAGACTGCGAAGTCTATTTTGGCCAATATTTTAACAAAGGCTTAGTGCGAGTATGTGCCTACTAATCAGTATACCAGAGAAATCTGCATATTAGAAAAAAGGATGACAAATAGAAAGCATCATAAAGACAAAGAGATTAAATAGTGAGCTTTTCAGTGATCTCAAATAGATGGCATATTGGAAGTATACAAGGCTAGACATCACGTCACATGTCTGGCAAGCTGCATATAAGAATAATGCAGGCATATAAGGACAAAATCAGAAAGTCCATGCACAAAAATGTCATACATGTAGCAAGGCACATGAAAGGTGACAAGAAAATACTCTAAGTTTAGAATAATAGTGAGTGGATTATGAAAGAAAGAGTTGGTCTTCTACCCAGAGGGAGAAAAAGCTATTTATAAATGATATTGAGAAGACTGAAGTGCTCTGTTTCTTTTTTGCCTCAGCATTCCCTGGAAGAACAGTGAAAAAGAGTATGAATTCAGGTAGAAATAGAAAATCTGCTAAGAGCACAAATTGGTAAATTGTTTTTTTCCCCAAAAAATTTCTCTGGAGCTAATGAAATTTCACAGGTAATTTTGAAAGCCAGATGAAAGACATCTGACAGGACTTAGAGGCTAATCACTGGAAATAGGAGGATGGGTACAGTTGAGAGCCTGCTTATCTTTATGATGGGGAATAGGGTGAACTGGGGAATTGCCAATTTATCTTCTCCTCCTAAAATGGGAAGAAATAATTCAGCCATCAGTAAACACCCAGAAGATAATGAAGGATAAGTAACAGCTATCAGGGATTTGTCAGGAACATAAGATCTTTAACAAAGGTCATTTCCATTTACACCAGCATGACAGGCCTCGTGGGCTGTGGGAAGGAGGTCAACACCACATTTCAGAAAGGCTGTGACACAGAGCTCCTGTTTCTGCACTTTGATGAGCTGGCTGCAGGACCATGATCCACGCTCCGTGGTCAACATGGACACACCAGCCATGGCTTCCATGGGCACCTCTCCTGGGCCCTTTGTAACCCAATATTTTTCCCGATGACTTGGTGATAAACTAAGAACTACATTTATTTAATTTTCAAAAAGCAGAATGCTAGGAAAGGTCATAAGTGTACTGTGGGATGGGGTGTGAGAATGCTTCTGGCTGAGCAAACCATCCTGCCCCAGTCAGATATGTTTTCTGTGATGCTTTGTAGCTGTCTGGCATGACCTTTCTGAGAGCCCAGTGCCAAGCCCAGTGCCGAGCTGCACTGAAGGAAAGGTCTCCCTGCTGGGTCCTGCCAGACTCCTGTGGCCTCAGCACAGGGCTCTTGCACCAGGGGCTCTCAGCTCCTTCTTCCCCACTCCTGGCTGGGGCCAACACTGCCGGGGCATGGAGATTTTCACCTCCTACAGCACAGTCAGCATGGAACAAGGGATGACCACAGCCACGACCAAACACGACCTACTGCTCAAAGCTCACTTGGCTGCAAAGGAGGCCCTGTGGATGGGGTACATCCAAGCAGCCCCAGGAGGGGCTATAGCCCCACTTGTTCCCCAGCCAGCCCACTGCCATGGGGACAGCCTCAACATTGGAACTCAGAGCCTAAAAATCATCCTAACATGGAGATTTAAATAGCTTTAATAATGATTTTCACTTGGGCTTGGAGTTGCATGTGATCTCTATGTTTTACAGGGACATTTAGTGCTGTCTCCTGTGCTGAGAGGCAGCTTTGTGTGTGGACAAGCAGGTGCCCAGGCTGATACAGGGAGGGAGTATTCCTGGTAAGCCTGCTGCAAAGCTGCTGCTGTCAAGAGATAGAGGGAAGAAAATTGGGCTCTGCCTCCACCTGCCAGGCTGCTTCCTGCTCTCACAAAGTCCTTAAAAAATGAAACCAGTCAAAAATTTGCAACTTGCCCTAAAATAAACTTTGTAAATGTGATTCAAACTTTGAAACATTTCAATCTTGAGTTGTCTTGAAGTAATTTTTTTAAATGTTAATTTTCTACCATTGACCTAAAAAATCAGTCATTTAGACAACCCTGCTCTGAGCAGGAAGGATAAAGCTTATCACAGAACCAAACACAATTTTTCAGGACCTGCTGGAAAGAGGAAAAGACCATACTGCTTGCTATTATAGATTCAGACCACATTTCTTTGACCTGTCCTCCTCTCAAGATAAGCATAGTGCATATGCAAATAACTGTAATAAATTCCATCAACAGGCAAATGGAAAAAAGCAACTCAACCAACTAAACTAACAACTTAAACTGAAATATCCCCTTCTTCCTGGGAAAAGATAAAAAAACAAGTGCCTGACAGCATGTTGGGCACCTCACCTTGCCTTTTGAAGGGTAGGTCATGGTTAAAGCCTAGGAATAGTAATGTCACTTTTGTTGTCCCCCACTAGCAGTGGTGCTCCCTGAGGTGGCATCTCACAGTGCCCCCTGGTCACAAAGCACAGCAGTGCCAGCACAGCCACATCCTCTTTGGGATGAGGGGAAGAAGCTCATCTCTGCTTTGCAGTGACCCCAGAGAGCCCAGCACCATGGAGTGCCAGGAGTGGGCACCCCAAATGCAGTGCCCAGCTCTGGACATTCTTCTGGACACATCTCTAAGGGTGGACACATCCCATGTCCAGAAGACATTCTCCAATTGTTTGCCACTACTTCTGTCCAAAATAAGATTTATTCCCTTCTTCCTTCTGTCGAAAAAACAGTGTTAATTAAAGGTAATTTTGAACATTTTGTTAAAAATCCATGCTTGTGCTTAGTCTGTGTTAGGGGATAGCTACTAGTGATAGTCCTCCTTACTGAAAACACTGCCCAGAAGGTGTGCTCTCCCCATCTTTGTAATCCAAACCCCCAAGGCTGGAATTTGATGTCAAACAACCAATGTTTATTCCTGTTGTTCCCAAAAATAAATCTGTGGTCTAAATATATTCCACAATCTGAAGAAAACTTATCAAGGTGCATTTAAAATGAAAGTCTGAGATCAAAAAACTGAACAAATGGCCTGCAGTATCTGACCCATGACTAAACACTGTACTAACTTAATCAAGATATGTTAAAACAGAAATGTACAGTTTGCTATCAGCTTTTACTGAGTCAAGAGAGACTGTTGTTTATGGGTACTTCTGCATGGGGGATTCCAGTTTTGTCAGAAATTTGTCTCTGTCACCATCTGAGCTCTTGAAATTTTTTTTCCTCCAGTCATTTTAAAATGTAATTACGAAAATGAAAATGCTAACATTTCAAATCACTTCAGGACATTTTGCCAACTAGAAACACATTGACTTTTTAAACAAATGGCTTGCTTTCCCTGTAATTAATTTTAAAACATTCATTTTTGCACTGACAGACATCAAGCAGCTGTCTCAGGATTTCTGTGCTTGACCTTAATAAATAATACAAGGTTTTCTTAATTTGAAGCATAACATATGCTTTTCTTCTTCGCCACTGAAGTGGATCCATTTGTGTTTCCTGCAGCCAATGTGTTTGCTAGGGCAGCATATGCCTTTTGCACAATGTGATTACCCTTATGTGGGCAAGTAGACCACACCATTAACAATTAAATCTTTTCAGAACTTTCTATTTAACAAGAAAAAAATTATTGTTCACTTTCCTTTTATGTGGTGGGAGATGTAAACTGTGAACTTAGAGCCCATGTTCCTCTTTGGCCATGGAGGGTCTGCCACTAGCTGCTGATGGCTCTCACCCAGATGTGCACACCTTCATGGGCTGTGCTGGGACACAGCTGGGACACCAACCCAGCCGTGTCCTCAGGAGCAGAGGGTCACTGAGAGGCTCTGCCTGCTTCTGGGCTGCTTTTGCTAGATCCCCTCAGGGAGCCCTTTTCCCCAGCAGGTGTATTTGCTGTGGGTTATGTCCACAATAAGCATCTGCAGTCTCCTGCAGACAAGAACACAGACCACTGGTGAGGTCAGCATGTGCTGGTGACTTTGTGTGGATGCTGAGTGTCCTGAATTCATTGGGTTTGTGGATTCATCAGGTTTGCCAGTCTCCAGAGCCCAGCAGCCTTTAGGAACACTCCACAGATTTTCCCTCCCTTGTCCAATCTTTAGACTCTTGTTTTCTTGTTCCAGTTTCTGTGAGAATGTTCACAGGTTTTGCATAGGCCATTCACCCAAACTCACACAAGGGGGATCTTCACACAATGTAGTGTCTTTTGTATATGCTGCTTTGATGGCCAAGGAGATATGCCCAAGTCTGTGGCACGGCACCAAGGAGTCAAAGCAACGTGTGCAATGTGTTTTATTTCCCTCTCCTGCCATCTCTGCTTGGTGCTGCACCTCCCCCTTGGCATAACATCTGCTATCAACAAGCCCTGTATGAGTTACACAGCCGACTCATTGGCCTGAAGATGCAGCATGGGATATATCACAGTCTACATGTGTCCTGTTGTGAAAAGGTGCTTAGTAAAATGGCAAACAAAAAGGCTCCTGCTTTGGGTCAAGAAACAAAAGCTCAGGATGCAAAATACATTGAATTTGCCTCAGACACTGGGGCTGAGTTGGAGGTTTCTCAGCAGGACAGAGCTGCTGCCATAATTGGCAGTTAAACATCAGTTCATTGGCCAGACAGGTGTGGAATACTTTGAAGACCCCTTGGGACTGGATTTTTTAGGTTTCCACTCACTCCCAAGGGGATTGCTTTCTCTCTGGGATATTGGAGGATGTTGTCACAGAGACTTTTGAAGAAGTTTTAAAGCACTGAATTCCTCAAAGCAGCACCACGCACAACAGTCCATCCCTCCTTGTGATGACAAAGATGTGGGACATGGGGAGGGGGAGCACAGTATCCCACACCAACATTTAACCACACAAAACTGCATTCAGATGGCTCCTCACTTCCTCCTCCAGGAAAAAGGTTTTGACACCAATGGAAGACATGAGCTGATTGGTGAAATGAATCTGCTCTCATTTCTGTCCCCAGTGACCTGTACTGGGTATAGGTGCCTGTCACAGCAGTGGCCTGGGTCATACTGTGCTGCCTGGGGCCATCTCTGGGAAACACCCACTTCAGGTATGTAGGGAAACAGCTATAATTTTTTGAGTTTAACTTTATATTCTATTTTTCATTCAAGGCAGGATCAGACCCTCCAGAGTTTATTGTTCTTCCCGTGAGAAATTTTCTTAGAAAATATTGCTAGGGAAGACTCTGGATTTATTGTAAGCAAAATATTAATCAGTAACAAATACTGAGTAATTAGCTTACTGAACAAATCTTGTATGTCTTTACAGATAATAAAATTGCTGGTAAAATGACAACAACATAAAATGTACAAATAACCTAATGGAAAAGAGTGAACACTTTAATAAAGCAGAGGTTTACTGCATTGAGGACGCATTTCTATTATTACACATTAGTAAAGATGCATTGCTTGGTTTAATTCTTCTTCAGTCACCTAATAGATTACAATCTAGTGCTCTGGCCAGCTAGCCTGGAACATAAACCCACTATTTTGCAGGGGGCAATTACTCTGTGCCTTCAGGTACCTCCTGGGGCTGGCAGCAGCACATTCCCTCTGGGAAGGCAGGGTAGGAGCAGGCAGTCAATAATTGCATTTATCTGTACTTTCTTGCAACTGAACCCTTGCCAGCAATTAAGGACTGGTCAGTGCAAACCAGTGAGTTAGTACATTTTCCCCCTACACTGTTACTATTCCTTTTCTCACTGACCTGCAATATAACACCCTGGGATCCTCCCTTGGCTCTCTCTGTGACTCCCCTGCCCTCAGGAACTGGGACCCACAGCTTGTACAAAGGTACTGCCCGCACAAAAATGTATCCTATGGGATACTGAGGGCTTGTGGTACCTGTGAAAATTGAAGCCAAAATGAAAGTTAATAGGAAGGACACAGCACTGGCCTTTCCTCTGCCTTCTTTCAGCATCAGAAATCTCTTTCTCCTTCTTCCCACCCCTGCAGCTCCTACAACTGTTGAATTCCACATGGTGCTGAGGGATCTTCACTACTAATAGTAATGGTGAGGATAACAACAACCAGTATAATAATAACATACTAGAGAGTAATTGGAGATGAATTCAGGACCTGAGCCAGAAAAGGACCATCATGTCTTAGCTGTGAGATACCTTTCCCTTTAGGTTATGCACCAGTGTTCTCAATATTAAAAAATCCTATTACAATAAATAAACCCATAAGCATTCTAGGCCTTCAAAAGTCTGGATATAAATCTTCAGTGTGTCTGCAATAACACCAGGTCCCAAACAGTTGTACCAGGTAAAGCAATTTGCAATGTATGAGAACAGCCACCAGCACATAAGGTGTGATACCAGCATCAGATAAATATTTTCTCATGCTCATTATGCCCATCAGGCTTGCAAGAAAGCTAGCCATGAGGAAAAATAAGCTGATGCTGTTGTTTTCTTAGGAACAGGAGGAACTGAAGGCAAGAGAGCAAAAGGGGAATAAAATCCAAACTGTTTATACATGCCAGGTGAGCAGGGTAGGTGTTGCCCCACATAGCTCTCAGGGTGGCCTCAGCCTCATTACTGTATTACTTCTGTTCTCACAGTTCCCTTCCCAGCCCAGCTGTGTGACTGACCAGGAATCTGATCTCCCTCCTGCTCCCCTTTTGTGTATTTGACCAAGGATGTGCCTACAGTTCTGCTAGCCACCCACACCTCACTGATCTCCTGTGGTGGGAGAGATTTCATGGCCATCACGACGCTCATTCAAATGGGTTAAAAATCAGCAGATGACTATGGGATTTGTAGGACAAAGAGGCATTTTGGCAGCCCTGGGAGTGCTGCCCAGGGAGCAGCTGACTGCTGAGAGGTGGGGAAGGCTGTATTGTCACCTGAATGTCAGTTTTCACATCTGAGGTGGTTCAGTACTTCCCTTAAACCAGCATGTTCCAGGTTTAAATGAAGGACCAGGAAGTGTCATTTTATATTAAAATAGCGAACTATTTTTGAAAAAGATATTTTGTAAAGAGTGAATGTAGCCAATGGTCTCAGTGGGATCCAGGAAATATTGACAGACATAGCTCCAGCAATGAGGATGGAAAGATTGGAAGAGCAAATCCTTTCCTAGGAAGCTCTTGTGTCCCATTTTGTGCTTTAGCAACAGTTAGGCATGTCTGACTCATGATCTGACTTCAAACCCAGCGATGGCTTAGAGGTTATATAGATTTCTTTGTTACTGGTGGCTGCTCTCACAGGAGGTGTAGATGTGACATTGTTCATTCGTCTACACAGTGGTGATGGTGTGATGCTGCATCTCAGTTGCAGAATTTCGGCATGGAGCACCTTGATCATGGTTTATATGAGCTCTCTGGAGACTTGAAGAGCTGCTGTGGATGCTCTTCTTTCATTTCCTCACTTCCACCAAATTGGACAAATCAGGTTTGTGTCTCATTACATGTTCTGTTTAATGAATTTCAGTTGCCACTGATAGGAGTCCTTTGGAGGGAAATTGCAGGATGTTGTGGGTACTCAAGCTTTCCTTCCTTTTCTGTCACTCATGTCCCTCTGTTTCCCTGTTCTCTCACTGTCCTTTGGACAAGGTGGAGATGGCAGTGCTAAGAAAAAAGTATCTGTGGTAATGGAAGAGGTTGGGGATTGCAGCAGTGAAGACAAAACCTCCAGTTTTGTCTTTTGTCTTGCTGTCTTAAATGATACCACAATTCACTAGCATGGATTTAACAGCATTTTATCCCTTGCAGGTGTACCTATATCTAGATTTAAGAAACAATGGAGGAATGAAATACTGAAGTGCATGCATAAGGAGTTTACAGTAGAACAAAAATTTTGAAAATGTATTCATGCTTTAAATTAAATTTGGACATTTGGTCCACCCCTGCTTTTATTTCCCAAGATAAGCATTATGCAGTGCAACTGAGCTATTGCTGGAATCCAGTTTTTAGTCACCATTGACAAGATAATCATTTCCCCAATTTTAGGATCATGCACAGTGTGCCTCCCTCTCCCAGGCTGTGCTGCTGTGGCTCAGTGGGGAGGAGGCTGTGTGTGAGTCAGCGCACAGCACGCGCTCCTCTGTCAGGGACACGGCTCTCCCCACTCAGCTCTCCCTTGCTCTGTGAAAGTAAATGCCTTCAGGGGCACACTGAAGTAAGACATTTTCTTATCCTAATGAAAAACAGGTGCCTGAGTCCCCGAGTGCGAGTCCCTCAGGTGCCACTGCTGCCCAGCCTTTGGAAAGCAGACAGGAGGGAGCTCTGGATAAAGCTGGTGCAGGACTGGGAAAGCAGAGGCAGGAGGAAAGAGCCCCAGCCACAGAGGGAGGATGAGGAGCCAAGAGACAGACCTTGTCAAGGGTTCTGCATGAGCCACCTAAATGCAAACCAGGGCCAAGAAATCACTACAGGTATTTTCTCCTGTGTGTCGTGGTTTAACCCCAGCCAGCAGCCACTCGTTTACTCCCCCCAAATACAGGTTTTATCAATGTGCACCTTAGACAGTGAAGGTGTAAGTTGCTTACTCTAGAAGGATGAATGAAAGAAATTACAATTGGGGGATATAACACTTCCAGAAAATCAAGGTGTCCTCTCATGGATAATTAACCACAAGGAGTTTGCCCACAGTTTAAAGGAATCCTCCAGGTCTCCAAGGTATGAGTATGCTCAAGGAAACAAATTAGAGCACCACACCAAGCCCCAGCCAAATGCAGCAGCTGAAGAGGTGGCAAGAGCCCTGTAAGAAAGTGCACTAAGCAGTGAGTTCAGCAAGACTCCCTTTCTGCTCCTACTTCTGGGGAACTTTGAAGATTGTGGAGGAAAATTACTGAGAGAACTGACTTCAAAGAGTTTTGCAGCACTATCATTTTAGGTCAAGAAAAAACAGGAAACTAACATTGTCTCTTAAATCTTTGAGATGTCAGTAAATAAATGATGTGGTTTTCAGAACTGTAAAGCATCTCATTTCTTCTGCTGACTTCAGCTGGTGCCATTGGGTGCTCAGCACTTCTGGAAATAAAATCATTTGTTTGCCAAGCCTCGGAAGGAAAAGCTGAGCAGGCTGACTTGAAGTTCTTGTTCTTGCAAATATGAATATGAAGCAGGAAATAGAAATATGAACTGCATATGAATTGAACCAGAGTATGAAACTTATATCAGTAGTGTCCCCTCAGGAAAATCATTATTTGGAAGAGGAGAAAAAGTGCATGTAAAGACAAATTGGTAAACACCATAGGAAAGGAGGAAGGATGGAACCTGTTTGGCATTATTATTACTGTTTGCTGTTTTGGAACTGGTCTGCCTCTGCCTTCACTTTGCAGTATTTGTTGTAGCTCTGCATTGAACTAATTGCTTCCTGCCCTGGGGGCTGTCATGAAAATGTAGGCAGTGGTAATGCCTTGACTGTTAATTAACGTGATGGCAAAGCAATTGAGGAAGGGACTAAAATGTCAAGCAGTGGGAAAAAATGAATATAAAAAATGCCAGATTCCTGTGCAGTGAGAGGGGCAGGCTGGTACTGCTGCCAGTGGGGAGGGGCTCCTCCACTGAGTTCTCCCTGTCCTGGCCCACTGCAGCCACGTGGGAGCCTCCACCAGCCTGCTCTGCACAAGAGGGGTTATCAGAGAGTTTCACAGAAAATTGACATTTTCCACATGTTTTTTGCTCCAGTAATATTCCAGTGGAAAACAAAATCCCTTGGTCAGTTAACCTGAAATATTCTTGATTAATTTCCCTTCCACGGCAGTGTCCCAGAAATCAGGAAAATCTTAAAATGGGACATGAGAGAGGTAATCCCATGGTATGCTGGTGCCAAAAGGAAGCAAAAAGAGTTTGAGATCCCAAAATATGATTTATCTAATATAATGCCCATTGGGAAAGCTAAAGATTATTCTGATGAAGCGAAAACCTTTAGTCCTGGCCAACATAAAATTAAGTTCAGGAATGTTTGATGCATTGATTCCTCAGTTCTAACTTGAATAGGATGAAAAAAGTGTCAAAATGGCAGGACAATACAAAAATATTAGGACAACATTTTTTTGTCTTTTTTTCAAAAGGTTAGTGTTTAATTTCTTTTTCTGAGTAGTAACTCACACATTTTAATTCAAATATCCTCACAGCAAAATGTTTATATAGATATTAATTTTAATAAGGGACTTCAAATTACTAATATTCTACTACAGAGCTCTACTTAGAATCCCTTTATTATGTAGTTTTCCTAGCAAAGCATTTTGTCACACAGAAGGGAGAAATGCCTTGATAGACTGTTTGATGAAAAGAGAGAAAAATAAGATTCAGAAGCTGAACAAGGTGTCAAGACTATAGGGGGAAAAAAGGCACTAAAAGCTGCTGAAGAAGAATCACAGACAATGCAGAGGAGACGATCTTTGATGAACTTAACTGTAGCTTCCTCATTAATGCATTGAGAAAAGCTTCACAAAGGGAGGCTGGCAGCAGTGGTACAGGGGAGGTAAAGTGGAGCACGATGAGTGACTGCCCCAGCTCATCCTGTGAGCCAAGAGCAGAGCCCAGGTTTGTCAGACACAGCTGAATGTACCTTTTACAAGACTGGGTCCTTTTCTTCTGTGACATGACATGAAGCCCAGAGTGGCTTTTCTCTCTGGCTCCTGACACAAGACATGAGTCAGAATAATGAAATACAATGAACCATCACGTGGACTTCTCTAAATCAAGCTATGCATTGTGTTAATATTTCTGCAAACCTGTTTGGCAATGCCTTGTGAAGCCTTGTCATGTGCTAAGAGATAAGTCACATAAGCCAGAGGCTCTGTGTTCCTAGTCCTGGAGCACTGTCTGCAGTGGTGTATGGTGTGCTGCTGAGATACCTGAGGGATCACTGGGCTTTAAATTCCAAAACACAGACACATCCCACCTCTTCCAGCCACTGTCAGGGGAAGAGGGATTTAATGAATTTGAGAACTGGATGCAATATAACTGAATTGAGGGACAGGAGGGACCACTGTGATGTTAGTTGCTGTAATTTTTAGTTGACGCAATTTCACTCAGTATAAGCAATGCATAAAAATTCTCCTTTTGCTCTTACTGATCACCATCAGACCACTGACCTGCAGCTGAAGCAAAGGGCATCTTTGTGAGTAAGGCTGCTCAAAAATGCCATGCTAATCTATTTCCAGCACTTAATGAACTTTCAGGTTTTTGAAACCTTAATATTCTGTCTTTCTTAAACTGTCATTGCTTCTTACCAACCTCCAGATGAAGGTGAGCCTACGAAATACACTTCTATTTCTATTCTCTGTAATACAACGTAAGGTGCCAGTCTGGAATGACATCATGTGAAACACAATAATAATTTCTAAAAATATATATATTTATGTGTATCTGTCTATTTTCTCTTTTGGCTATATATGTAAAGTTGTGCTTCTAGGCTGGAAGTGCTTTCCTGAAAGATGCCAATGTTTTTCCAGTATGTGTATCAGCAGATCAGCTCCTGACTCACACTTTCCCTCGAGGACTTCTTAGACAGAGCTGTGGCAGCCAGGCTGATTGCTGGGGCAGTTCCAGACCTCTGCCTTGTAAGCAGAGATTTGAAGGTGCTCCACTTTGCATAACCTCTGCCTTAGGGTCAGAATTACTTTTTTTTTTTTTTAAGCTACCCATGGTTGTCCTTGTGGGGCACTGCTCAGGCTTAAACCTCCTGCTTAGGAATGTATTTGGTTTTACTTGGTGAGCCTATAGTTTAGCAAAAGTTGCTCATTAGCAACTAACTTTCCCATACACCTATGGTTTTTTTTCCCTGTTTTTCAGTGCTATGGGGTTTCCCATGATGTGTGTTTTCATGGGACTAATATCAATGTGCTGTTCTATATCCCTAATGTATCTGAGTCCATTAGGTGCTTTTGTACTTCATTTTGTAAGAATGTCTTTAGTCCTCTATTCAGAAGATGTATCCATTTGTGTATCACTATTTGTAGGCTGTTCTTGACCCCAGAGCATGGAAGAATTCTGCTTTTAAAAACTCATGCAAAAGTAACACTTCTTATACCTCTATGCTAATATCTTTCTGTTAGATCAGCTTGCGAAGTGTCCAATGTACAAAGCAAGCTGAGTTCTCTGCCTTAGAATCAGACTCTCATTAATTGTTTTTATATGTGTTTGCTATGATTACATTGTCCTCATTTCCAGTATCTGCTTTGAAACACAATATTAGTTCATTTATTTCCTGTGTCACAAACCAATCTCATGGTGAACATTGCTTTGCAAGTGTATTGACATAATGCTTCTCTTGAGAGCTTTGTCCTGCTGTTTTCTTTTGCTATTTTTTTTAATGTTAGTAGTGTCACCTTTTTATAAAGTAAACTGCTTTGATTGCAAATAGAAGAATTTTCCCCTTGTGCCAAATAGATTTGGATCTTTTCTGACTGTTGTTATCTTGTTTACTGCTTCTGGACCAAGCTGTATGTTCACCCTCGACTCTGTCTTTGTTTCTCCTCAGATGCACATCAGTACTGCTGCTGTCTGCTGTCCTTTGTGTTTGGGAATCACATCATAGCTTCCCTTCTGCAATCACTCCAGACAAGTACCTTTCTGATAGGACCTTGCTGATTTGTAATACCCACAGTTCTTCAGTGCTAATACTAATTATGGACTACCATATGGTAAGATGGCTCAAACTTGGTGCATCCTTTAGTATCAAGCTCAGCCACAGTACTTTGCTTGCTTTGGCTCTGCAGGAGTAGATGTACTGGGGAAACTGTGGGAATGCAGGGACATAAATGGGGCTGTTAAAAATTAACATGAAGAGCCACACTGCCTCTTCAGATGCTTAAATAACTTTTAAAATCTGCCCTCTGATATTAGTTATTTCATTGGATGGTTTTGGTAAGGTAGTTATTGCACAAACAAGGATTTTAATCTGAAAAGTTTCTCTCCTGTCCCTCTCAGAAGCTTTGAAAGCTCACAGCCATCTCATCTGGTCTGCCTGTGGCTTTGGACTGAGCAGTTCAGAACACCTTATTGCTCCCTTTTTATCTGAAGGCAAACCTGACTCCAGGGTACAGAGAAGTGACTCACAATGACCTCGATGGACACTGAAATTCATTCCTTCCCTCAAGCACTATCTGTGTTGTTCTGCTCAGTTTTTAGCACTTGGTCTCAGGAAAATCTCATCCTTCAAGGCCACAAGGGATCATCTTTTCCATGTGTTGTACTCTTCTCACACAGCCATGGGGTTTCAATAAAGAGTTCCTGCACCCGCTCTGTGCCCTTCATTGCACTAGAAAATATCTAGACAGATACCCACGTATGATTTAATGCTCTCTGCTGACAGGGATGTTCCTGTGTTTCTAGGTCCATGATTCCAGTGTTAATTATCTTCACCTAAAGATTTACACAAGGTGTCTTGCCTGAGGACATGGCAATGCTTTGAGAGGAAAGTTTTGGTGCTGAGGCCAAGAACAAGACCCTGAGTGAGGTGACTGATGACATTG
Organism: Petroica traversi; assembly: GCA_025920805.1. Taxonomy (NCBI): domain Eukaryota; kingdom Metazoa; phylum Chordata; class Aves; order Passeriformes; family Petroicidae; genus Petroica; species Petroica traversi. The sequence goes on from JAHLSL010000061.1 coordinate 1,293,523, forward strand.
TTCCAGGGGTGTCACCAGTCCTTGGCCATTTTACTCTGGTAATTGTTGTTGAGCTAGGGAAAATTCCTCAGTGTCCCAACACCCTCTCTGTTTGAAGGTCTTCCCTGGGAGCAGGTGACTGTGTAATCCCCTCAGAGGGTACCTTGTCTCCTCCAGGGATTTGACCAAAGCCAGTCTTCCCCCCTCTCTGCAGATTACAACTGCATGAGGGTTTTCCTCCCATCACTTTCAGCAGCTGCTCCAGTAGAATTTGCTCAAGGGAAATATAAAGAAGCCACGGAAAAAAAGACTCCAAGTCTACACACACAAAGAGCCTGTTCTTCCTTAACTTTACCGCACAAAATTTTTAAAACTGAACTTTTTAAAGCTCTCATTAATATAGTTTGAGGGGTTGGGGTTTTTTTAGGTTTGTTTTTGTTTTTACTTGTCCTCAGAAACATATTTGTGATTTTCCAGTAGCTTTTAAAAACGCTGAACCTGAGATTTGACTAAACATAATTGATGATAATCTACCAAGTGAATTTGGGCTGTCAGAAGGTGTAATGAGCTCTGTATGGCTCCCCTGTGGCTCACCAGACTGGGTCTAACTACACTCTTTCCCAGGAACACAAACTATGCATATTTTTACCCTTTCCAAATTTTTGACATGGATGTTGAATCCCCTTAGCCCAGGCAGTATTCACCTGGGAGCCGTGTGTGCTTCAAGCTGCAGAGAGGAGCTGGTGGTTTTGGAGGTATGACCAGGGTTATGTTTCAATCACCAAGTGAGAATTAATGACAGAGCAGGTGCTGCACGTGCATGTGCACATCTTTCTCTGTGCTGGGGAAGTCTCTGTGCCTGTCTCAGAAGCATCTGAGCATCCTGCCTTGATGCCTTTTTCCTGGTGTTATGAAAAGAAGCTAGACACGGTTAAGAGGGTTTTGGGGTTTTTACCTCAGTATTTTAGTCAGGATCCTGTTTGATGCATCCACTTCACCCAGGTGACAGCGAGGCAAAATGCACACCCACCATCAATCATACACACCAGTTATAGACTTTACACATCAGCATATCTAACAAGGGGGCCCAATGATGGGGCTGGGGTGGGCTCAGCTCGAGTTTACAGAATCTGTTCTGCTCGGAGACCTTGGGTTCCTGAGATAGTAGGAATGTTTGGTCTCCCTGGCTCTGCAGTTCTGGGGTGTTAAGTCTCAGGGCCTGCAGAACACTTACAAAACACTAAGTAAAGGGTTACAAGTATGCATGCTGCTAATATTTGTGGATACAGAGAACTGTGTAAAAGGTATATAAAGAAAAGACAAAAATCATTCCGGCATCAGCCTCTGCCAGGGTGGAGAGCAGAAACTGATGCAGAACATGCACGCTCCAAAGCTGCAAAGTCTGTGGAAGAAATATGGGCTGAGTGTTGCCCTCCTTCTTCAAACTGTAGAGCAAATGATGCAGGTGACAATGACAGTGCCCCGTGGCAGAGTCTGACCGGTGTAGTCCTTGCTGTAAAACTCAGTAAGGGATTGTCCTGTCAGGGGTATCAGATGAGCATCCACCTAGACCTAGGGTAGCTGCTGGCTACTGCCTGCAATCTCTACTTCAGCCTGGGGCTTTCTGACACCAGTAGTCACCTGGCCTGTCCCTCCAGACCTCAGCAAGAGGCAATGAAATCACCACATGACAAGTATCCCCTGGTGGGGATTTGGGATGGAGGCAGCTTCAGCACCATGAGAATGAGTCAGCCTCATTCAGAGAGTGTTTCTTAATTTAGATTTACCAGAGTACAGTTCCTCCAGACATTCATCTCCAAGCCTCTGTGCTCACTAGAAAGCCATTTGCTTTATTGTTGGTTCTCTGACAGCCTCCTGTGACTTTCTGAGGGTGACTGACAGCACCACAGGGGCACAGGTGGGGAAGGAGGAGCTGTGCCACAAAGGGAAACATTTCCCCAACCTGACCAGGCAAGCAGCATCAACTGCTTTAGAGACATCATTGCTGCTGCTAAGCTCAGAACTTGTCCCACGTGTCATGCTTATATCACAGAGATATTGCCCAAATGACTTTAGAATCAAGGTCTTTGAATGTGTCCCACCTCAATTAATGCACATTAAGGACATTAAAGGATTTGCTCATATTATTATTAAATTTTGTTGATCTAATGGGTCTTTGGACTGAGGTCCCTCTTGCCAGGCACTGAGGCAGGAGGTGATGGTTTTCTTTTCAAAGTGAAATCTTAATAGTGTCCCACAAAGGGTGAGGAGAAACTCCTGAAATAAACTTCCACAAACACTGCTTTCAGTGGGAGCATGGCAGTGGCCAGATGTCCACCCTGTGTTCACCTTGTCTCTGGCTGTTTTTATCTTGCACAGTTTCAGACAGGTTAATAGCAAACCTATAGAGCAAGTAATGGAGAGGAAGAAATGACATTTTATTATTGTTATTAATTATTTTCACTATGGTAGCTTCTAGCAGTGGAGGCACAGAACAAGTCCCTGGTGGAGAAAGCACTCTGCAGATGCAATGGAAAGGCAATCCCTGCCCCAAGCAGCACAAACATTAAACAAAAAGATTATGAGAGAAGAGACTAGGTCTCAGTGTCATAAAGCTCTTATTTCCTTCTGCAACAGTGAAAACATGAAAATCAAAGATTATTGCCTGACAGATGTTCCCATAAAGCAATAAAACAAGCAGGGAGAAGAGCAGTCTTCCATGAAGACAATAATTTCCCTTTGGATGCTTGACTGCTGCTACACTGGGAAGTTTTCCATGTCCTGCTCCATCCCCCTGACTAGCAGCCCTTCTTTTCTATGAGCAATTTCTTGAAGCCAATGAGTGAAAGCCTTGGGACAAGAAAACCTCTGGAGTGGGAAACCTCCACAACACACCTTTTCAATCCTGTGCATTTTCCGCAACCTCCTGCAGGGAAACTTCTCCCAGGGGCTGTTTCAATACTCAAGAAAAATAACCTTCTGTGTTCTCTGCGAAGTCATGTGTCAGAATTACTCCAAATATTTTATTAATGGGATAATGCCCACGAGCAGTGTAATGAAGCCAGCTCTTAGCCTCTCCAAACCAGCCACAACACTTATATAAGGGGGAGTAAGTAATGCCCTAAGTAGATAAAGCTCTCGGGTGCTATTTTCTCCTGAATACCAGTACATCTGAGCTAGGGTCTGGTTTTGGAGTTGAAACTCCTTATTGCATCCCCAGCATTTCTGTGGCCACTTGGGAAAAGGCAGTAATGCAAATTTCTGTTTTGTGGTATAATCTGAAGAAAGCTTCATTTAGTAAAACCCATGCATTATTTAAACATTTATCACTTTGCTCTTTCTCAGAACTAGTTCTCATCAATTTATCATGTGCCTTACATTTTGCTACCTGCATTTTCTTGCTTTTGGTAAATCTTTTAAAGGCAACCTGAAAAGTTACAGGACCAACTATGAGCCATTTTGCATGTTGGTGGCTGGGTATTTTAATTACTTTGCTGCTCAGGATTGGGAAATTGTGTCTGAAAACCCTAATCCCTCTCTTCTGATGGTAACACCCCACTGCCAGCATCCTCCATCTCCACCAAGACACCCAATAAAAGACAAGGCACTGAAATAAGACCATTGGGATGTGGAGGAAAACAGCTTTTGGTATCTCTCTCTGCCTCCTCTGCCCACTTTGGCAGTGCTGGCTGGGGCACAGAACTGTGTCCCTAAGGGTTGGAGCCAGCCAGAATCTGGCTGCAGAACTGTGGAGAGCAACTGCAGCAGTGGTGCCTCCTGTCTGGACAGGGGCTGGGATCTTTGGTAGGGGCTGTGAGCTGCTCCTCTGGCTCTGGGCTCACAGTCTGGGTGGACTGCAATAACCTGACTGAACCCTGGCTAGAAGAAGCTCCTCAGCCACTCTACCCATTAATATTATCCAACTTCCAGATACCGTGGGAGCAGCAAGCACTCAGAAAGCAAATGAGGAGGGATGGAAGCTCTCCCTGATGGAACAGTGGTGTGGGGCAGCAGATCCCTCTTCCTGCACTGGCATGGGGAGAGCTGGGACATGGCATGCTGCTTGTGCCCATCACCCCAAAGTGTTTCACAGTGCACCAGACTCCAGCTTTGAACATTTAAGAGCAGGCTTGCTGCTACCCCCTATCACGAAGGAGCTGTTTCTTTGCAATGTATGTTTTATTTATAGATTAACATTAGCATTTGCAAGAGGCATGACTTGGGCTCTGAGTTATCACTTCCTATTAACCTGAAATTATTGAGTGTCTGAAATTCGTGAGGAAACCCAGTGAGCAGAAAGCATGAGGAAAATGTTCCTCTCTTTTCCTTGAAGCACAGAGAATAAACAGCCTCCTCCCTTTCGTGGGCTGTCTACGGAAATGTCAAACAAAAGTGACAGCAATTGCCTTTTTAAAGAATCACAAACATTATCCATTTTCCATCTCATATGTGTACAGCTCTTAATATATATTGCATAACATGTACATTATCAGATTCCTATTTGCCATTAATAATTGATTTTAGATTGCACAGAAGAGCAGGTCCTGCAGCCTTCTGTTGTACTTAACAGCCCTTGCTCCTATGAAAATGTTTTCTTCTAGGAACAGTATAGCAGCCTTGGGGTTTTTGAACAGGATCTGAGGGGCCTGAGGGAGAAAAGCTGTCCTTTCAGCTACACGGCTGGGCATGGGGATGGGAAATGGCTGAATGGTTCCTTTGCCCCACTGCTGTGGGACCAGCTGCATTCCCATCCCAACACTGGATTTCTGTGGTAGCTTGGGATATAGGACAAGGCTCATCTTGGCAAGTTTAGATACCTACAGTGTAGGCATCTTCTTAATCTGATTGCCTAGGTGCCTCCTTCATCTTGCCCCACACAGAGGTGGCTGAACAGGCAATAATCCCATTTTTCCCAGTGACAGCAGGGAGAACTTCACTGATTAGCTCGTGGGAGATATTTGACTTCTTTTTGGGTTTATAAGTGACCCAGCACAAAGCTTAGGCTGTGAGGAGGAGGGCTTTCCTCATACCCTTAGGGTATACCCTGAAATTTTACAGAATGCCCCTTGCTGTCCCTGAGCCCAGATACTGGGGCAAGTCTTGGGAACGAAGCTTACTCTCTTCTTTTAACATCCACATCTGAAAGGCAATATTTTTAGTGCCTCATTTTCAAGCATTCTTCCTCTTCATTCAGCCAAATCACGAATAATCACTTGCATTTATGTAGCAACTTTTAGGCAGAACTTTAAAATGCTTTACAGATCCAAGATGGCTCTTTAAATTGTTTTTTTTTAATCCTCCTTATGTTGTGGATATGGACAAGCTGGTATCAATCAATTCTGCGCTTATGAACCTCCATGATCTGTGACTGACAACTTTAATAATCATCTTTATGAAGCCTAGGCAGCATCCAGAGTAGCACCTAAATGGTCCCCAGGAGCTGTAATTAAAATTAAGCTGCCCATGGGTTGCTTTGATTACAACAGGGCAGGCCAGCTTAACCTTCAATTTATGCTGACTTAAAAGATGGCTCATACGGAGAACCTGTTTGCCAGACATAGATTTGAATTAATTATGCTGATTCTCTGGTTTTATTTTGCTATCTGATTAGGCTTACAAATGAAATCACAGTCCCATCTTTTGCAGAGGCTTTGGTGTGAATGCCAAGTCCCAGCAGCCTGCTGTGGGTACCTGTGGGCTTTCTGTCCATTCTCCAGCACGAGGGATGTGTTTGGGCATCTGTAGGAGGTGGTGGCCTGTCACGCACCCACTGTTGAACTATTCCTGGCTGCAGACACAAAGCTCCTGATTTGATCTCAGAACTGGTGGGCTGCAAATGTGTACTGAGCATAAACAACCCTGGAAACTCCAGCTCAGATAGATCCACTCTTTCTTCCTGCTTCTCTCAAATGGAACAGGTTTCCAGGCATTCCTTGTCTTTCAGCTGCAAGGAATAGACTCTTAATTAGCAGCAACAGAATCTGAAAAACTGATCTAGAAAATATGATTTCTTAGGTAAGGTTATTTTCTAACTTCTGTGTACCAAAATACAGTTTCACATCGGGCATTTTGCATAAATTAAGCCAGGTGTCTCTCATGTTGTGTAGTTTGAAAAAGCAGAATTGAACAGTGGTGGATGCATTGCAACAAGGCTGTAATTTTGTTACAGTCACTTTTAGAAAATGTCAAAATACAGATATGAAACCTCCCCCTCAGCAAACTTACCAAACCCATTGCTAACAGCTGAACAGCATGTAGCATTGGTTCTTATCAAACTTTTTGTGTTAACTTAATAATTATATTTTTGTTTCCTTTTCTTTCCTGAAAGCCTGTATCATATCACTAACTGAGCTACAGTCTCCCTCAGACAGTATTGCTTTCCCCTTAACTTGACAAAGTGTGTGGAGTTAGGGAATTTCTTTAAATGCCTTTTTCCTCTGTGTCATGGTTTAACCCCAGCCAACAATTCAGCCCCACAAAGCCACTGACTCACTCCTCCATGGTGGGATGGAAGAGAAAATCAGAAGGGTAAAAGCAAGAAAGCTTGTGAGTTGACAGTTTAATATGTAAAGAAAAAGCTGTTCACACCAGCAGAGCAAAACAAGGAATTAATCCATCCTTTCCCATGGGCAGGCAGGTGTTCAACCATTCCCAGGAAAGCAGGGCTCCATCATGTGTAACCATGACTTGGGAAGACAAACACCATCATTCTGGCTGCCTCAGCCTCTTCTTTCTTCTTCCCCCAGCTCTATATGCTGAGCATGATGCCACATGCTCTGGAAAATCCCCAGGATCAGCTGGGGTGACCTGTCCTGGCTGTGTCCCCTCCCAGCTCCTTGTGCACCCTCAGCTGGGGGGGTGGGTGATGGGCAGAAAAGGCCTTGACTCTGTGTAAGCTCAGCAGTGACTGAAACATCCCTGAATTGTCAGCACTGTTTCCAGCACAAACGCACAACACAGCCTGTACCAGCTGGTAGCTCTACCCCAGCCAAAGCCAGCACACTGACAAAATATTATCCTTTTCCAGCAGCAAAGACATCTCGAGTATTTTTCCTGCACCTGTGGTAGATCCAGACTGCATTTTTCATTGGCATCTTTTAAAGCAGTACAGATAAAATAAATGTGCTCTTATTGGTAAGAATGGCCCAAAACAGGCTTGACCACCCTTCCTGCCTCTTACTAGTCCATGAACAGATGAAAAGGTTGAGAAAAGAATATACTAGACTGGAGTGAGTACCAGTGCCTAAGAACAGGCATCTGCTGTTCCTCTCTGGTGATCTGTAGGGTGCCACTGTCCGCAACTGCCTAACCCAAAAGATGACTTTCCACGGCAAAGCTGGCACCCACCCCTCCTGTGATGCAGCAGCCAGAGCTGGCTAAATGGGGGGGAAATCTCCCTCCCTCCCTGTATCTGCCAATGGCAGAGGGTGCAGATGGATCCCACTTGAGGATCAGGGCAGATCACAGCACCAGCCTGGGCTCTGTGGCACACAGGACTTCTGTACAGGACAGGAAATACTGGCCAGGCACAGCTTATTTCTCACATGCAATTTCCAAAGTTTCTCCTCAAACCAAAGGCTTTTCAAGACACTGCTTTTGCAAGTTCAGATAGTTGAAGTGATAATTTCTGCTGCTCTTCTGTTGAGGATGTCCTTACAGAGAATTATTTCCCATCTTCTGTAAGATTTTTGGCTCAGCACACAAGCAGCTTCTTCCAACACCATCCTAAAATGTCTGCTGCAAAGATGGCAGAATATTGAGTGCTTTGGTAGGAGGGTTTTGGAGAGTTTAAGGCTAAAATTCCTCTCCTCTGTCAGCTTCAGGCACTCAACTCTTGGAGTGAGAGCCACAGTGCTGCAACTGGGGTAGGTCTTACTCTGAAAAGCAAATCAGGAATTTTCCAGATACTTGGCTTATCCTGCACTGTGTTCCAGATGTCTTAGGAAGGCTTTAAATATGGGGCCTGAGATTTACTTCTTAATTTACACAAATTATTAAACTGCCAATCTTCATATTGCTGGTGAAACCCTATTAAAATGTTTCAAATTATCATTACAAATTGAATCTTCTCCCGTGTGTCTCATGTACTATGAATCCTATTTTCTTAGCACAGCAATATTTCAAGCCTAGAATTAAAGCCAGAAGGATTGGTATAGTAATTGGCCTTTGAAATAATTTTATCTGCAGTGCTTTGATGCCTTTTAATAATGGGTGAGTTAATGGCAGAGCTCTTCCTAGCAGCATTTCTGTCTCTGCATTTTTGTGATGCCATTTGATATGGGAATTGGTTTAACTGGGAAAGGGCTGGGTCCAATCTGCAGTAGCTGAGAAATATCTTTGGATGGTGACTATAAAGACAAGGAAAGGAGAAGGGCCAGGTTTTGCCTTGCTTTCTGGAGACTCTGGGGGACAGCCTGGCAGGGATGCATCTCCTGTGCTCTGCACCAGCAAGGGAAGAGCCCAGAGCCTGCCTTTGCCTTTCCTGTATGTCACCTCCCAAAGATGTGTCTCAGTGACTGGGCACAGTCCTGCACCTTCTGGGACCCCCTTACCTCCATGTGTCACCTGCCGAGTCCTGATCTATGGCAGCCTGGACCATGTCCCTTTCCAGCTTCTCAAAACCTGCTGCTGACTTGAACTACGTAACCTCAGGCACAAAACCACACCTAATCAGCCAACAATTAATTTCAAAGGAAGCTTTAAACAAGCAGGGCTATGCAGGAAGGTGGCAAACCCATCACTAGCAGCTGATGTTTCTGGAGGTAAGCAGAATCTAGCCCATATCTCTGCTTTAATCCCAGTCTTGTCATGGCTCGGGGGGGTGGGAAACTGGTTTAGAAGCTTCACAGGCGTGGTGATTGGAAAGCCCTTGTGGGAGTATCCAGCCCATCCTTGAGAAAAAGTGGGACAAAACACAGTCAGGCCTGGCAACTTTTATGTCTGCCTGAATCTTGAGGATCTCCACAGAGGAGGCTTCTACCACCTCTCTGGACTTCCACCTCTCTCTCTCTCTCACTGTTCTGATGAAGGAAGTGCAGCCTTGCCATGGCTGATGTGCCAGGCAGCAAAGCTTGGCGTGACCTCTCCCAGCTTGTGCCACTGCCGGGGGAGAGACAGGGATTACTTCTCAGAGGGATTTTGCTCCTCTGCTTTGAATATAAACAGTTGGGTTGGACTGTTAAAGCTGCTCTGCAGCACTCTTGGAGTCACAACTGGAGGTTATGTAGAGATAACTGCTTCTTTTTCTCCCCAGATGTCAGTGGAAAGTAAAGCTACAGTTGTGACCGATAAGGACATGAAAATATCTCTAGTACGGGTAGTTCAAGTTTTAATTTACCTCCTGCTGTGTCAGTCAAATGTCAAGAAGAGAACATGCATCAAGAGCCAAGGTAGATATGGGAGGTCAGTTAATAGTTCAGGTCCTTTTGAAATCTTCTAGGTTTACTTTCCACAAATCAAATTAATGTGGCCATTTTCATGGCTGCTTTGGTTATGTTGTTCCTTTATTCCTAGAGCTCTTTAAGCATCATGAGGGTGCAGCTGATAGGCCAATATTAACTGCTAAGGGACAGATTATTAAGTGTAACAGCTATTAGACAAAGAATGTGGGAGAACCAAACCAAACAGAATTAAGTCAATGCGCTTCAAGAAACAGATTTCAGTAACCAAAGAAAGATAATAATAGTTTGTAGAAAAACAATCTAAAAGTAAATAGTTCAGGAGAATTGTCAGTTCCTTGTCCAAAATGTTGTTAAGATACAATTCTACCATCATGTAATCACACTGGAACTTGCAGCAGGAGACCAGTTTGGACAACTTCAAACTCAAACAAGAAAGAAGCACAGAATAAATGGGCATGAGGTCAAGTGATCAAGGATGGCTATCAAAGAGCAGTATGTGCTAGAAGGGAGAAAATCAAATTTGAGAGAAAAAGAAATAAAGAATAGCAAACCCCACAATGTGTGGAGGCATTACTGGAAAAAGAAATATCAAAGGACACATTGATTCATTACTCACTGCAGAAGGAAAGCTAATGACAAGAAATACCAAGGAGACAGAATGCCTCTTTTGAGTCAGTTGTTACAAGATGTTTAGGTAGTGATTGAACAGCTGCCCTAACAGAGGGGAAATGGTTCAAACTCAGAGTAAAAGAACAGAAATGTGAAAGATGTTAGAAAGTACAGCAGTACATAAACTATTTTCAAATTGTTGGAGCCTCATGGAATTTGAAAGTTGGATGCTCTCCAAGGATACTTCAAGAAGTACATGTAAAATTTCAGAGTAGAAGTGAAGAAACAAGAAATTCCATTAAAGAAAATTGTATCTCTTGCTAAGAAGAGGCAAAAGAAGGCTCTGGTAAATGCACATCATTTCTGAATCTCAGAAGAGGTATTGAAACAAAAACTATCCTGCTTTGAAGTGCTTCAAATATATAAAATATACAAGTAATAGCCACAGTAGATTTGTCATACACTAATAGTGTGTACTGATGGCTTTGGGCTGTGATCTTATTGACATCTCGTAGATGTCTTGGGCTGGCTCCTGAGACTGGACTGTAGGAATGGAAGGCTTTTTAGGAATAACAGCAGGAGAGATGAGAAGGGGGTGTCACTCTGTAGGTCACTAGGCTGTGAGGATGTGCAGCCATCACCTGTGAAATGGCAGTGGAATGGGTCAGACCAACATCCCACCCTGCTGCATGGCCCAGCCTGACCCTCAGAGTGTGGGAAAGGTGATTCTCTGGCCATGAGCCTGTGACAAGCTGCTCCAGGCACCTCTGCACCCTGCAGAGTGGGTGTTACTGAGATACCCACATGGGAGAGTCAAAGCTCTTTGATTTCTTCAGCAGCTGATGTGGGAGTGACTTTGAAGGGCCCCTTCCCTGCTCCAGCATGTGCATCCATGGGTGCTGCAGGGGGGATCCCCCTGTCCCTGATCTTAGCTGTGGCAGGTACCCACCTGGTCCCCAGGTACCCACCTGGTCCCCAGGTACCCACCAGGGTCAGGCACAGCAGGAGCTGCTTCCCCTCTCTGGTGTGGGGACAAGCAGGTGACTTGACCAGTGCTGTTCCTGGTGGCACTAAAGAATTAAACAAAATATAACTGGTTCAGTGTGCATGTAGGTGACACTGAGACAAAAGCTGTTGCAGGACATACAGGAATTAATTCAGGGGATTGTCAAATACCATGGATAAAATGATTGAAGAAAAAAATGCATCCTGCTCTAAGAGGTCTTAACATTCTGGCCTTTCCTTTCTAGTTGATTGTTAAGAGATACACAAGGAATTTTAATACTATCTAGAGAGTACTGAACAGTGTCCTTCAACTGATTTTAATTACCATAAACACTGTCAGTGTTTTTCAAGTTTCAGCATTCAGATGCAATGAGCAAAGCCTGATCCACAAAAAAAAAATAAAAAATCAGACTGCACAATGTGAAGATTAATTCATGGTCACTGTCAAGGAACTTGGATATAATAAAGGAGAAATAAAGTGTTTCTTGTAAACCTAACATTAAAACATTGTTCCTTTCTGTTCTTCTGCAAAGAACATTTTAATGGGACTCTGTAGGTGAATGCTGCATTAAAAACAATTATCTCTGTAATTGCTGTCTTGCTGCTCTTGACCTCAGAACACACAATCTTGCACTCACTCTGTAAGAGAATTATTCCAGGGATTGATGCCTATGTAAATGGGGTCAAGTATGTGAGTCAATTAAGATCGATGGATAACAGGAAAGTGGAGTGATCAGAGGCTACAGGTGAGTTTTAACTTGCAGAGGAATTGTGCAGAGGCTGAGCTCCCAGCATTTCTCACCCCTGCTGCTCCAAGCACTCACACAATCACTGCGTCTCTGGCACTGAACAGCCAATATCGAGGGTGTCTGATAGCAGCTGCACTCAGAACTGCTTCCAAACACTGCACTATTTACAACTGCAAATGAGTGCCCACGAGCAACTGAGGTTCACTTTCCCTCCTACAATGGTACCTGGCACTTGGTCAGAAAACATCCTGGCAATTGCCTTTGTGTCAGATGATGAACCTCACCCCAGATCTGCTGTGCAAGCTGCAGATTTCCAATGGGGGATGTATTAAAACAACAACAACAAAAGTTTCATCCCACCTTTTTAATATGACTAGATTAATATCTATGGCACTCAGCTCCTGAATTAGGATTCAGGATTCAGAATTTTGGATTCTTTAAATTGTCCTGTGCTGCTGGAGAAGGGCTGCCCAGTACCCCCGATGGAAATCATCCCATTGAGTTAAGTTGAAAGCAGGTAACGGGATTTATTAGAAACCTATCCCCTTTCTGCTTCTGCACTGGTGGAAAGTGGGGAAGCATTATCACAATTATTTTATTTCAATCCCTCTGTCAGGATGGCTCTCGATGATGCTCAGACACTGCATCCTCAGTGCTGGTGGCTGCATCCCTGCTGCCTGCCAGCTGCAGCAAGTGAGGGAGAGTCAGTGCTTGTGCAACTGCTCCATGCACCCTGTTTGTGTGAGGGCAGACGTGGCTCTGGTTTGCCCACTCTGCTGGAGCCGTCACTGACCTGTCTGACACTGCTGTGGGGGCTGGAAGTAGCTCGGGACAGCCCAGAACCACAAGGCTGTTGGAAAGATGCAGCTGCTCAGATCTCTGACCAAGACATGGTTATGAGCTACTTTTAATCACTTTAACCATTGCAACTAATTCATTAGAGGGCCTAAAATACCATTAGCTGTGGCTGGCCTGTGATGCTCAGCTGGGGAGTCTGAGGAAGAAATGCCTTTTTCGCCATTATAAAAATGAGTGTCAGGCACCCTGCTGCCATAAGTAGTGTGGGCAATTCCTTCCCACACCTTTTGCATAAGACAAATGAAGTTCCTAGATCTTTTTGTCTTCAAGGCAAGCATGGACTACTCTGAAAAATATACCATTGTTGCCCTGAATCTGCAGAGACCCAGAAGCACCAGCCTGGGACAGTGACTACCCCTGAATGGAACATTGTGTGTCAGGTCTGGCCATGCCACAAAGAGCTGAGCTGAGAGGACTGGCAACAATGTCCTGTATTTTTCTCAGGGGTTAGAGTATTAAACTGTCCCCAGTGTGCTGGAGCAGACAAGATTGAAGGCCCTGGGGAGAATTACAGGCTATCACACTGAGGAATCAGGGAGCACACAGGGAAAGAGGGACTCTTGGCCCCTACTTTTGAGTTAAACTGAGTGCAGATGACTGAAAACAGCACATTAGTCAGGGTTTATCTATAGGTATGACAGCTACCTGCAAGTAGCTCTATGCTAGTAAGTCTGTCAGCCTGACACAACACAGTTACCACCATCTCCTCTGCATGTACCAAGAGAAACTGTGAAGGAAATGATCTTCCTCCAAAGATAACCTTGCTATAAACATGTCTGTACAGGAATAGAGTCCAGACTCTTCAGAGGAAAATGCCTGCTGGCTCCTCCTCAGGAGAAGAAATGACCTCCCCACAATGCCTGCACTGCCTCCAGCTGAATCTCCAGCTCCCAGGCAGAAGGCAATTAGGTGACCCAAGTTACAATTTCTGGGTCACATCAGCAGTGAAGCTGCTCCTGGATGGTGTCAAGTGAGTTTGGTCAGTGATACACAATGCAGATTTTAAATCAGTGGACATTATCAGTTTTATTGGGTTGGTCTCACTCCTAAAAAAGCTTAAAAGGAACTTTCATTTTATTTCTGGTTACACTTTCAATGCCTCTTACATTCAGGAATGGTTGTTCCTTCTCCCTGCCTGGCAGTGTATTAGTCAGACTCCTTTTCACAGGCTCCTTTATATATTGAAAATGGTTTCAAAAGAGGGCACCTTGCCAGTTATTTTTCTCCCGTTTTCTTGGAAAAGGATCAGACATATTTATTGTCCTTGTATTTGTAACCATGGCAAAGTATCTTATCTTCTCTGATGCTTACGTGGAAACGCTGCTGTTTTCTCCTGGAAGTGTGTCAAATTGCCTCCCAGTGCTTTTAAGTCTATTAACATTTTCATAGGTACCTTTCTTACAAATGTATTGGAGTTGAACTATGCAATCTTCTCAGCAGATTTTGGGCTTTGTGTTTTGTAATGACATAAGTTCTGTGCTTACATGATCAAGGCTGGAGATCAGTGGTTTTGTTTGGTGGATATAGAAGAGAGAGGAGAAGTAGCATTCTCCTGCACAAGAATATGAATGTCCCCAAGCCATGCTAAATCCCTGGGGCCCATCTGCTGCACAGAAAGACACTGCATTTTCTCCAGAGATGTGCAAATCAAGAAGCAGAGCTTTTGGGTGCTGAAAAATGACAGCAAAGCATAGCAAAACAGGGAAGTACAAGTGTGCAGAAATTGTGTGAAAGAATGAAGTTGTATGAGAAAACTAAGGCAGTAAGATAAAGTGTAAATGTTCTAGATGAATTGAGGCAGTGAGAAATAAAAGGAAATATAGTGGAGGATTATTGCAAATTGCTGCCTCTTGTATTAAACAATTATCTTCTATTAAGATCTTCAACACAGCAAATTTTCTTGCTTAGATTTTTGACCTCTCTTGATTTCAATTGATTAAACACAACTAAATCAATTTAGGACATCTTTAAAGCTGATCTGAAAGGGAAAGTACTTCTGCTTCATTACCAAGTAAGCATATTTTTCTTAATGTCACACACCATCTTGTTGTCTTCAATATTTTTAGTTTTTATTGTGCTTTGGGAATTTCTAACTGATTTTCACAAGGCTTTTGTGTACTTTTGATTGTGCGCATCTATAATCAGATCATAAAATTAATTTTTCTGCAAGACCGGAGTCCAAATATGTTGATAATACGAAGAGATTGACATTTGAACAACTGAGAGAGGCAGAAATTTTTAGTCAAACGATTTTAAAAGGTTGACTGTTTTAAGGCTTTACTATCTCCAGCTTCCCACAGTGCTGATTGTATCAGCAAAAGTGTGGCCAGCAGGACTAGGACAGGCATCATTCCCCCGTACTTGGCACTGGTGTGGTTGCACCTTGACTCCTGAGATCAATTTTGAGCCCATTACTACAGGACAGGCATTGAGGTGCTGGAGCATGTCCAGTGAAGGGCAATGGAGCTGGGGAAGGCTCTGGAGCACAAGTCCTGTGAGGAGCTGCTGAGGGAGCTGGGAGTATTTAGCCCGGAAACCTTGTTGTTCTCTACAGCTAAGAGCAGCTGTGGTGAAAAGGATCAGAGCAAATGGTCTCAAGTTGTGCCAAGGGAGGTTTAGGTTGGAAATTAGGAAAAAATTCTTCACTGCAAAGATTATCAACTGGAACAGGTTGCCCAAGGAAGTAGTGGAGTCACAGTATGTGGAGTCACTCAAAAGACGTGTAGATGTAGCACTTAGGAAAATGGTTAAGTGGAGGATTTGGCAGGACTGGCTTAAAAGTTGGA
Source organism: Petroica traversi (assembly GCA_025920805.1). NCBI lineage: Eukaryota > Metazoa > Chordata > Aves > Passeriformes > Petroicidae > Petroica > Petroica traversi. The sequence continues at coordinate 1,308,910 of JAHLSL010000061.1, forward strand.
ATTGATGATCTTAAAAGCCTTTTCCCACCAACAGTTCTCTGATTCTGAAATCTTGCTGCCTGCAGGCAGAGGCAGAGCCTGGTGAGCTGCACAATGGAAAGATCAATCCAGCTCTGTGAGCAAACACAGCTTCTCACTTTGCCCTTGGCCCTTCCTCCTGCAGCTTAGCTCACATCTTCATGCACCTGCAGAAAAGGTACAATCCTCTTACATTCTTGGGATGGGCAGTTTAAAAGTCACCATTTTAAAACTAGAATTGGAGATGAAAGAGAATGCAGAGTCTGTCTCAACTGGGATGAAAGACCCAGAGGAGTCAGAGGGCAGCCATAGTCTGCGTGTGTAAATGCCCACATCTGAGCTGGCCTTCCTTTATAGTCACCAGAGAGAAACAGGCACAACCTCTGTGAAAACTCACTTCATTCTAATGAAGCTGCTGGAAATAGTCCAGCTGAGTCACACCCTGTGAGAGCCCATTTCTCACTCTCCACAAGAAAAGCGGCTCAGGGTGATGGGCTCATCTATAGATATTTGCACCACAGACTTCTAACATTAAGGCAGATGAATCCTTTGATTACTTCATAGCTGGCTTCAGTTCCAACACCTCCTGCCTCTGTGTGTATTTTTTCCTGTCTTCAGAAGTATTATATGACTTATAAGACAAGCTTCTTTGGGAGAGAACAAACAAAATTGATCAAAAATGAACTATGCCCTCTTGATACAGCAAATAGACTTGGATGAAATGTGACAAGATAAAAACCTGTCAATATTTGAAGGCCTTGCAAATGATAATTTTGGCACAGTTGCACTAATTTGCAGCCTGTCTGCTGCTGTAGAGTCCAGAAGTGGCCCCTTGATGCTGTTATTAGCAGTCATTGATTTCTACCATGCTACAGACATGCAAATTTCTTTGCCAAAGAAATTGATCTTTGGAAGTGTGAAGGGTCCAGAAAACCTGTTGACTGCCCTGAAAACTGAGGCTACTCTGCAGGAGATAAGGCAGGCCCCATTCTCCCCACAGTCTGTCCCAGTCCCAGTGTTTGGAAGCTCTCCCTTTCCCTGGAGGTTTGAGCCAAATGAATACTCAGGCTGGTATTAATGACCTTTTAAAAGTGTTCATGCTTCAAATATACCAGCCAACAATTTCTCTTTAAAGAGCCAGGCAGTAACCCAATACAGCAGAATATCCCATCACACAAGCACTCCCCTATATTTGATTTTCTTCCACCGTTTGTTGGCTTTCTTCTTTGCCCAGAAGGACATTAGTTTTGGTGGGTCTCCATCAGCCATGAGTTCTTTTATTCCTGGATGTTGGACTGCTCGTGAGACAAGTTTGACATGATGGGATTGAAAGCTAAGGGGGAGAGCAAAACCTGTGGTGTGGGATCTAAGGTCTTTAGCTACCACCTTCACAGTTGTTTTACTGACAAATGGACAGTTGTAAGAACAGCTTACAGGGCTTTGGGATCCCAAAAAGAGATTAAAACAGATCCAATTGGCAATTTAAAGCCAGGCTTGAGAGGGGAAGGAAAAGCCATGCTGTCCATGGCTACCCACAAACATGAAAATTGTGTTCACAATTGACTGGAGGCACAAAGGTAGGACAGGAATAAATCATTTAGTGCAACATTTGGCAAGATCCAGAACCAAAAATTTTGGCCTGAAGAAGAGAAGTTCTAATGTTAATAGAGTCCTCACCAAAAACCCCAATGTTTGTCAGTCAGGGGGACTCTGTTACAACAGCCTTAGATTGCTCAAGGAATCACCAGCAAAGGAACTGGCAAAAGCAGGTGCTGTCCATCAAGGCCAGGTCCTAAGAAGCCTTTCTGAGGTCACAGTGCAGCTCAGGGGTAGGGATGGCTCCACCACCACAGGCCTCAGGCTGCAGGCAAAGCCTTGACAGCCCTTTGGGAGCAGTGAGCTGCAAAGATTTATCATCAGCCTGTAAGGCCTATTTTAGTTATCAGTTTTAATTTGGACAGGGCTTGCATTATGCTCTTTCACTGTATCACCCTGTTCTTGGGGGAGAAGGCTCACAGAAGTACCTGATTTATCTTCCTCACAGCACTTATTGCTTTGTGCTTACTGCTGCATCCTCTTTGCTTCCTCTTAGCTAAAGCCTAATACATCCAACTTTCTTGGTCCCTTCTCACAACAGTCCCAAGTTGCTGCTAATGAGAACAAATTATATTTTGGCATTAAAGTTTTTGAGATCTAGGGAGAGGCCTAGGGTAAAAGAATCTAGAAAATACGAACCATCAATTTGTGCAATGACATTAAAATGGGACTCTAATGACTTGAAGCTGATCCTGGATAAATTTAAGCTAGCAGGAAAACAAAGACTTTCAGCAGAGTAATTCATCAGTAAAATAGCTGGGCTGGGATGATGGAATACTCTGTGTAATTGAAGATGTGGTATTCCCTTCTGAAGAGGTGAATTGCTTGAATTTCTTTTCTAGTCTTTAAATCTGGGGGAATTCTCCTTTATTGGCTTTTTTTTTTCCCTGCCCAGGTTTGCATACTTTGGAAATTATTTTGTCTAGTTGAAAAATCAATTATTGCAGGGAAGCCCACAGGAAAGTGCTGTGATGTTGGCCATGCTAAAGGGAAGACCAGATAGCTGATATCTCCCTCACAGACCTGTAGAGCTGGTTTTGAGTTTATGCTCTTCTCTGCAACCACCCTACTGCTCTGTTTGCATTTTAAGCTCTGAGTGTCCCAAGTAAGCTCACTGCTTCATGGCCTGGATAATTTAGAGCTGGTGTGTTGGATTTCAGCAACATCAAGGGCTGCTGTAGACACAGATGGATCAGGCAGCTGCTGTTGAAGGTCCGTCTTCATGTCCAGATGCTAAAAGATATGTGTGCTGCCAAACTTCGGTTGGGGCTCACCCAGGAGACACCCAACTCCTTGGCAGATAAAAGCCTGGGATTGCAGTGGGTTCGTGCCTCATCTGCTCAGAGGATGTGTTTGTTGACATGACCTGGAGAGCTTGATGCACTCATGTTGGAGAAGAAGGGAGGTGGAGCAGTGTGATCTGGTACCACATTCTGCCACATCCCCTACATGTGCTAGAGCAGTAGTATTACCCTTTTCCAGGCTGGGGAAAGGATCTGCTCCCAAATGCTCTTCTGTTCTCTGTTTCTTGGCAGCATTTCTGGTAGGAAAGTTGGTTTGGAGAAGTCACATTAATTTTTAGCAGGTCCAGCTGATGGACCTTCCTCATGTGCTCCAGTAAAGGACTACTCTCTAAGACAAAGGATCTGCCTTGAGAAAGCAGAAGAGCAAACACCTGCACTCACTGTCAGATGCAGTCTGACCAGCCTTCAGAAAGCCCTGGCCCTCAGCTGAAACCAGTATTGGATGTCAGGATTTCAGGAGGTCATGGCTGCACTTGGGAAGAGTGATAAGGCACTTCTTTGTGTAAAGATTTTTGATTTCTGAAAAATACAGGACACTTTAGCCTTCACCTGTTGAGGTTGTCATAGGCACTGTTAGAGAATTTCTTTGATCAATGTTAAATGCAGATCAGTAAGTCTTTGTACTAGGACAGTAATGTCTCTTATAGGAACTCCTGACAGACAGCAAATATCTTCCAGGAGCCACTGTTGGTAGAGACCTCATCATCTCTGCAGCCAGGAGCTGGGAAGAGCTCCTGCTGCCACACAGACTCTGCTCTTCCAGGCAGCCAAGACCAGTAATGTATCCTTTCAGTGTCTAATATCACTGGTGAAGAAAAGGTAACTCCTAACTCCTTCTTAGCTGATGGTGAGATTAAACCTGGCCCAGCCCATGAGGCTCAGCAAATGAGCCAAGAGCCAGCTGTCAACCTGAAATATGTGGGGATGGCCAAACCCAGCACAGCAGTGTCTCACCTGAAACCTTTCTGCTCCTGGGTGATTCCTGACTCTGCAGGCAGAGCTGTGCTTCTTGCACCACCAGCAAGACACTGAAAATTCAACATGGTTTATTACCAACTGCCTGTTGTCTATTACAGCATTTATAACAAAAGGAAGGCCAATTTTTCTCTGACAGTAAATCTACACCATGGAACAGAAGAAAAAGCTTTGTTTTGACTTATAATCTGAGCAAACCTGACAAGGAAGGAACAAAAAGGAGAAAGAACAAAAGGCCATTTTCAATAGCATTTTTTAAAAAAAATAGAAATAATGAAGCTGAAATAAGACAGCTGAAATGTTCAAAGTGTTGCTGCTAGAGCCATTTCCTCCCAGTATTTTTCCAAAGTCACCTTCTAAATAATGCAACTATTACCTCTGTAACCATTTCAAAAACATTCGGTTGCTTGTTTGCAAGTATTAAGGATTTACAAGGAAAGAGGAGTTGTGTACCTGAAATTCATTCTCAAAACAGTTATAAATAATCTAGCTCATTGTAGGGATTGAGGATTCCCTGTGAAACCAAATGAGCAAGGCAGTAAAGTACAACTGGCTCTGACATTTCTGCTGTATCTCATCTCCTTCTCCTCATTATACAAGAAATTATTCTTTTCAACATCTGTGCACTCCAGACTTGCTGTCTTGACATACTCTTGGTCCCCATTAAAACTCCAAATCATACATGATAATATATGTGAGTTTTCCCATACATGATGCAAAAGTAAAACTGAATTTCTTTCTTTGGCATTCCCTGGATGAAATGCACAATTTCAGTAGAGTAAAGAAGATGGGCATGAAATTTGAATGTGGTCTTTGAAGATGGCAAGCTGGTCCCACTCCCGTGCTCAAGCTGCCCAGTACTCAGTGAATGGCCTATGGCAAGGGCTGGAAGAAGCCAGGAGTCACCAGAGATGCCTGATCTCCAGGTGTGACATAACTAAACAGCTACACCTTGAAACCAGTTGGCTTTCCAGCTGCATCAGGAGACAGTCACCACTGGAGATTGCTCCAAAGAGTCATGACACTGTGATCTCAAACCATCCCCAGCCCAGGCCTTGGCATAACCAAGTGGTGTCAGAGCTACACTTGGCAGGCTCAGCTATCCTCTGAAGAGATCCCAGGGGAAGGAATTTGGAGAATGGACCCCATTAGGGTTTCTTATATTTGGCTAATATGCATAGAACAATCTCCATGTATTACCCTGTTCATTGCTTCTCCCTGCCTCTTGGATACTGTCAAGCAGATTTTCTCAAATGCACAGAAGAGAGTTTGGCAGCATATCCCTTGCCCAGCCTGGAAAATGGGGGTGCTGCTATGGTACGTGCAAGGTGTGTGGTCCTGTTGTACCAGACACCGCTGCTCTGTCCCAAATCTGCCTCCTGCAGCAGGAGAACAAAGCATCTGAAGAGTTGTGGCACAGATGGAACCTCAGCAGTGCTGGCTGCTGTGCAGCTCACACAGGTGAGAAACTGAGAGCAGCCATGATGCCCAGAGACATTTCCATCTCCACAAGCATCGATGACTGCCAGGATGATGGAAAACATCCCAGTTATTTCTTGGAAGTCAATCCAGAGGCCACTCTCAGTGGGACCCCATCATCGTGCTGAAGCAAATACTCTCCTATCATCCTTGCTCTGCTTTTGCTAAAGCAGCATGGTCCTGTGTATTCAGCAGGGAACACAGAGTTGAATGCACCAGGAGATTGCTTCTGAGAATGTACATCAAGTCACTCCCTTCCTGGCACTCACCTCCACAGGCTCCATTTCCTCAAGACCATTTTTTCACAGAGGGCTTTGTGATGGAAGGGGCCCCTGGATGCTGCTTCAGTGTCCTGCTTATGTTACATCAGATTTCTCAAGGTAATACCCAGCTGAGAATGTCGCCAAGAGAGAGGATGACTGTTCAAAGGAGATCTCTCTGCAAAACATGTAGGGTTTGAGTTGGCCTGGAGGATGGTCCCTGGTCTGGGTGCTTGTGGTCAGGGCAGTGCTGATCTAGAGCTGAGCTCTGAGTCGTGCCAGCAATACCTGAACTGCTCTGCTTTGCCAGCTTCCCCATGCAGCCTGTGAGCCTCTGAAACCATTCAGATTGAGTCCTCTAGTTGAAATATTTTTAACCCACCTGAACAGCCCTAAAAAGTGACACCCTGCCTCAGTTTTTTTCCTCTGGATGAACCGATAAAGGAGAGAGAAATAAAGAGATGGAAGAGCTGTGAGCTGAAAACAGGACATGACTGTAAAATGAAGCACAAGAGGAACATGCTTAAGAAGTGAAGGCAACACAAACAGTGAAGAAAGAGAACACTCTAAGGACAGTTTCTTTTAACATTATCTTACTAGAAATGGAAGTCATATGGAAAAGACAAACTTCTCTCATACAGAAAGCTCTTACAGCATCACCTGAGCTTTGTCCTTGTACCTCCAAGTGGAAAGGGCTCTGCCTCCCACACCAGAGGGGACGTGCCACAGAGGCACAGACCCAAATGGAAATGGCAGCATTGCTTCCTCCAGTGCTTCACTGAGGGCAAAGTGGAAACTTCAAAGCACAGAGTGGCCAAGACATGAAAGGAATGTGGTCATTTTAAGTTATGTATTTAGAGCCATGTCCATGTCTGAGCCCTGCTCTGCCTTAGCATCCACCTGCTCTCGGTGGGGATTGCCCCATGACCCTTTTCTCCTGACAGGGAGGTAAGCAGGAGGCAGGCAGTGAGTTACAGTGCTCCCCTTGCCATTCCCAGGTCCTACAGATGAGTCTGTGTGACACAGGAGCCTCACTGCTACCCAGGGGAGGTAGCTGCAAGTCCAAGTTTAAGAGCAGAAGCTTCACAGCCTCTGTGGGTGAAAAATCAAACAGAGCAGACTAAATATATTACACTAATTAGGAGATGCAATATCCAGAGAAGAACAAAACATTACTTTCTTTGCGGGGGTATTAGCTGTTGCTTGGGTGAAAAACAAAGTTTCCCAGCTGATCTGTCCTGCCATTGTCCTTGCAGATAGGCTTTGGAATAAATTATGAAAAGTCATTGGTTGGGTTTGTATCTGATCAGTTATTTCACATCCTCTAAGACTTTTGCTACTGCAGTTCATTCATTAAAAGAATAAATAAAAGGTACGTTAAGTAATTGAAAGGAACACTAATGCTGTTTTCCCAGCACTTGCAAACATGAAAACACTGTCTTGCATTCAGCTACGTGAGAACTAAGGCTTGTTATGTAACCATAGTTGTGGGAGGTTTTGTTCTGCATCCCTCTGGCCAGGAGGCTGCCAAGCCTGCCTTCAAATTCACCGCTGTCCAGTGTGATTCATGGCATTACCGGTGCAGACCAGAATTCAGCCCCTCACTCACAAGCCTCTCAGTGCTGCTGCTGCCAATGACATCTGACATCTGCTTAAAAATGGAACAGCAGGACCTGGAAGTGGGGCAGGGTTGAGTACTGGAGCTTGGGAATGAAACAGATCCATCAGGAATAGGGCAAAGAGCCTGCTGGTGCATCCAAGCCTATTTAACACTTCTGGGTGAGTGGCAATGCAGTGTGCTACAAGCAGATGAACACTGCTGAGATCTTTGGTTTGTAAGGTTTGGTCACATCCCACTTGCTACAAATAAAAGCCACACCAAGGGACAAATTAGTGAAGGAGGTGTCTTTTCTGACTGAAATCCAAATTATTTTTGTGCTGCCACCTGAGCTCCTCCAAATATTACAAAACCAGTCTTGAAAACCCAGCAAGTCATCCCTGTTGGTGAAGAGTAGAAAGGTGCTGCTGGCAGTCCCATTGCTGGGCAGGGAAAATGCTGAGCTCTGCTTTCCCCTCTGCTGCTGCCCACACTGCTGGTTTGCAGGCCTGGGAGAGCCCCCAGAGCCCTGCCCACCCCAGCTGCCCTGGCAGTGCAAGGCTCCCCCAGGCTGGGGGTGCCTCCCCACCACAGCTCTGACACATCCTCAGCCCAAGCCACCTGCCCCCAGCCTCATGGCCCTGATGCAATTGCTGTTTACAGAAAGGACATATTTTCCCCTTCGGTCTCTGTTTTCCCTTGTGCAGAATCTTCCCAATTAGGGATAGTTTTTTGGTTGTTTAGTCCCATGTTTATGTATTAAAATTTTCTTCAGTCTGTTTATTCAGCATCCAAGGGTTTAATCAGCAATTGTGCTTAAGGGTAGCCTGTGTTTTTATTGTCTACTTAATCAGACGAAAGAAGGCTTTTTGGTCCTTTTTTTTAAATTTATTCTTAATTAAGAAAATGATGAGACTTGTTCCATAAGAGGAGTGCAGCCTTGTACCTCCTAGGCAGGAGCAAGCAATGCTGCCAGGGGAAGTATTTTGTACACAATCTTCCTTTCAGATCTGCTTATAAAAAAGTAGTGGCACTGACAAGATCAATTTGATAAAAACCAACTGTGGACTTACTGAACCCTCCACCAACCTTGGACAACTTAAAATGCACTTTTTAGAACAGCTTATCCCTATTTATTTGTATAGATAAATACATAAATTAACATATGTAACCAATACATGAACACTTCTTTTCTTTAAGGTTAATATTGATTCCAGGAAAGCACGCTTATGCTGAAAGATGGGAAAAATATAATAAAATATTTGAAATTTTAATTCCCTAGGACAGCTCTCTGCTCTTCCCAAGCCATCTGCTTCTCAGCCATGTGTCTCCTGCCTTTGCAGGAGGAACATGTACCTGGCAGGAAACCAGGCTACAGGAGAATGACCCAGTGTCACTGCAGCTTTCCTACTACTGGTTGTAGGAAGTTTTATCCCTTTAATATTCTCTTCACAGCTTTGCTCTTCCTTTTAGGAGCCAGTGCTATGCTCAGTCCCTTTCCTTGCCACTGCAAGGAATTTCTAATATTTCCATGGTATCTCCTTCAGGCAGCTCCTTGTGGCCACTTGCTCTTCCCAGGCTGGGGTTGCTGGGCGGTGGCATCTCCAGTGCTGCCCAGTGGTGTCACCAGTGTTGTGCCCAATGGTGACAGCAGTGGCAGGGCTGCACACCCGTCCTGTGCTGTGCTTGTTCCCTTTCCCACATCCCTGCCATGGTGCCACTGCCATCCCTCTCTGACCTCACACACACCCAGCCACCAGCCCAGCCCTGCTCCAGCAGCCAATCCACTGCCTATGGGGCTGCCTTCTGAGCTGGGAAAGACATGACAGGAGTAATTTGGTCCCTTTGCCAGTGTGACTGTGTTTGCAAATCCCCTTGTCCTCCTCTAAGCCCAGAATGAACTCTCATGGACAGACAGGTGCCAGCACCTCTGCTCTGTCCTTCTTCTTCCACTGGAGCCCATGACAATAGATGAAACCCTCCAAGACAACCTTTTCTTGCATCACAGCCAACACTTGACTTGAAAGAGGTTTTCATCAGCTTCACAGAGCACTATCATGGCATTATTTCAAGTGCCAAGTGCTTGAATTTAAATCTGGACACTTCCTTGGAGAGGCTCATTGCAGACCAAGGCACTCTGTGCAATCACTCCTGGATCCTCCAGTGATAATTGGCCATCAGCTGAGGCTGCCAGCTCTGCAGAGAGCTGTGTCCTAGGACAGCCTGTACAAGGACAGACTTCCAGCAAGGAGCCCAAGGAAGGAGGCTCCCCACAGGACAGTTTCTCATGGTTATCATTACTATTTATGTTCTCCTAATTGAAAGCACCTATTTGGCAAATGCCTTCATTACGTGTTGCTTTTTTTTTGTTTTTTTCCTCAGTTCCTTGTGAGGGCAAATGCCAGCCTGGTGATTTCTGACAGCAGGTAAGATCTACCTTATTGAATTTTACCCATTTCATATCTTTGATCTTTGTGAAATTTGCCTCCCACTCTTTGATGCAACAGGACAGGGGGTTATTCTTGTTTTTTTTTCTGTCAACTCCTACCAACAGCAGGGAAAATGGTGATTTTTTTGCAAGAAAAGGGCTTTCCAAAGACCATCAAAGCTGTGATTCTACCTACATTTTGCTCAGGTTTTGCTTAGGTTTAACTGAAGGTTTGTCAGCAGCTACACAGGTGTAAATGAGAAATAGCTTCATGCCTGACTCAACCAATACTCCACCACATATCCCACCCGGCAAGAGCTCCTGTTCAGCTGCTGCAGCACCGATTTCTTGCTCTCAGGAGGGGGCTGACAGGTCAGACACCCTCTCAGGAGTGGGTTTAAAACAAAAATCTGTGAGCCCACAGCTTATGGCCTCTGATCTCCCAGGCTGCCTGCACTGTCTGCCAGAGCAAGACCTGCCCTGCCTCCCTGGCAAGGGGGGCTCTCCTGGCACCTGGACCACAGGTCTTCAGACATCAACTCTTCTGCCTCTGCCAGATGGAAATATTGGAGGAAACAAATGTGTTCCCAAAAATAGTGCCTCCCTTTGTGGCTTTGAACAGCCATGTGTCACTCACACTCCTGCTGAGTCTGACTTTAGGTACAGCTGGCTGCTCTGGGTAAAGAGGGCTATTACTTCTTCTGAGAACAGATTGTCCAGATGATGGACATACACAACGATTCAATCTTTAAAAAAGCCTTAAACCCCAGGAGAAGGGCTATTGAGCCAACCCTAAGAGCCAGGGCAGAGGCAGCACAAGGCACAAGATGACAGTCCTGGAGGAGGTTTCTGTCCCACCCCTTGCCCAGGGTGTCCCATGGGGCTGCTCCCTCAGGCACCTGCCTGTGGGGCTCTGCTGGGTGGTCAGGATGGAACAGGGGTGGCTGTCACTGCAGTGTTCTCACACTCCAGCCCTGTGGGCAGCAGAAGGTGCTGGACAAGCCATGAGGGTGGAGGAATGGAAAGCATGGCAGGAGGAAGAGAGGGTGCAGAGGGAGGTGCTCCTGCTCTGAGTCTCTGCTGAAGCTCAGATTTGAGGTTAAAGACAGCACACAGACTTAAACCAAACAGATGGGAGGGACTTTTCTTTCTTTTCAAATCATGAAGGGACTTTTCTCTCCTTCTCAACTCTTGTGACATCTGCCTAGGCACAGGCACAAGCCAGCAGGGAAGGCAAAGCAGTGCATGGCCAAATCCCTGTGCTCCAACTCCTAATGAAATTCATGCAAATTCCAGAAAGAAATTGAGATGTCTGGAGCTTCCTCCACCTGTCACTGCCTTATTTCTAACAGATGCCATAATGAGGCAACTGGAGGACAGGATCATTTCGTTTTCTTTACAGTAATCACAATTTAGATGGTCTGTAATATAATAAGAGTGAGAAGGGAACAGCAACCAGAAGAGCTCCCTGGCTTCTCAGGCCTGATGAGCTGCAGCACATGGGCCCTGTCCTGCCAGGTCAGCAAAGCAGCTTTGCAGTCCTGTCTTGCAGTGAAATCTGCCTGCTGCTGTCCTTGGAGGCCAAACATGGCCCGAGGCACAGGCACTGGGTGCCCTGCCGCACCTCTTACAGCACGCAGCAAAAGCCAGCAGCTTCTGGAGAGAAAAGCATTTATTTCAGCTCCTACAGACTCAGCTGGGCCTTTGGTCACTCACAAAGGTGCCCAGCACAGCCAGAGCACCCCTCAGTGCTGGAGCACAGTGCAGAGGCACAGCTGCCCTTGGAGAGCCTTGGAATGGCTGGGAAACCTTACCCACAGACCACCCACAGAACCTGGTGCACCTGCTTATGTATTTTAAACACAGACTTGCCTACAGATATTTCTGAAAAACAAGCAAAGCCCCTGCTGCCCTGTGCTGACAGTGAGCACTGGTGGGCTCCCTTTGCATCCAGGCAGGGCTGGTGCTCCTCAGCTGGGCAGGAACTGCAGCAGCAGGTGTCTAATATGCAGTGCAGAGCTCAGCCAAGCTGTATCCTCACCAACTCCTCTTCTGAAAAGAGAAAAGTCCCTTTTACTGATAAAAAGTCTCCCTGATGCCAGTAGATATTTTCCGCTTCTTTCCCAAGGCTCTCTGGATGCATTGATGACCCTGCTTCTCCAGGCTGGCCTTACAGGGAATTTTCTGCGTTAAAACCCATGGAAACAAAGATCCTAAATGGTTGGCTTGTATCTGATTTGCAGTGATGCTCTGGGAGCAGTCCCGGAGCCGAGCGCTGCCCTGCCCTTGCTGCAGCAGAGCCGGGACCTGGGTCACGGGCGGCACAGCCTCGCTGGCCTGGCAGGGAAATGCTGCTCCTGGGTGTCCATCCAGCTCTGGAACACCCGGCTGGGCTGGCTCCGGGCTCCTTCAGCACCTCGGGATCCCTCCCTGCCTGGGCAGCATCTGCCTCTGCCAAGGCTGCCGTCGCTGCAGGGACACCAGGGGCAAAGTGACTCCTGCCCCGTGCTCTGAGGCCTCTGTGGCACCGAGAGCTCAGCATTCCTTTCGTGTGCTCCCTTTCCATCAATCCCAGACAGGCGGTGCCTGCGGGGGTCTCCCACCTGGCCTGGGGAGAGGGAAATGCCCCCACGGAGCTGGGGGAAGCAGCTCCGCTCCATGGTAATGGCTTGAGGATGGGAGAGAAGGGAGGAAAAGGAGGGAGAGGAGGGGAGCACCTACCCACGAAGAACAGCAATACTTTAAACATCCTCTTTTTTTCCCTTTTTTCAGTCAGGTTTTAAATAAAGCAACACTTCAGTTGGTTTTGCCATTGTGAAAAAGAGGTTTTGGAAGCCTGGTACTTTCTGACAGGTAATAGGCAGATCTATTGATAATGACACAGTACACACATGAACGAGCATTTAGAGGACTTCTGTACCCTGAAATACCTAACAGAGCCAGCCTCACTAATACAGTGGGTGTGTGCTCAAATGCATTTCTGTTCTTGCTAATTCTTCCAGGACAGTGGGAAATGTTGCAGTGCAGCTGACAAAGCCTCCAATAATAAAATGCTGCAATTCAGTGATTTTTCACTCACAGTGGCATCACCTTCTTCCTGCCTGTATTGCTCCAAGAGGCTTAGCAAGATGAAAAAAGCTACTCCAGAAGCAACTGTGCTGTGTCTGCAACTGAGGTGTTGGGTTTGGGGTTTTATATGCTGTAAAGCCTCGTCCTGTGCTGGAAGGCATTCCTATTTAGCGACAGGTAAATGGCCAATTTCATAAGCAGATGTGATTTCTCCATAGTGTCAGTTCTACTGATTGAATCACTGAGTAAAAGGCTAAAAAGTAGATTTATTTTAGGCTTTTATTTTAGGCTACCACAGTGGCATTTGCGGAGATTTGAACAGGTCTGAGTTACAGAAAGGAGACAACTTTTGAGGAGATCTAGATAGCAGAAAAGGAGGATTACTTATGTTTAAAACCAGAGGGGTTCTTGTTATCAAATACTTATCATGGCTACAACAAAAGAATGAATGTCTGCAGCTCCAACTGGAGGAGCAAACCCTGAGCTCAACAGAAGGTCAGTGGGGGAGAGCAATTACAGCTTGCATTGTAAAGTGATTTCCCCTCCACACCAAGGGGGCATTTATTTCTGAATTTTAACATGATAAACATGGAAAGCACAGATTTAAGGGCATCCAATAATATTAATCTAAGGATAGCTTTATTCCAACATCACTTAAAGATTCAATTCTTTTATCCACAGATTTGCCTACTCTCAGTGAGTGAATCAGAGATATGAGGCAAATACCAGTTCTTATTACTGAAGAAACTGCATGTTTCAGTACAGCCTAGTGCTATGAATCTCGAGGAGCCAACAGCATATTCTGTGTGGTTCATTTTAAAGGAATTCTAGGGAATATTTCTGGGTTTTGCTGGGTTTTGGCTGGTAACAACAGTTGACATCAAACCAAGGTGCCATGACTGTAGAATTGACTGCACTTAATTATTGATGGGACAGTTTTACTGCTGTTCCAACAGCTTGTTGCAAAACCTCAGGTTACAGATGGGGGCTCCCATCTTGCTGTCCACTTGTACCAATTTGCTTGGCATGTCCTGCTCCTCACCTGACCTTCACCACCATGAGACTTTTCCCTCCTCATAGCCTTTGGTCACACTGGGGCTAGTCATCTCTGCTGCCTGCTGAATGCAAATCTCCTAAGAGTCTCCCTCTTCACCAGCCCCTCCAGTCCATTACTTTGGAAACAGGTGACTGGAAACAGACAGGTATTTGAGACAAGATCTCACCAGGGCTTTCTTCAGCCCTCCTGGTCGTTCCTAACCACCCATCCATTCCAGTCCTCTCCCTCTGCATTATCCTTTCTTCGTTCTTAATTAGGCCACCTACCTTCACAGGACTGACAAAGGGGGCTTCAGGAGGATATCCAACTATTTAATGTATTATTTCCCTGTTCAGAGGAAGGCTGCACAATTAGGGAATCCCAGCAAACCCCTGTAGTGTGCTAAACAAATTTATAAGACAAGGATGATGCAATTTCCCTGAGATGCACTAGAAGGCCCCCCCAGACAGTTTGGGAGGTTTGTCTATCTGTCCATGTAAGCCACTCTTGGTGCCAAAGACATCTTAACCCATCACTGCTGGCCTTTGAGAGCAGCTCACAACAGCTCCCCTTGCACAGACTCAGTTACCACACTCCTTCTGGTCATCTCCATATGAAACTCACCCAGGTGCTTTAATTTTTTCCTCACAAGTTAAAAACCATCTGCTTTTTATCAAAATGGTCTGTGTTGTCTCTGAAGTGTGGCCCCATGGACCAGACACAGTGCCAAGCTCAGGCTTCAGCACAGCTTAGCCTGGAGCTATGATTATCTCTCTTGCCATATGAACACAACTGCTGTCAGCATCTTCCAGGGTGATCCTCACTTTTTATGCAGCAGTATCACAATTTGATTCATATTCTGTTTGCAGCCCAGCTGTAATCCACAGATTATTAAGTCCCATACTGCTGCTTATAAAGGTATCTTTTATTTTCATTCCATTTGTGCTTATTTATTTCTCTCCTGAATGCAGTATTTTCCACCTCTTTTTTTCCCCTACCCTTCCCTCCAATTAATCAAAACCAATTTTTAATTTATTCAGGCCTCCCAGCCTGGAGTCCTGGTGAGCTGATACTTTTATTCACTTGTAAATATAGCCTCTAACTCCTTTGGTTATTGCTTATTGCCAGAAACAGCCATGAGAGACTCCTGCTGGACTCTCTTCCTTTCCTCCAGGTTTGACTACCTATTGATGTTTCCCATTCCCTCCTGCCCACAGAAAGCCATCCACCAAGGCTGTCTGGTCACTCCTGTACATTCAGGGCCTTTCTGCCTGTACCAGAGGAAGTATTTAATCTTCTCCACAGTCTGCAGTAGCCCTTTGCTCATGGAAGAGAGAGACAATTTAGTTCTCCTCAAATTCCCTCTGGCTGGTGATTGTGTGCTGATGGCCCACTCAATTTAAAACACAGCATTCAGTGCTAATCACTCTGCATGTCCAGTCAATTGCTTTGATTTCATGAGCAGCCTGAAGCAAAGCAAACCACAGAGCAGCCTGTGGCTCAGGGACACATGGGCCCCTCAGTCATTATGGCAATCTTGTTCCTCTCAGGGCTGGGCAGAATCTCTGCTCCCTGGGAAACAGAGCAATGCAGAAGTGATGGAACTGCTCAGTGCTCAGCCACCCCACGCTGGGGCTCAGGAAGGTTCTCCCATACCTGTGGCACTCACTGCACTGGGATCCACTGCATATGAAGGGTCTCACAGCACTGTACACCTTCTGCAGGATGGGATATCTGTAACAACTCGGTCACTTCAATGCCTTCGATGGTTTGCAAAATAAAATCGTCAAATAAAAATTCCAGTGATGAAATTTATTATTGTCAAGTGTTTGGATGCAGGCACATGCTCCAAACTGAAGTGCTCTACACCCTTCCTTTAGGTGGCCTACTTGAAAATACCAGTGATCTACAGTCACTTGCACACTCATGGCAATGCATAATGCTGGCTGGAAAGAAAACCTGAAATCAAACCCTACCAACTAAGTGGCAAAGAACAAAAATCCACCATGGAGTGCTGCAGAAAATGTGTACACGTGCTACAAGCCAGTTTGAAAGCAGAGGACATTTCACATGAAAAAGATGGCCAGTATGGAACAGGAACCCAACAATGGGAATGGACACGGTCTGTCCTTCTGAAAATATTTCTGCAGAGATGACACCACGGGCTTCCCCACACACATTCCTTCAGTAGGGCTTGTCCTGGTCCCACACACCACCCTTGCTCTGGTGGTTCACTCAGAGTTTGAGACGGCCTCTGGTAGGGAGGCCAACCCCATGGAAATCTCCCCTGATCATTTGTCCAAATTGTTCTGACAGTCCCCAGTGCCCCAAGAACCCTCTGAGAGTCCTTCCAGCTGATCCACAGGGTATCTGAAGTCTCAAAACTGGACCTTGTACATGAGCCAAGGCATTATTGAGAACAAGTGGATGGATTATCTTGGGTGGCCATTATTCAACACTTTTACTTCTGACACCTTCCCCTCTATATCTGTTTTGTGATCCACTACAACCTCAGACATTGTTTCAAGGAATTGCAGCACAGCAAAAAACTGCTGTAACTCTGCGGCAGGGTTTTTGTTACTCCAGTGCTCTTACCTATTTGCCCTGATTGGATTTGCTCCTTTTTCAGGTAGTTTTTCTAATTCACAAAAATAATTTCAACTTTTAATTCCATTTTTGGAAGTGACTAAACTATCTCCAGTTGATATAATCCAAAAATAACAAAATTTTATATATTGCTTCATCAATGGATATTATTGAATAATTCCAAAAGCAAGTCAGGTCCATAGGGAACAGCAATTGTTCTGTTTCTTGAGTTTGATGATAGAAGACTGATAGCATTTTTCTGAACAGTCTAACCAGCCTTATAGTACTTCACAACACTTCAAACAAGGCCAGGATATTTTGCTTTGCTTTTAAAATGTCTTGCTAAAGCAGCTGTTTTTCTTTTTATCCTGAAGCTCATCATATTGCTTTTTAAGAAAATTGTTTCAAAACTGTATATTAGGAGTAAATTTTAATTTGTAGAGGTAAACCTTAGTCTAGATTTGTTTAATTGAGTATTTAATTCAATGATTACCCCTCTTCTGTGAAGCTTAAAGGAAAAAACATTGAGTATTTAGGTTTTCCCTAATGGGCTTAATACTCATCCTCTGGTTAAATAATTGATTTAACTTTCCTTCCCTTTCTAGTAGAGGTTTCATTGGCACTCATAATTTTTTTTTAGTTTTTCTTTTTCACACATATCTTGCTTTTACATTTACACATAGCTACATGGTCCTTCTATTCTTGTCGATTTTTCTTTTTATAGAACTTCTGGCAAAATTATAATGGCCTCTTACTATGCTCCCAGGTTTCCCATCGTATTGATATAATTTGTCATTATGTGTCCATTTATTAGTTCTAAAGATGACAAATAATTTATAATTCTGTTTGTTTCAGCCATTTTATTAAATAACCTGAAATAAATTTCATCGGTTCCTACTTAGGTGAGAATTTCCAGCTTTCCAAAATGCAGCTTTTCAGAGAATACCACTTTCCTGAATCTTTTTCATCTCCTACAGCCATCTTCCTGTGGCACCTCACAACAAACCCTTTTTGTAGACCACTGAGCTGACGTAAATTCTACTGCACAGCTTTCCATCTTTGCGTAAAATTACAGAATTCCATTACACCAAACCAGCTGCTTCTTCCACACTGGCAAACAATTCCTCACTTGTCTGAATCAAGCCTAAGAGACACTCTTGAATTAAACTCCATGAGCCAGGGTCCCCCTCATTTGTAGGAACATTTGTGCAGTTTGGCCCACCAGAAAATTTTCTGCATGTATAACAAAGAAAATATCTATTCCAAGATGGAAACCAGCGGAAGAGAGCTTTTGTCAAGGCCAACAGTTTCTCTCAGGACAACTCATTTGTCACATAACATGACACATTTTACCTTTCATAAACATAAGTAATCTCTGCTACTCTTCAGGCATGGCAAGTTAGTAAGTTTTGACAGCAGCTAGCATTTCTTGGGAAGGAATAAGAATTTTGTGTTCCATTATTCTTAAGAATAAAGCCAGGAGTAAAAACGGCTTTAGGTGATCTTTTGGAGAAATTCAAGCTCCAAGCATTAACTCCCATCCCAAAACTGGAATGAGAGCTAATTTGTGAGTCTGTGTAGTGATTCTCACACTTTACAGAATCAAGACGTCAAGCATAAAGGCAGGGAATCTCACAGGCCTGGAAAGAGCCCTTTTCCACTAGAATTCTCAGTCCACTTATCACAACTATTTCTTTCCATTAAATATGCTATATTTAGAACCCAATACCAAACAGAAGAAAAATACCCCAACAGTGTGGAATAGAATAGGCTGGTACTTAGGCTGGACAGACAAAATAACTTTGATGGAGTAATACCTTTTTTTGAAAAGTTCTTTCATTTTTTAAATGAACTGCTAAATTAGTTTTGAGATTAATCCTTGAACTACTAAAAGGCACTGGCTGAACAAGAGCTAATAAATTACTCTCAACTGAGTAAGTTTGTTTTCTGGCCTTCCAGTGACATGTTGAATACATAGCCCATACATGGCCCACTGGGAACCAATACAAATATCAGCATAAGGATTTGTCTAATCAAATGAAACAACAGAAACACAGTATCATTTCAGTTTTTTCAAAAGTGCCACCACTGTCCATGCAAAAATAATGTAGAAGATGAAAGGAGAACACCACAACCATTCAGCAGATTTAAACTTACTCTTTTATGATGCACTTTCATCAAAATTTGTAGTTGCCAAGTATCAAATTTCACTCATGCAATATCAATCCACTAAGAAATACATATTTTGGTGATAAAATTAAAGTCCATATTTATGTAAAAACTGTTTCAAAATAAAAATAAAACCAGATTTTTTTTACAAAAAAACTTTTTCATTTTGTTAACAGAATAATTATTTGGAAAACAATTTCCCACATGAAATAGTTAAAGGAAGTCAAATATATTTAAAAATGGAAGATTCTGCATTTACATAGTTATATGCCATTAATATTGAAGATATGCTTTCTGGCAAAAAACTTCTCATGCTTAAAAAATGCACCTTAGTTTACAACATACAGTAGTAAGAAACAGGATTAGTAAACAGGTTATATGCAAAGAAAAAAGTTACGTATACAAGACAATTACAATTGTGACACAAAAAAATAAAAATGTTCAGTTTAAACAGTATTTGAAGGCAATTCACAATCATTTCAGGAGTTTCGTGAAATTTAAGGCCATTAGTTCTAAATAAAATGTATCTGACACAAACTCACAAAACTGTGTATTTTATACAAAATATACATGCAAAACTATTTAATAATCATATATGAACAGGCATATAATAAAACTTTTTGGGTAGTTCTGTACACAAAATTGTGCACAAAGCAACATAGTTGTGCAATTTTTAAACCAGTCATTAACTTTATTATTCATGCACCCTGAATGGAAATGTGATTAAATTACAATATTAAACCCAAATATTAAGAGTCAGCATCCCTTTGAATGGGCAATCTAGACAAAAAAAAGTTAAGATTTTAAATTTTAAAGTTTAAAATGGTCCATTATAAAACATCTGCTGTAATCACTTCAAAAGACATTTCTGATGCAAAATTTCCAGTGCTTTAAGGAATGCATGATATGATCTAATGAGCTCAGTGAGTCAACTGATAGTTCTGGATTGAGGTAATTTTCTTTAATTAATTATAGCAAGTAACTATTCTAATTTGTTTCAGTAGTTTAAAAAACTGTAAACTTAGATAAACTTAGAAATTAGAGAATCTCTGAAAAAATACACATACCTCCCCCACGGAGTCTGGAGTTAGTTGTAAGTCATATGCAATTATATTATTCACATTTAGGAGTTGAAATTCTCAATACATGAGATGAATGGATTACTGAGCACTGATTGAAGCACTTCAGTTACTTTGAAACACAAAGATGTATTTGTCCTTTTCTTAGCTTCCATTTGCATTTGTCTGGACAAACATTCAAAGAGATATTGCTTCTCTTGTTATCTCGTGACAAACTATTGCAAGCTAGAAGACGTGTGAGTCAATATTCCAAACTTTTATTCTTAAGAATAGTTATAAAAGTACTGAAATTTAAAAATAGTAACATGTAAACATTGATACAGAGTAATAGCATTCCTATACATTTATATACACATAGTATTCAGAGAGGACCCAATCTTCTGAGTTGAAAACCTGACTTGTGCTTTCCCCCTCCAATAAATACATGAAAAAGTAGGGTGTTTGGATTTAAAAAAAAAAAAAAAGTCTCAGAACATCAACATTTTGCTCCTAGCATTTAAAAGCTTTCCAGTTGCTTATGCAACTACAGGAGAATTTTGGTACGTGAAGAGAACTTTCCTAGCTCCAAGAAGTTGTCAGAAGCTACTGCTGCATCCAGAGATTTGTGATAAATGCTGAGCACTCCGAGCAGTCATATCTGAGTCTGCAGCACGTGAATCGGGGGCGTGTAGGGCGGTGGGGCAGGTGATGGCTTTATTCCTCTGACTCTCATGTAGGACAGAAACTGCTCTGGGATTTCAGCTAAGACATCTTTAGCAAGTCTTGCCATGCTCAACACGTGGTTTCCACTTCTGTCAATGTAATCCCGGAACGGCACAAACTACAAAACAAAAGAGATGCTCACTCAGGCCATTTTGCAGACACAGAACATATCTCACAACACAAAAGTAAGAAGGTTTAACCTAGGAAGTCAGAGTACATGAATATGTTATTTTACACTTTTTTAATGTGCATATGCATATTTGTGGGTTTTTTATGTATTTTATAAATACATATTTAATCTCAATTTTTACAGATCTGCCTTCTAATAAAAATAGTGTAATGCTTTCACTTGGGTGCACCCCTTCATGTAAGCCATGGCTAGCTCAGATTGCTGATGACATGCTGCACTGATTTGGGTTACCTCTCAACCCTTTCCATACAAGATGGTAAGTTTCTCTCCTGAGGCCACTTGGTGAATAGATTTTTTTGAGCTCTGAAGTGAAAAAACTAGAAAGGATGTCTTTAAATTTTTGACCACTTTGCATTATATCTAGCAGAACTATGAAACACTTGAACACTTTTAATACGATACTAACAAATGCAGAAAGAAGCTAAGCAAAAACTATTGGATCAAAAAGAAATTGTTATGTGATGTCCAGATATTCAACACCTAAATGAGTTACCTGCCCAGCCCTGGCCTGGATTTCATAATACTTAATGAGCATCTTGTGCTACTGGCATAAAAAAAGAAACTATCCAGGCTCCTTGATTTTTTTCCCTTGTGTATAAAGTACATGCAGTCTGAGTTAAAGAACATGTGTCCCATCCTGAGAGATCACCTTACCCATCAGTCTGCAGATATGAAATCTCAGACCAATGTTCTGATGCACAGTGGGGCTCTTTCAACAGTGTAATTGTTGAAATGCAATTATGCAACACAGATGGCCTGATTTATCTCTTTTTGCCTCTCCTTACACTGCAGAGATGTCAGAGGAACTGGAGGAACTATGGACAGGTAAGCAAACCTAGAGATGTGCAACGACAGCTACCATGGAGATGGCAGAGGATTAGAATGAAAGGCATAAGAGAAACCAAAGGGAAACTGATGGAACATCAGGTGCTTTTTCTGTAATTTAAGAGTTTAATTAAAAAGGCTAATATGCAAAATTCTCAGGAGAACCAACAGGTGCATCACTACAAGTAAATATTCTCCTAAAATGTTTCAAACAGCAAAAGGAGAAGAAAGGAACAGAAATTAAACAAAGCTTAGGAAGAATTGGAACATAAGTAATACAGAGACCCTACAATATAAATACATAATGGGGAAGAAATAGTGAAGAGCATGCCTTTACATTAACTGCAGTCAGTAGTAAATAAAACACATACAGTGACTTGCTGTTAACAGACAAAATTTTCCTGCACTAATTTAATCAAAATAATTGACAATACTGCTAGAATTAATAGGTAATTCCACTAGTTAATTTTAATTAATCTAATACACAAAAAATATAAATGTTTTATATTTGAGAGTTAGTTTTATAAAGGCAAATCAGTTTTAGCCTGCTAGATACAAAATAAAGGTCAAACCAAACTTAGAGGGTTTGACAAAATCTCTTTTTATTTATTTAGTCTATAAAGTAAATATTTGTTAGAATTTAGAAATTTTAAAGAAGAGCACAAAATAATACTGTCTTCAGGTAATTAAATATGGCATGGGGAAACATTATGATTAAAATATATTAATAATAAAGAAATGTTTTATTACAATTCTGATACGCAATGAGTTCCAAAGAAATACAAAACAGTACTCATTGATTTTTAATGTATTGTTTTGTTTTCAGCATAGGTTAATATATCTCTGATGCTAAGCATTTTCATAAATCTTGTTCATAACATGGTAGAACTCTATCCATTTATGCTCTTGTAGGCTTTTTGGGCTGCTGTAATTAGAGAAATGATGTTGCTTATATTTCAATGCATTTAAACATAAGTGTAATACATGCCAGGGATACCTGAATTAGCTTTAAAAAAATGTGGCATGGCACACAGGGCTTTGCAGAAACACTAGATTGGGGTCCACCCCACACACTGCTCTGCTGAAAGCACTGACATTTACAGAACACACACTACAGACAGCTCCTCTCCAGCCCAGTATGGACACCAAGAAACACTACAAAGGCTTTGATAAAATGAGAAACAATTTCTTATCCCCTGTTCAGCTGTCATACATCATCCTTACTTCTATAATTTTCTGACAATGACCAAAAAAGCCAGCATGTTTTACTCTTCTAAGAGTTTTGGTATCTCACTTTCCCATCAGTTGTTATCTCTGTATGTTGCAAAAATGAAAAAAGTATCTTTTTCAACTATTAGAATTCAGAAATCTGTGACTATCTTTAATGTATATCCATAAATGGTATGAAGGTAATTTAACTTCTGTTAACTTATGCTCCTTTCTGATCCCCATTTAGAAAAAAAATAGAGAGGGAACTTAAACGTAGTATGCAAGAAAACTGAAAAAAATCTCATTATTTTAACTTTCATATATTTAATGTAGCTTTCTTTGTATTCTAATAAAACCAAACGATAAAATCAGGTGTCAAATATCTGTTTTGAACACTTCCTTGGATTGAAATATTACATCACTAGCATTTATCAATCATTCTTTAAACATTCACATATCAGTATTTGTAACATTAAACATATTGAAAAGTTTCAGCTCTTGCAGATATGAATGTAAACAAATATACATAGCCCAAAGTTCATCAGCTGCAATCTCACCTTAATTATCGTGCAGTATGAGCTATTGATACAGCTTTATTATTCTCTCTCTATATATATTCTACTGAAAAAAAATATAAAAATCCAACCTGTCTGGAAGAGAAATAAGTGAAAATGAGGAAAAATAAGAGAACACTATGAAGTTTGGCAAATAGGACGAATAAAGGGAGAAGAAAAAATGGGAGCTCTAAAGTTTGAATCTAAAGATGCCTGTCAGTGTTTAACAGGCATTTGGACAATGCCCCTATTAACATGTTTTATCTTTTAGTCAGCCCTGTACTTAAGTGGCCAGGCAGTTGATGCCTGTTGTAGGTCCCTTCCAACTTAAATACATTATTTTATTAATGTATTCAGCCACTACCAGGAAAATATGCCTTCCATAAAAGATTTATTTTTAGATAGATACCTTTTTTCCTAGAAACATAACGTTTCTCCAAATTTTCAGTAACTAACTTTTCCCCCATGGCTGTGTAACACTAAGACTTTTTAACAGTGTCCTGCCACTTAGAGGTGATTTCCTAACAAATGCAGATCCACTACTATGTGTTATAAAAAGGCTTAGAGGTATTACAGAGAGTTTATGAGATTGTTATATCAATATCACCTCAAGATAAAATATGTAAGTGCTATGGCAAAATGAAAGGTAGGAATATAGAGAGAAACAAGAACTCAAAACAAAGAGGAACAGTAAAATCTATCTATGAGAAAATATTTTCTCTCCCACCTGCACAATGTCTCTTTCTGCAAACCTTCCTCTTGAAGAAATCCTCACTACATCCCCATCCAGTTCTTCCATAGCTTAAAAAAAAACCCAAACAAAAAAAACTATCAGTTCAGGTATACAACAAAATCATCTTACTGAGAAGAAGTTCAGACAATTTACAATTTTGAGCATAAAAACAACAGTTCTTTTTTAGGTAAATCTTTTAAGATAATTTGCACCAGAAAATTCATCATGTTTTGTAGCTGGTTTTCACTTTTTCATGGTGACAATACACACTTTTATCTTTATTGTCACCTTCAGAAAAGAACAGACTATGACAAAGTTTTTATCCTTTCATCTCTCAAAACAGCAAGTGTATCTGGTTTTGTAAGGCAATATATATGTACTTTCAGAAGTGGAGAAGAATTCATCTTCAACAGCTATTGTTACAGAAGATATCAGAGGATACAGCACAAAGAGGTAATAACTCACATTCACACTGAAAAATCAGTATCTTCTAATGCATAGGAATGAGGAGCACTTACAAAATTTTTAAATTTATTGGGTAGTTCTTCTTGTATCTACTGAGCAGGACTCGGGAAAGCTCTGTAATCCACATACCTGGACTATTCTAGGCAGAAAGATGTACCTGCTCTCTTGTCAGTGTTGAAATGGATGGATTTGGGATCTCAGATTACTGCTCAGATATTGGATCTGCAATTTTACAAACCTTCTTTCAGTGTATGCTATGAAAATCAAAGCTCTGCACCACTGAGCTTCCCAGGGGTTTAGAAACTGGGCTGATTCACTGAAACCAGCACTTCAAAACCTAGTTCTTCTGAAGCAAGAACTAGAAAGCATAAATGCCACTATCAGGAGCCAAGCTGAACAGAGCTTATTCATTCAAAGAAAAAAATCAGTAGGTCTGCAGAGCATATTGCAAGGTGATGCTGTTGCAAAAACCTGCATGTGTTCAAACCAGGAGATTGAAGAAGTATTTGAAGGAGTTTCATGGAAAAATTTCCAAAAAAGACATGAAGCATATCCTGCCCAGGAAACTCCAACCTAAAAATAGTATTCAGGAAGTATCATAGTTCCTTAGACTGTTCTTAACATTCTCTAGGAAACTACCAATGGCCATGTCAGACACAGACTATTGGGCAAAACTGCCCCTGTTGTGACCTGTTACAAGTCATTCTCACATCCTTTAAGGAAAGCTCCGCCAAATCTGTCATCTACCCATGATTCAGACTTTTAAGAACCCCTCTGGCAGCCCCCAGGGACTGGGAGATCTTGGGAACAGTGATATCTGAAGAGGAGTATCTTGGTCTATCTACTGCAGAGCTGAAGCTTCAGGGGCACTAGAAAGTCAAGAGAAGTGCCTAAACATCATCCTCCTGCAGGCACTTCTTCAGCATAGTAGTAGTACTAAGTATATTTCAGGTACAACAGAAGGCATATACTAGCCAGCTGTACTAGAATTCAAAAAACAGGATTTAAGACTTTGAGGAACAGACACACACTCAATGTCAACACTTCATAGTGCAGTGATACATACTTAATAAATTAATATAAATAATAGAAGCAGCTTAGTTATTGCAATAGAGAATGGTGTTTCAGAATATCACAGAAAGAATACATAAATAACCTGGTAATTTCTCTCCTGCTGTAATATTCTCTCAATGCTGCTGCACAGTAGGGCTCACTCCTGTTACCAAGTGAAACCCTGTTTAACCCAGATCACCTCAAATGTATTTATTTTTCTCAAGGTTTTATTACTGCAGTAAGATCAATATTTCCAGTCAACTGACACTTCACAAGGCGTCTAAATATTTGTGTTGAAGAAATTGAACATTTCTTGAGTATACTTTACTGTAAATGCTGAGCCCCCATGTGGATCTGACTTGAACAGAGAGCCTGAGGGGCTACACAGCTCCACATGGTAGCTTGTAACCACACTGAGTTATCAATCAATCAATCAATCCAGCTGAAATGCCAACAGCACTCACTCCTCGCTTTATATAATGTTCTTTTAAAGAACAATATTTGTTTGAAAAGCCACATATTACTAAAATGCAAGCAAATAAAAAAAATTTAGAAAAAACACCTACCATCGAACTCTGCTGGTCCTACCCCCACTATAATTATGGACATTGGGAACTTTGAGGCCTTCAAAAGAAGAGAAAAAGAGATTTAATGCATTACATAACTTCGTTCAATAATATGAGAACTGAGAACAAAGTGAGCAAAAAAACATGCAGAAATTATGTTTTCAAGAACAACTTTTTTCCCCCTAAAAAGTTGATTGGTGCTTAGGTGGTACAAAACATTTTGGATGAAGACAGAAAGGCACATGAGTATTTTATTTTTTCATTACCAAGGCTTTGATAATGAGGATGCTAATTAAATACAACAAACTGTGTTAGCATTTAATACTAATATGACAACTAAGTGGACAAATTTCTCTCAGAAACTTTTGTAAACTGGCAGTAATTACAAATATGTACCTAATAACAGTCTGACATTTATTTAAACGTGCTTTGTTATTTCTTGATATTACACAGCTGATTGCAACTATAGGACACTATTTTGTATGGTGATCTTATGTCAATTTTTAAAAGAAAATAAATAATCTATTTGAGCAATATGTGTATTACATATATCCCATTAATGAAATTTTACTCTAGTCAACTATCCAAGCCACAGACAAGCAAGATACAGAATTGGCCTGTGGTAAGATTTTTAATTTTACTTTATCTTTTTCATTCAAAGATGACATCTGGCTTTCCCTGAAGAAACTCTGTAAAATCTTTAAAATTACAAAGACACTATCTTAAATATTGGACTCTCCTGCTCTGACAGTAGCACCAGTTTATAGAAATAATGTGAATTGCCTCTGATGAAGAAGGCAACAACTAAAACCAAAGAACATTCAGCAAATGTCAGGGTTGACAACTTATTGAGATAATTCTGATAATTCTATTGCTTATTGAGATATTCTGATAAACCATAAAATGTCTACAGTTATTTTGAACAGGAGTATATACTGGCCAAAAAATCACAGATGTACACCTCGTGATCTCTTAGAATCTTCTGTTTTTCAGATGTTTTCTAGAATGCTATTTCTTGATGGCAAAGAAAGCATCCTTTAAAGAGATTCCTACTCACACAGACACAGAATTACGTGATACAATGAAATATGAAACAATAAGTGGCAAGGACAGCATAAAGACAAAGTTAAACTTTTGCATATAAACTTAAGTGTTGGCATTTCCTGAATGACAGCATAACCTTTAAAGAGTTTGGTAAAATTGAATGTGTCTGACATATATGCTATAATGAGAAAGATGCCTAAAAGCACAATTAATGTTAAAAATTGAAATATACTCTGAGTTTTATACACATCAAGTTGCATTGGACATCATTGCCCTTTTTAGTATTATGGATATTATTAAAACTGATAAAACTTCTACTAAATAGCATTTAATTAGTTCTGTCATGGTATACAGTGCTCACACTTCCAGAAATATGTAGAAAAATGAAGGCATCTTCATAAAAAACCAAGATAGCAAATATTCCCAAAATTCCACTTATTCCAAGCTAACAACACATCTGCTGTGTTTCCAGACAGCTGGAGACTTAACAGCCATTATTCCTTGAAACGAACTATTACTGAAAACAAGGTTTTTCTGCATTTCAAAGTGGCAAATGAGTTAATCTTACAAGGTATCAGCCAACTGCACTTGCTGGTCTCTCATGCACGGACTTCGCATGGAAGGGCGAGTCAGAATCAAGAGCTGCTCTGTTTTTCTCCACTAAGCCTTCTTGTTACCTAGAAGAAGCTCATCTAACATGAATTATGTTTCAAACTTCTAGGTTGGGCTAGAGAATGAATTTACAAGTTTTTTATTACACAGATTCTGTGCATGTGCAGCAGGCTGGGACTCAAGGGCATCTTGGTCCCCAGTGAAAGGCAGAACACTGGGGCAGTATTTTCACGTGCACCCCACAAACTGCAAGAGCATCAAACCTCTACAGGAGGTACAGAATGTGGTTCTTCAAAACTATGTCACCTAATTCTACACTATTCACTTGGACATGATACTAAATTACTTTAATGTAGGCTTTTCAACTCACCACTTTGCTCTTAACTAGATCCACTGTGGTATATTAAAAACTATTGGTAGAGATATTTTCCAACCATGTCTAGGAATGTTCCTGTGTGTACTCTCATCTGAAATTTCCCAGGGGCAAAAGCACAACACAATCTGCTCATAATATAGAATATTACTTATACACATGGCACTTTTGAAGAGAAAAACACTGAAAATAATGCAGAAACTAAAAAACAGTAAGGAATTTTCAGAATTCTAGGGGACTGTTCTGAGGGAAATCAGATGACTGGTATGCTTGCCATCCACGATCAGAAAGTTGGGGGCAGTTTTTAAAGTGTGGGGATCAAAGCTGCTCGCAATTATGAAAAAGATAAAAAAGAGTTGACTGTGCAAAACTGCATGGTGGGATGTGCATGAGGAAGAAGGAGGCAAGAGATGAGGAAAATCACACAAACATACCGGATCAGACAGAAGAGTATAATTTACCACAGAACACTATCTAATTAGGTCGAGTTCAACTTTTGCTTTCTTTTCATCTTTATGCATAATAAACTTTTCCTGTTTGATAAAAATGGATATTTATGAAAAACAATCTAGTGGCTGAACTATTAACTCATTCACTTTATTACCTAAAATATTAATTCCTAGAAACATAACTTCAACACTATCAGTAAAAACTTACATTCACTATGGATTCTTTTGTCTGAGCCATATCAGATATAACTCCATCTGTAATAATGAGAAGAACAAAATACTGGGAGCCATCTTTTACTGAGGCAGCATATCTAAGGAAAGAAAAAACAACATTATAATAGCAAAAACAACCTTTATAAAAGGAATTAATATTAAAACAAGCTGTATTTGTAAAATTTGACTTCCAAGGACTAACAGACATAGCACAGTACATTTCAAAAGAAAAGACATTCATAACTAAGCTGGACATTCTACTTTTAAATGAGAACCTTGAAAAACCATAACTAATACAATGTCAATATTGCTAATCTACATGTGTTGCATCACTGAAAAACTGGAACTGTACCAACACCAAAAGGAGAATGGACAAAGAATGTGCTTTACAGAATCATGAGATGTTAGAAAACCAAAGCTGTTTAATAAGTATTACCTATGGGGTACATAGCTTCCTATGAAGAGTATACATTAATACTGAATGGTTGGGTTTATAGCACCGATAAAACTTATCAGGAATCAACACGTTGCATATTTTTCTCTTCTCTTTTTTTCTGTCTCACAAAACCAGGTTACTTACTGTTGGCCATGACTGTAGATTTACAGTTCACATTTATGTGCACATTTGTAAAATGGTTGAACATGCAACCCTGGCTTAGATATTCATTTATTTGTAGCATCCACAGGTGTCCTTTCCTTCAAACTCAAGATTCTCCTTGTGCTGTACAGGAATGTAAGATAAAATACACCCAGTGCCACTCCCACCTCAGTCAAAGGACCAAAAGCAACGACTCTTTGAAAATGAGCAGCTTTTGAAGGTTTGCAAAGCTCTGAAAGGGAGTGAGTCCAAACGGCCTCACTAAATCCTATGGCCTGAACAGAAGAACTTTTTTTTGTGGGAAGCTGTTTGCTGCTTCACAGCCACTACAGTTCCTACTTCATGAAGGCTCTCGGTGCTATGAAGAAGTCAAAAAGTAGAACCTTGTGCAGTGAGTTGTCGAGAGAGTAGTAAAAGAAAAAATGAGTTGTCACAGGAATACTTTTGAATACATGCTCAAAAAATAATATGACTGTCAAAGAACTCACTATTTTTTGGTCACTGAATATGAAAGGCCTGGTTCACTGAACTGAGTATGTTCAATGATGGCCATGATGGCACATGCTTACAAAATTCTCTGATGACAACACAGTGCAGGTAAGCAAGTACTTCTGATAAAGACATTGCTGCAGCCTCAACATTTATAAGAGTTTGGAGAAAGGCACAACTAACTTACAGAACACCATCATCTTCCACCCCCTCAGACAGAGATGGGCAAAGAAGCCATGTGAGCAGTGAACCTATTGGATGTCACCTATTTGCATGCTGGCAATAGTTAAATATTGAGATCAGCAAGACCTACCATGGAAGACATTTTCATTGTCATGCAGGGACTCATTTTTTCTCACTTTTCCACAACGCTTATAATCTTTTCAATGAGGATTGCATTGACAAGGTATGATGAGAGAGTAAAATACACATTATTATCCTATCTGAGCACTTAATACTGTCTACATACCTACACTGAAGAAATGGAACAGAAATTCAGTTATTTCAAATTTTTCACAGACTAAAATATTCCAAAGCCTTTTGCAAGAAATATCTTATATGAAGAGGGGAGATGAGAGATACAAAGTTGAATCTGGTGTAGTTCAGATAACTCCCTAACTGGGGAAAGAATGAAAAAAAATATTATCTGCCTAAAGAATTTCCAAAGAATTGCAAAATCACAAGAGTAATATCTGACATTACAAAGATTTCGTCACAGGCGTTCTTTTAAGAAGGATGGATGCAGAAAAAAAATTTCTTGAAACTGAAGGTAGATTCCAAGAGTAACTGCAGGTCAGTACCATGTCAATGAGAGTCAAGAGAATAATCAAGAAATTGAATCTTGAAGGAAAATGGTGTTCCTGAGAACTGGATGGATACATAGATTGCTCTAGGGATGCTCATGCAGTAGAAATCCTTGCAAAGACACTTCACTTTCCCACTCTAATGCAGCATGATTTGCTACCAGGAAGAGCTTGCCAAGTTTGCAACAACTTGATATTTAGACGTAAGTTCAGTGGAAGGGCTACTAAATACTGGTGGACAGTCTTATGTTATTCTGCAAAAGTTGACAAATCTATTTGAAAAACAACTGGTGAGAAAAAGAACTAATTTTATGCCAATGCCTTGACAACACTGGATCAAAAATTTCAATTTTTGCAATGAACAGCAAGCCTCAGGTAAATTGTCAAGTTCTGAGCCAGGCATCTCAGCTGCTATGACCAGTCCTGAAGAAAAAGAAAGAGCCAGAAAAAAAGCTGGGTTAGATTTCCAGATGATGTAGCTAATGCAGATGCTGAGTGCCACATACATGGAAAACTGTTACTGAAGAGATCATGTCAAAGGAAAAATTAAAGGACACAGCTATTGTCAGATGACAAACAATGCAATATACATGTACATTGCGTATTACAATTGCAATGGTATGGTCTGAAGACAAAACAACTAAGCCTAATGATAAATAGCTGAAAATCAGCTATCTAGCCATGCTAGGGGGCACAGAAAATTCTTTGCACCACAGAATTTGAAAATTATTTTCTGCTGGTCTATAGAATTAACAACAGCAAAACCAGGTAGAAAATAAATATCTCTTGCTATTAAAATGAGCTATTTTGCAAGCTCATAAATAAAACATTACCACTACAATGATTTACACATCCCTACTTTATTTTGTATCCAGTAGCTCTTTGGGTCTACAAATAGAACAAAATCTGTTCAGCAAATCACCTAAGCCATATTACTTTCCTATATAAATTCATGGAGGTATTATACTGCCAAGATCTTGAGCTCGAGATTACAAGTCAAGATCTTGTCTGCCAAAATAAGGCAGCATTATCCTTGTTAAGAAACTTCTATAAACACAGGAATGCTTTTACTTTGAGGAGTAGAGAGGTGTTGCATAACAGCACCATGGCTCCCCAGCGGTGACAGCTGTATCACTGCCTTAAAAATACCACTACCAGCTGGGAATTGTTGGCACAGAGAGACCTGGAAGATTTTGCAGATGTTTTGGTCATTTAGAGATTAGAGATTACATAAAAATACTCAGAGTTTATAATATTTTTTGATAGATGCATGTATATTCTGTGAAGCAATAATTCTGTGCTCTAAAGGAAAAAAAAAAGGACATGACATGACAAAAATTTTCTTTCCTTATGATTTCTGCTACGATTTTGACACAGGCTGGTCAGCTGGATCACTTGTATTTCTTTTTAATCAGCACTTAAATTCTGCATAAAACCAGCACATGATCTTCACACTACTCAAAGTCACAAGGTAATCACTGGCCTGAATAAACAGAACAGTGGCCAATAAAAACCTTTCTCTGTAATTGCCTTTTATATGCAGTAGTTGTTCTGACATTAAGAAGTTTCTGCACAGTACCTGTTGTGATGCTTACCTGGCTACATGATTAATTACAGGAGCAAAGTTTGTTGGTCCATAAAGCTGTACAGATTTTAGACTCCTGTAATAGGCCTCCATTACACCATCAATTCCATGGCAGTATGGATTTTGAGGGTTTCCATTCTAATGAAAACAAGACATGATTAATCACTAGAAGTAATTATGAAGTAAAAATGATGTAGGTTCACTGCACATTTTTAAAAGGCAAAGACCTAAGCATTCTAGGATCTATTCAGAGAGTTTATTACAAACGCTCAGTGTATGTGCCATGTCTGCTTTTGAGTTTTAACTGCTGAGGTGAGGTTCTACCAGCCTCAGAGTCTGAATTGTTGGGACTGGCTCCTAGACATAAATACCACCTTTAATGTAATTAAACACCACTTCATAAATAGAACAGCAACGGGCATTTCCCTGTTTGGATTTAAAGTATGAAATACAGGTCAGATGTAAAACTGGAACCAGCACAGCAGCACAGTTCAGGCTCAATGATTTAGTCTTTTAAAAATGAAAAAAAAAAAAAAAAAGAAACAGTAGCCAGATCCTGAGGTTCATACACTTATGAGTGTGTTAGGTAAACAGTAAACGTTTCATTGGTTTGGTCTGATATTTCTGCATTGAAAAAATTATTTTTGACCTGGTATAAACAAATGAAGAAAGGAATTTACCCTTTGGGAGCCCACAAAATGCCTGGTGTTGTAAATTCTTCAGGCAGGCATTTTACTACCTATCTCTGTAATGACTCTTTACCTATTTATAGATGGCAATACAAACATAAAAACTGAATTCCAGACCCATGTCAGGCCAGGCAAATGATCTGTGTAAGGCTTCAAAGCTTTTCAAATCATCCTACTCTCCTTCATATGCCAACACCTCATTGCCTTAGTGTGCCTGTATCTCATTCTGAGGTAAAACCTGCCTGAGAATCAAGAAAACTGAAAGGGATTTTTGACAGAATTTGTCTAGAACATTAGAGAAAACTGAAAACACTGCTTAGCATTACATGGGAGATACCTATACATGTTTATATATGGAGGAAGGAAACATTATATATATATACACTTATATATGTATGTATGTGGTGCTTTTTCTTCTGTAAAAGCATCACGATGGCTCATAAATTAACTGAATTAATTTCAGAAATATACTTAAAACTGAAAGATGTATCAATTTATTTGAACTCGCTACACAAAATGCAAAGAAATTCTTCAATTTAAATGAGTATTTGCAATTGCATTTGTTTTAAATTACTATATACATGGAAAACCTTTCCTTAATGCAAGATATGTGGAACTGTTTTCTAGCACAGGCTAACAGAAGAAATACACATCTACAGTCACCAGTCTTCTGCCATGTCTGATGCTATCTGATTAGAGCTCTCCTGATATACCTACACTTGCTGAAATTCTGACACTTTATCCTACTCTGAGAAGAACAAAAGCCTCAAAATAGGCAAGTAGATAAAATAACAAAACTAATCACAAGCATCAATTTCACCAGATCAACCGTTCTGGCAAATCCTGGTACATTTTAGACTTGCAATATAACTGACTGTTCTTATCACCTCATCTTTTAGTCCACTTAGATATCCCTATGACTCTATGAACTAGCAATCTGTAAAGACAGAGATCCCAGAAAATGAGACAGAACAATTAGAATAGTATGAAATATTATCTTGGAACATGATTTGTTTACTTCTTTAGAGAAGTCTTTGCAGCATCTGCTTCTCAGGCTGCTACAGCTGAGGTTAAAGATTATTACTTTTCTTTATTACAATTTTTTGGCCTACTGGGACTTCTTGACTCCAGATTTCTCTGTAACTTCAAGTGAAGAAACTTCACTACAATGAAAAGTTTTGATACAACTATTTAGAGTTGGCACAGAAGACTTAGCACATTCTCTGTTCTTTACTTGTCCAGTAACTGCTTAAGACTACAACCCAAACTCCCAAAATTTTGTTGTAGTAAAGAAATTTTAAAAAATAAAATATTTACTTACCAGTGCAAATTCATGTGATACTCTTCCATCTGGAGGCAGTCTAGCTCCAAAACCTAGAGCTGGGAACATTTTATCACTATCATAGTCCTGAATGATTTCACCAACAGCTCTCAGTGCCATGCCATAAGCATTCAGTTGATAGGGATTCATGTAGTGCAGTGAAGTTGGCTGTGAAGGGTTACCTGTTGAAGCAAGGATCAGATTTACTTTAAAACTGAATCACTTCAAAATTTTCTCTCTTAGAATTAATAAGTTGTATCAAGTACAAATGTAGTGTTCTGAATAAATGTTAACAGTAGCAGATTTTTAGTAGTTCTAAATATATTTTAGCAGAAATAGCTGTATTTCAGTATTGAAAGGGCAGCAAGAAACTTGTAGATTTGTGCAATTTATACACTATTAAGACAAAAGTAATATGAATTCTGAAAGCAGCTTTGGAGGAGGATCACAACTTATGTCTGCTTTACCCCACTTCAGCCTCACTCTTCCTGGCCCCTATTTGGCCCCTCTCAATGGGTTCTTCTGAGTTTTCCCCCAGCAGTTATAAAAAACCAAACAATAATAACAATCAAAAACTACACAGATATTTACAAACTGCTCCTGGTTGTTAAATTTTATATGTAGTTTTCCCAACTTTTATCTGTTCTGTTTGTCCTGCTTTCCTAGACAGGAATTGTCTCATCTGTTGCTCAGCAAAACAGAATCCCAAGTCCAGGTGGTGCCAGCTGAATAGTGATACAAACACACACATATGGACACTTAAAACTGAACACAGCACAAGCACACACAAGATGTTTATTTTTGTTCTTACCGTTGGAGGCTGTGAAATCAATAGCGACAGTGAAATTGATTTGGGTTCTGCAGGAAAAGCAAACACAAATTTTATTAATAGTTGTACTGTTATGCAGAAAAATAAACAAGAGATGGTAACACCATTTGTGGACAAACTGTAGGACACTGACTTTCTAATAGAGGAAATAAACACTGAAAATACTCATATATAAGGCTCAAGCCAAGGGCTACACAACACTAACTTCTTAACACACTGAAAACAGTTATTTGACTCCATCATTCCTTTTTTCATTGTCGATTAAAAATCCTAAGTAAATCATTAATAAGAACTTAACTTCCATAAATATTACTATTTCCTTTTCAACGGTAATACTGATTTTTCCACAGACGTATTTTAGCCCTGGTCATTCAAGATTTTGACACGAGAACTAGGCTTTTACTAATCTGCTCCTTTCCTTAACACTAAAACTTTGGACAGGATATCATAGTTTTTGGCAGTGGATTTATTTCAAGTGAATAAAGTCAAGGCTTTGAGTGAGCATATAAAGGTAATTCTTGGAAGATAAACTAAAATCTAGAAGCAGGAATATCAAGATTTATATACATATATCTGACACCTGGCCTTGCAGTAGTGGCTTTACTGCTCAATAACTTGATGTACCCAGAGAAAATAAAATCAATTACAGTAAAAGCTGTATATACAGTAAAAGCTATGTATACAAAAAAGAGATCCACAAGGAATCACTATATCATACTGATCAAGGCTATCAGAAACTAAGCTGGGTTATGCACAGACTCTGTCTCCAAAATTCAGTAAAAGCCTGGAACATCCAAAAGAAAAGAGTATCAAGAAGAGTCTTTGGAACACTGACAATATCACAAAATATGTCTCAAAACTATGATTATTAGTATAACTATTAAATTTATCCTTATAACGATAATAATAACAACAATTCCTGAATTTATGATTGGAGTCATTATTGGCATTGTTAAGCAAAACTGCAATTAAATTTTAAGGGTTTCTGTGTGGTGCATTGTCTGAAGAGTAAACCAAGACTCCTCTGAGCCCTATATGTCAGGTACACCAAATACAGAAATCCTTCTGCGTGCTGAAGAATGTGTTACTGTGGGAAAAAACCCTTAAACAGCTTTTCTTCTGCATTAGAACAGCAAAACTTATTTGTAAACTCATTTCCTGAGTGAGCTACTCTGAATCAATTGGTTAGAACGAGTAGCAGTTTCATGGATTCTGAATTCAAGACAGAATCAAGAAAAAGCACTGTATAAGGTTTACTGGGAAAATGGCTAACAAAAGTAAGACAAAGGATATTAAAACTACAGCCAATTGTAAAAGAACAAAGTCAATCTCCATGTGCCTTCAGGTGAAGACTGACAGCATCAGTTTCTGATGTATTCCTCAAAGTGGTGGTGCTGGTGGTTCCTCAAATTAAGGAGACTGATTAAACAATGCAAGTTTTAAAACACAGCAAAACAACAAACCTACTGTTTCCCGAAAGGAAATTCATTGGCTACAGTTCTGTACCTGCTTTTTCAGCTATACAGTTTTCCAAGGAGTTAAAAGGGCTAAAGACATCCACTACACCAGTGATGCTGTGAGGTCATAAGGCTTTCCATGAAAGCCATTAAAATATTGATATCTGACTGAGCTGCTGAATGTCCTCTCCCAACTCAGGTGGAATATCCAAGATGCCTTATGGATTCAGTGCTGCACAGATCACTACTATTTGGCCAGAATTTAGATGGTAGAGAAATACATGATCTATTTGACAGTGGACAGGTGGTTTTTACCCTATATTCCTATATACAACAAGAAATGAAGAAAGTTTCTTAAAAGGAGTAATCTTCACCTCGCAGTCAGAGGAAAGAGCAAAGAGAAAACCTGTCATCTTTTAATACGAGTTCCATCAGTACTGATATACATAAGGGAACAAATTAAGCCTTAATGTTAGTTTTGACTAGGCTTGATCATGGTTTTTTAAACAGTACATTGGAAGGAATCATGGATTTCCCCCTGTGGCTTCAGAATGACAACCAGCTGGTCTGTCAGCAGGGGGGAGCAGTCAAAGGTTTGAGGACCACTTACTGCACAGAACTCTAAAAACAGAGCTGTCAGAGTAACTAATTCTACCAAGGGGCTGCATCCTCTCCATGGCTTCTAAACCCCCAGTGTCACTTAAAATTTCCCTTTTGCAGATGCTTGTTGAGCCAAATGCTCTATCAATATACAGATGATTTTTCAGATCAAGTCTCTACAAGATCTTTCTCTTCCATAGTTTTATTACTCCTTGATGGTCTCCAAGGATACAAGAAAGACATAGCAAAGCTTCCCAAATACCTAGCTATGGCAGCCCTTGCTTTTTAACTTTCTCATGCCAGGTCTCCTGTGAACAGCAAATAAGCCTCCCATTAGAGTGGATAGTGTACTGCCTGGATTAAAACAGCTGTCATGAAAGGAGATCTGAATTTCCCTTCTGACCAGTGATTCACTACAGTTCAGTTAAAAATGTGTGTCCAAATCCTTTTGAATCAAAAAAACATTGGGTGCTCATTTCTATAGACCTGTATGAAGGTAAGGCTTTTGACATGATGGGAGGAAAAATTTCTTCTTATCTCCCACTAATCTGGGATAGAAGAGATGACAAGGTATTTCAGTTGCAAAGGACTTAGTTCCTTCAGTTCCTGAATTTTACTGACTTACAGATAACTAGCTCACTACCTTTTCTAAAATGTCAAACAGGCTAGAAGCTCCTGCACAGAAAATCTTTTCTATCTACTAATTCTTGGAGCTTTGTCGCTTCTGGTCTTTCTTCCAGACAAAAAAAGTCTGGACTAAACTAAGTTTAACAGTCATGCCTGTAAATTCAATTGCATTCCTTTCCAAGACTGTATCCCTTACACTGCTGAACTTATCCATATATTTGGAGATGTTTTGATAGGAATATGCTATTAACTGGGGCTGTATTAAGTGGCAGGAGAAATGTGAGTTTGAAATATACATTATTTTTAGCACAACGTACTTACTTTAAATGTGGGAAGGTCAGTGTGGCAAAATATGTGATTAAGTATCA
Organism: Petroica traversi; assembly: GCA_025920805.1. Taxonomy (NCBI): domain Eukaryota; kingdom Metazoa; phylum Chordata; class Aves; order Passeriformes; family Petroicidae; genus Petroica; species Petroica traversi. The sequence continues at coordinate 1,346,860 of JAHLSL010000061.1, forward strand.
AGATGTAAGAAAAAGCCAGCTATTAAGATGGCACTATTTGATATAAAAGAGACATCCTCCTCATTTCTGCCATACGGCTATAAAATTCACTAAGACAAAATCTGAGTTTATTGTCAAACTTCTATTTCATTCTCCAAAGTTCTTAAGAAAACAAAAGTCATACAGATGACACTGGTACTGGAATATCCCAATTAAACAGATGCAGACTCAAAACATAAATGAAATCAATACTGTAATCATAATTTGTTTAAGCTGTCAAGATTTCCATGATATCTACATTAATTCTATATACTTCAAATTAATTTTAATGGAAGTTTTGAACATGAAGTATTTTATAAGTGCCTATTTACAGAAGAGCAAATATGCAATTGTGCCTATTGCAGAATTACTGCTTTCTACCTCTTGCCTATCTAAGAAAAACAGGGAACTTTAAAAAAAAACAACAACCAAACAATTTTGGAGGACATGATGGGAAAAGAGACTGATTGATGACAAAATCTTCTCTTTCCCCTTCCTTCAAATATTTGTCAACTGGACTTTAACTGATGTGTAGTAATATTAAATGAGACAAACAAAGGAAGGGAGAAGCCTAGAAAATAACTCTGAGTCTGAGCTTCCTTGTCATGTTTACATAACTGCATATGGTGCAGAAAGAAAGGTAAGATTTTATGGAAGTACTTCTACAATTTTCACTGGCTTGTACATAGAAATAATTGTATGAATCACTAAAAATATTCCATACAAAATAATTAAATGGTATTATTGTTCATACTTTTAAATATGGAGCATTCTACTGAATTATATTATTTTTCTGTAAAAAGAGCAGAAAAAAGTTTAAATAGAATTTATTAATATCACAAGTCTTCCTTGACCTACAGTTAATGAGTTATTTATAAACAATCAATAAGAACAACATAATATTATTGCATTCAAAATTTATGTGATTTTTCTGAAGAAAGATCTGTAGATAATTAGCTTTATTAACTTGTATTGTAACATCTCAGTGAGGAATGTGATAGACCACCCTGAAAAGATTACATAAGCAGCCCCTATATAATTTGCTTTTCAAATTTAGACATAAACCTCAATTCCTCAGCTCCTTACACCTGCTCTTCCTGTGGAGATGAATTTTGGATGAATGGGGAATAAGACGTTCATGGCACATATGTTCAACACACTTCAAAGGAAACAGCTGCACTAGAGGAAAGACTCTTCATGCATTTGTGCATACACAGACTTCAAGCAAGAGAAAGGTCTGGGAAACAGGGATGGATGGCAATTTTCTACTTCTGTCAAAGTCCACAACAGGAATGTAGGATTGCCACTGCTGGGAACAAAGGCAAAGCCCTATACTGACTGCAACTGTCAAAACCCAGTCCAGACTTTTTTTTTTTTTATTTCTGCTGAATTGTGGTTGAAGATGAAGAAAAAAAAAATTTGTTTCTTCACAGGTAATCAATGTTCTAAAAAACATATGGAATGTATACTCAGACTTTATGCCCCAAAAATCCATATTAAGTGCCTAGGAATGCATAACAAATTTCAATTTCTTTTAGAGAAGTATAGTATTCTGGCAAGGATGTTAAGAGCCAGGAATTTTTCAGATTTGGTCCCATTTCCAGGTATGTTCCAGGGTTAACACATTTGACTCTTCTGTCTCTAATTCTCTTTAGATAAAATGACAACAAATGAGAAATCAAATGTGTTAAAAAATTTAATCAGTATTGAAAAATTGCCTTTGAAGGGGAAAAGCTCTAAATAAATGCCAATATCAAATGCACCAAAGCTCAGTATCATCGGAAGAAACAGACAACATTTTAATAATGTTACAATATATAGGTAATTCCCTTTTGTTTAATCAATCTTCTCTGGCTGATCACAGGTCATTACTCTTTATTAGTGTTTTAGTATCAACACCAATTCCAACAGTATAAGCAAATTTCCAAAACTTAATAACTATCTGCATGCTTTAAGTAGGAAAGTACAGACCCTAAAACAAGGAAATAATACAGCTCCTTACAGATGGTACTTAGAGCCATAAACAAATTGTGAAAACAAGAAAGGTTTGTTGCTAATCACATACCCGCCTTTAATATAGTCAAGGAATGAAACTTCTGTTTCAATTAGGAAGGAAAGCAATGTTACCTGAAAGCAAATAAAAGAGAGTCAGACATGAATTGTGTGTTTCCCAGCTGAACAAGCAGAGACATAAGCACAATGTTTTTCGAGCTCTGTCCTTAGGACGTAATTTCCTACAGTATTAAGGGAAAAAAGAAGATTAAAATTTCAGTAGGCAGCTCTTGAAAGGGAAGAGACAAATTGAGAAGTCTGTAATTGCCCTCTTTTTTTGAGGAAAAGGTAAGGGGCAGAAGATTGTATCCAGAGCAGGTTACCACATGCATGTTTTCTGATCTCTCTGTACTATACCTACAATTGAATATGACAGCATATATGATAATGCATCTACTCCATGAGCATTTCAACACTGTTTGAAGAACTCAATTCCAATTATTTGTGTAATTACTCATCTCACATTAAAGGCAGTATTGAGTATTGATGCAAGCTTAGAATGCAAAAATCTACTGAAGTATACACATATAAGAAATATATATAATTTTTAAAGTAGTACATATATACATAAAAATAAATGCAAAGGTAAGAAATTTCTGCAGTCACAAATTTTATCATTCAGAAATTACAGAGATCCAAAACACAGAGTAATTTAAAGGTGTTACTGGCATTTTCAGCAAGTAATACGTTACTTAAAGTATAAATTCCGGTGGAAAAGATCCAGCATTTAAGATCTTCATATACTGTGAAATATTTATGAAGCAAAGTATTAAAATTAAACTTTTTTTAATACACACTCTCTCCTTCTATAAGTGCAGCAGACAGTAAGTGAAAACTGCTTAAGTAACTACCCAAAGCAAATGTGCAAATAAAGGTTCAAGGAATAAAAAGGGAATGGAAGTGTATCGCAAGATTTTGTGTTCACTTGCAGCAAAATATAAAAATTGAAAATACTCCTACATTGTAACCTTAGATTCAGAATGAGATTGCAAGTAGTAATTCTGTCTTCTATCCAACTTCCTTTGTCACAGTTCTGGGTGACTGAATGATTAGCTAAGCTTAAAATCACCAAATTAGCCTTCTAGCTGAGAACAGAAGACCATAACAATGTTCTACCAGGCTATCAGCAACATAGCCTTGCAAAGAAGACCAAAATTTCTATGCATTTTCCCACTGGACACAGTAATATTAATGGCTCATCTGTTCTCACAGCTGGTTATGTTGTTCCTAATTAATTTAAGCAAATACATTCACTCCATCTGATTTTAAAAGTAAAAAAATAGACACAAGCAATTCCCAAAGTGGCTGAGGTAGTTACTTATATATAAACAACTACTACAGTGTTTCAAGTTTTAATTCACAAATTGGTTTTGTTTAAAACTAACCATGTATTCTGAAACACTTCTGCCTAGTCTGCAATTTGACTCTGAATTTAAAATGACTCCTAATGCACTGTATGTACATAGTCTTTAAATGCAGTAGTGAGATAGCAGCCAATAATTTATATCCACTTTAAGTTCTCCAGAACTCTACCTTCTATTAATGAAAATTATGGTCTTGGTGCCTGGCGTGGAAATTTAAAAGTTTGTGGGATAAAGAATATTTCAGGTAAATGACGAGGAGAAGAAAAACAACACTGCAGGCAAACATAAGAAAGTGACCATGTGGAGAAGCATAAGGGGAGCCTGAAGGACTACTAGAAGTAAGGGCAAATGGGGACAGAGATGACTTGGTATCAAAAAGAATTTACAAAACCAACAGAAGTAAACAGTGGTAAAGAAGGAAAATGGAAAGAAAACTGCAAAAACTGTTTATTGGAAATTTTGATGTAATTGGAAGTAAAGAACAGACATAGTAGATTTTGCCAGCTCAAACATGAGTAAAGAAAGTTTTTTCAAATGCAGACAAATACTTGTGAAGATGTTAAAGTATTTTAAACCAAAATCAACATGAAAATTGAATGTGAAAATACTTTTTTTTTTGCCCTTCTGTATCCTAAGACAGATTTCATTCCTAAAATTTTGAGTACACTTTCAGCACTGGTTGAAAACAACCCCTTTAAAGAAGCTTCTCACTCACTAATTTAACACAATAGAAATTTATTTTAACATTACACATTTTAGTTAAAGGAATATGTTAGCAAAGAATAAATTACCTAATGAATTAGATATTGTTTGGTTAATTTTAACTGGCAAGCTGCTTCTGCCAATTTTTCATAATTTAAAGCAAAGGTAGAAAAATAAGTGTTTATTTTCTCACTGATAAACAGACTTAGACAAGTATGTGAGAATGTCAGAACATTCCTTCAAGGCTACTTTTCAGCATGAAAGTAGCCATACTGACTTCAGTGGAACTGTTCATGTAGAAAAAACCCACATGGTGGATGTGTTTACAAAAAACATCTCTTACAACTGATTAGGTTTTCCAATATACAAATCCTCAACATTTATCTTCATTTTTTTGTAAAGGATGTTCTGAACATCATGGATTCCAGGACATCAAAGCTGAGCAAATGCTGAAGGGAAATACTTGCCTTGCTAGCAATTGGTTCATAAACACGAGAGCAGAATGTGGAATGCAAACCAAAAAAAGCAAAATTCTCATCCCAAACAATACTAACAGATCTTTCAAAATAAACTTACAAAAAATCTGTTGATAATAAAAATTGTTGACTCTTTTTGATTTAGCCATGATTAAGCATACTAGCTTTTAATGATGCTAGCTCAGCAGATACATTTTAAAATAAAATTTATTTTTTAAAGAGCATTTTAAAGGTACATTTTAGATAAAAATTAAAAAGTTTTCAGTCCAATAATTTCAATGATTTGACTGAAATTTTGGTAGTTTATTTTGGAAACCCCTGGCAACTGGACAGCACACTTGGACAAATTTTCAAACAAATATCAAACTCTTCAAATTAAAAAAAAAATCTGAAAATAAATGCTGTGTAAAAGTAAATAGTTTATTGTGGCCTTGACAGGAAGTTCTAGTCCAATCCTGTTAAATTACAAACCAACTACAATCTGTTTCAAGCAAGAAGAAAAACATCCAGTAACATAAAATATATTTACTTACTGTTCCAGAATTAATATACTTTTTCTTTCTTCCTTTTTTCTTTGGATTTATTACCTAGAAACACAGATACAAACATTAAAGCAGCATGATCTAATATAAAGATAAGTGTAAGGTATTTTCAATGCAGAAAGTATTCTATTTTCAGTGGATTCCAAGTGTATTCAGCATCCTGTTTACTGATGCATCTTGATGCTGGGATATGTGCACATTGAAAACCAGTGAATTTATCTTCATGTTACCTGCCAGGAGAGCCAGTGCCGGTACTCACATTTGACAAATAAGGGATGGGGGCAAGAGAGGTGAGAACATTCATTATATCTGAGAGCTCAGTGAAATGCTCTTTAAATTTTCACAAAATTCTGCATTTTTCTGCATTCCTGATCCCAGTGTTTCAGTGTATGGTGTCCCTACTTTGTCACCTCACAATGCACCTCTTCACAATCCAGTTAATCTGTTTCCATCTGCTCCTCATAGCCCTTGAGAAATATGAGAGCTGCTCTACTCCCAATTTCTGTACTTGGTGCAATGACAGGATCTGGATGACAGGAAGATCAAATTTCATGAAATAAGTAATTCCATGAAAATGTTGAAAACCACCACTTGACTGACATACAGGAGCTGGGGGAGCCTCAGTGCAGTCCCCATACCCAAGAATCTTCACAGAGCTGGACTACAAAGCATTAAACAGTCTTCTTGAATGTATGGAACCCATACCTATCAAATATATCGCTGTACCACCAATATTTTTTTTCCCTTCTGAATACCTACCAAAGGCAAGTCTCAGTTAATTTTGTTACATACACATGAAAATGCACTCCTGCTTTTCCAGAAATGCACATGGAATTGAATGCAAAACATTACTTTGTTAATTAGGTCATTCAACTATCTCCTACATAACTAGGAAATTCAAAGCCTTATGGCTTACTGCCAAGTTTTACTGTAAACTACTCACAGATGTTCTGCAAATGATAAGGAATGAAAACATTCCCAATTGAAATCTTACTCGCTTATCTGGTATAAAATATTTAAAGAATTTTGTCTGAAAATGGGCAAACTAGTAATACTTGTCTTCCAAAAATTTCTTCCCCCAACCAAAATGAAATTAAAGATCCTATTCCTTGTACAACACAGAACAGCTGTGAAATGTAAGGCAGGAAGAGAGAACTATGATTTGAGGTCTTCCCAAACAGGCTAAACAAGTGACTCACCCTTTTCCTCCAGTATGCTACCCAGTTGTTATACAGTAAATATTCTGCAAAGCTTTTTCTCCTTTACACACATATAAACCTGTTAATAAATCTTTAAAAATCCCAAGTAACTCCTGCCCCTCCATTCTGGAGGAATAGACTAAGCCTGTGTAATGGTGGTAATTAAACAATGCAGTAATTCTTGTTGAACCAAAATCTTAGCCAGGAAGTGACTCCTGCTGACATTTGCCCAAAAGAGGAAGATGGAAGGTAACAGGCTGCCTGTCTGCCCTGTGGCAGTTCATTCACTGCTCTCCAGAATTCAATGGTCAGGCCTGAATTAGCAGCATATTGCTTGCCGGCAGTCATTAAATGCCAAAGAGGAGATTCATTTGAACTTTCTGCTTCAGGTAACTTGACAATTGGCTTCTTAGGAATTGCAAGGAGCTGCACTAGAGCTTGGAGTGAAATATCATGGGAAACAAGGTATCTACTTGGTAGCAAGGATGAATTAAATGACAGCTTCTTTCTCTCCTGTAATTCATAGTACTGTAATTATTATAATATTTATGTGGGGTTTTTTTAGACTTTCAGATAACTTTAGAAATGAAACAACATTTTTTAGCTTCTGAAAGTTTTACATCCTTGCAGGAGCTTAGAAAGTTATACGAATTCTAACATATTAAAAAAAACTCAGTTGCAAAGAGGTGGTTCTAGCAATGTTCCTAATCTTTAAATATGGGAGATTCACTCAAACTTCTCTACCTGCCTTGGGTTAGTTTGTAAAAGCAAAACATTTAAAAAAGAATTTGCCAAGTATCTTTTGTTCTGATTCTGTACAGACTAATCAAGCAGAAGCAGTACCCAAGTATGGAGGATGGCAGTGTGGGGAGGCAAACATGAGATGCTAAGGAAATTATGCTGGTGCTGGGAGTATCATACTGACACTGTATTTAAGAAACTGAAAAATTACTTAAGATGTTATGACAGAATATTCCTGGTAGGGTAGGATTCATGTCAGTGATACAACAAGAGAGGACATTTTCACTGCACACAGTAATCTGTGTAATGACACCATTCACAGGAAACTCCTGTAAATTACTGTAACTCTGGAGTTGATCTTGGATCTAAATAAGAAAAAAACCCATGGCTTTCAGTTATCTTTGTCCTGCTCTGCACAGCAGCACCTTTGCTCATCCTCAAAATAAAAGTGCAGCACATAATTGGAGCACCCTCCTTCCCTGCCTTCTTTAGTGCTTACCTAAGCCATTATATTTGTTACCACCTATATTAGGACTATGAAAATCCTTAAGTTTAATGCAGTAGTCTGAGACCAATTAAAGGATACCTTAAGGAATAACAAAGATCTACACACAATACAGTAGCAAAAAAAGGGTTATAGCCACACAGGCTTGTCTTCTCATTAGTGGTAATAATAGCTTTCCATTGTTTGTTCAGAGTTTTCCAGTGTTGTTTTCTCATTTATTTCCTGAGAGTGAATTGTATTACGAGTGTAAATACTCGCAATACTTACCTCATAAACATTGAACTGAGACTGCCCTCTTGACAGCTCTCTGTAACTTGTTGTGAATTCCCCGATGAAATCATGGCTGTTTGAAAAAATAAGATTTTCAAATCCAATGCACAACATTTAGGAATTTAAACATGTATTTTATCTATTTATGCAAAAGAGACACATAGCCAATATGAACTGACACCCAGGAAACAAGTAATGGCAATAATTTGCTTAAAAATCTTTATTACTCCCTCTGTTTTGTGTTCACCCAGTTAGTAATACAAATTTAGAACTGGAAAGTATTAGCTTAAATCTTTTTGATGGCTTTTGCCTAACTTAGCTGCACAATAAGGACTGTGTTGTAAATCAGTGATTAACCCCAATATAAGTTTACAGAATCTGAGAAAACAGAGTGGGCTACCAAAGACTGTCACCATTTCCCCAGTGGATGTCTGGCACTACAGGCTCTGAACTGTGTGTGAGCCTGTGTGAGAGAAAGGGAGTTACTGGAGGCATTAAAATAGTAACTTAAACCAGAAAAGACCAGCCCTCCCAATCTGTGTAACATAACACCAAACTTTTAAGGGGAAGACTCAAAGCTTATTTAAGCTCCTCTGTATTCCCAGCTGGGAAGAGAAAAGCAACCCACTGAGGCTACTCAGCTTATGGTATTATTGGAAAGCAGATCTTAACCTGAGAGTAGAGTAGTGGTTATCAAGCTTCTCCTTTCTCAAATCTATTCCTGCTCCAAGAATACATTTGGCCCTCCTGTGCTATCATTCACATTTGAAAACTGCTTTGTCAATGCACAAGCAGGGGCTGGGACATTGCCCAGGAGCCACTGTGAGCACAGTGGCCAGAGGGAGCTGCAGAGAAGGTGCTCAGGGTCAGGGAACTGGGGCACAGAAAGCACAGGGCTGCCAGCTGTGACTGAGCTGCAGCTTTGTGTCTCACACAGGTACCTGGAATGGAAGGACTGCAGGGGTGAGTGCCCCAATCATCAACTACACAACTCCAGCAGCCACAAGGTCTGCTCCCATTCTCTGCTCTGCCCAGCTGAACTCTCCCCACTGCTGCCAGATTCTCCCAGCTGGGCCCTAACAAGGCATTGTATTTCCTCTACACTCTGCCTCCACATCTGGCAAGCTATGAAGCTGTTTTACCTTCCCTCCAATGGTGAACTACAATAGAAAGTCTAAGTTTTATGACTTTGTGACTTGCAAAGCTTGTTTTTAAGAAATAGAGCACAATTCTAATAAGTCATTAAGGGAAATTTAAGAAAATCTGAATGCTGCAAGAAGATGAAAAATGGAAAAAATCCATAGCAACATGAAATAAAAAAACCCCACCTCAAATATAAAGCTCATTTTCGGAAATCAGCATGAATTTCCAAAACATGTAAAAAAAAACCAGCTAAAAGTCAGTAATCATGCTAATACAAAATAAGCAAAGCATTCCATAAGAAAGCTTGGGAAATGCTGTATAGTAAAGATATTCTTCATTATCCAGATTCAGAAGGGACCACCTTCAATGAAACACTCCCATTTGATGGGAGACCAGCAAATTTCTTCCGAAAAAAGGACTTTTTTAAAGTGAATATTTTGGAGGTGTATCTCTGCTTAAATGCTCTCCAGACTGCAAGGACTGGGAACAGAGGAAGCCATCCACAAGGTGTATTTAACCTTGGGTAACCACGGCACTGGAGAAAAATGTATATTGCTTAAAATGAAACTTTTCCCTTTTGTAACAGTTCTAACCATCTATTTTCAAATCAGAGTGTATATTTTGAAGGCAGAAATTCAAACAATAGTTCAATGACTACCTACAAACATGCTGCAGCAAACAGGAAACACAAGCCATTCCAGACAGGACGGTCTCTGGGGAGAAAAATATCTGTACCACTTAAAAATAATTGCTCCTTCAATTTTAAGAGACAATGGAAAGCCTCCTTTCCCTATGGCTCTACACAAACATTGACAAGATCTGAGCTAGAAAGGTATGATTCCTCTGACGAATCATGTTAAAAAGGAATGGGCATACAGAAACAGTCCAAGAGCCCTCTGCATTTAGAAGACCATCAACTCGGATCTTTACACTCAGTATTCGGGTACATCCCTCTGCTAGGCTGGCTTGAAAGGCTGTGTGCCTGTTGGACAAAATATGCCCTTGCCAGGTGTATAACTCACTAAGAAAATATTCTAATATTAATGATCACACTTCAGCAAATGGACCTCCTTATTAGTCTCTGGATTGGGAATCCTAGGTATTTATTCTCTTTGCCTGCCTAACAGCAAATATTCCTAGACTTAAAGACTTTCAGCCATGAGTGGCTAATCAGAACACTGAACCAGAGTCTTAGCACACAAATTTATCACTTAAAGCTAATCTCCCTAAGTTTTCCACTTTTACCCCTGTGCTTTGAAGTGCTAAAAATCACTTTCAAAATTGTAGTAACTCTGAATATTTTTATAATCTAAAGGAAAAAACAATAGAGGAAAGGACAATCATAATCAGAAATACGTCAATGAGTAAGGAGAAAATGCAATAATTCAAAAATTAACTATCTAGTGGGAGAAGGAAGATGAAGGACAATAAAAAAGGTGGAAGAGCTTAGAATCTGAAATTTAAAACCTCCCCTGCAGTGTTGATGTTCTCAGATGAATACTTCTGTGGCCCCAGGTTAGCATGACAACATTTACAGCTTTATATCTCAACATCCCCCCACTTTTTTTATGTAACAGATCACAAACGTCAAGACTGTGAAGTGACTTTTGCAACATGTACGCTAAGCGATATTTTTTCTGAAATTTAATGAAAAAGCTTTCAGAAAGAACTAAAAACATCATAATATTGCTGATGAGAACTTGTGCACTATCTTTTATCTGGCTGCAAGTGCTTCATATATAAGGACTCTATTAAAAAAAAACTAAAAATGTGACCCTGTCAAACAACTGGGCTTGTCCCAAGTAATGAAACCAATTTTTGTGACTTCTTATAGCACCAAATATTTTAGGGTTTGTCACAGCTCTTAGAAATAGATATCAGAACAAGCTGTCCAGATTTTGACAATTTTTGTGCAAAAATTGGTTTGAGATAAAAATATGTCAATTAATTAATGTGTTAATATTACAAAGGGCATGTGTTACTTTCTGTCAAGAAGATTAATGTGATTTATGTTTGAAAATAAATAAGAGGTAATTGATGACAATAATATGATCATGGTATTACATTGCAATTACTCTAACAATTTAGGAACATGAAGTAAGGAGCTCAACCCAAAGCACCATGGTGCTATTTTTCAAAGCACAGGTAACAGAGAATGGGGAAAAGGGAAAAAAACCTTCTTAGTCAAGACTCAGGAAGTCAAAATCAAGTCAAGTCAAGATTCAGAAATCAAGTATGTGCACCATAATTTTGTCTTCCTGATTGCAGAACAGCCTGTAATATTCAGCATAACTTGCTTTGCTATCTAGAGAGCAGGCAATCTTTCAAAGATTGGTCTTGCTCAGTCTGCACATCTCTGGAGCAAAGAGATTCAGCATAGTGAGGTGTCCAGCTGGTGTAACAACAGCTTATAAAAACTGTCCATCACAAATGGAAATTAATATAAACTGAGGAAATTAATATAAACTGAGGAACGGTGCTCTTGCACAAAAAATTGTAAGAGTGACTCTTGAATGGGATTCATTTCAGATGTACTTGCCAATGTCAAAGTTAAATTAGGCACTTAGGTTCTTACTATGATCACTACATAAGTTTACAGGCACCACCAGCTGGCAATTTACTCAAGGTAGGATGGATTCAATCAGACCATTTTCCCCTGTAAGCCACTGAAGTAGCTTAAATGATCAGTTCAATCTACTTGTCTGATTTTTGCATTGTCTGAAGTCACATGAGATGAATGCTGTCTCATCTTTCAGAGGAATTTTACATATAAGATGTCAGTGCCCAGTGTGCTTCTAAATTCAAAACAGACAGAAAGCAAAAAGCAAAAAAAATCATGCCATTAAGAGAAAAAGGAAAACATGTAAATGGTATCCTTCACTTTTTGCTTTTTAGTTTTAATTTTACAGGTATTCAGATTGTGATGAGAGCAAAGGCAGATAATATTTAAAATTATCTGAGAGTAGAGAGGCTAATGATTGCCTACAACACACAGCACATTCAAGATTTCACTCAGACTTGCAGTTACTTACGTGTTATTTGTCAGATTTCTACCTTTTCTTTTTAATCTTACAGATTTAGGAAAAGTGAGACAGCACATGGGGTTTGAGACCTTGACAAAATATAATCCTTATTGTTTATTAACTTGGCAATACAATTTAATTTTCAGTGCTAGCTTATCTTAAAGAAATGTGGTTTATACACAAATATATAAAATACAAAATTTTATACACAAATCCTATTGAGAAAAGAATATTAACAGAAATTCTAACAGGGATGCAATGATTATTTTGCCAGTATGGCTTTTTAAATATATTTAATTGCTAGAATATGCTATTTTGTCTGTCCAGCCAATATCTGACCAAGAAGGATGAATTGAGACTGGTGGTATTCATAGAGGGTAAACATGAGATAAGAATCCTTATAAATCAACAGGCTTCGTGATGGAAGCAAAAAGACAAAATTGTAACTCGAGAAAGCTGAATAGGCTTTTGGATCTTGTCAGCAAGGAAATGAACAGTAGCACAGGATAAATTTCCCTATTATGATTACAAGATATGTTGCCACAGAAGCACATTATCTATAATACTAGAAGCAAATTGCATTGGTAGCATTAAAGAGATTACTGGAGAATAAATAATATGCTTTTAATAACCAAAATACAAGTGCATATCCATATATTTTAAAACATAAATTAAGATTAATAGGAAATAATTAAGACAGACCAACTTAAAGATAAATGGAAATAAACACATTACTCTATTACATTTCAGTTCCAGCACCAAGATTTATGAATACAGTTTCTAATCAAAGTATTAAGACACAAGCTCAAACATTTTTAAAAGAACAAGAGGTATCAATCCAGTGTGTTAAAAATTAATTCTACCTTGTTTGTGAAAATAAATAAAATTTGAAAGGCTCTTTTCTTCAGACAAAAATGTACAGCCAGCACACTGGGGATCACAGCTCTTAAGAATAACAGATATCCCTCCTGAATTTAGCAACAGAAATTGCATGTATATTCCACTGTCCTCATTCAAGGGGAGGTATACAAAACTCGGGTCTTCCAACTCCAGAGCTTACAATAGTATTTTGAAGAAGACAGACATGGAAATGAACATTCAGACCTAATCTGAAATTATGATAACTAATAGGAGGCTTCTGCATTGCAATATTTAGGCCACCATGAGTAGCCATTGCAGGCACTTGCATTTTATGAAGTTCCATGGATGAAAATCCACACAGCAGGTTTCAAATAGGCTAATGCATCAGTATTCACCTCCACTGCAAAACACAGAGCTGTATCACAGCAGCACCTTTCCAGTACCTGTACCTCTAAATATTGATAAATAACTAACTTTCTCTAATATTATTCTGGACACTAAGTATTTATAGGTTTTAAAATGTGTATAAACATGCAGGGATAGCCCCAAAGCTTAACAGAATAATGTCTTACCTTCCATCTCTATCCCAGTCATATACTTCTATTTTAATTGTCCTAAATGAAGAAACAAAACAGCACAATCCTATTAAAATGTTAAATATGTAACTGGATTGTCTTTAAGATTAATAGCATATGGGTGCATCCATTGTGATGAATCCAAAAAGTAGAATTTTTCAGTCATTTTTCACAGGGCATCAAAAAGCCTGTCAGGTAACACAACACATCTTCACAAATCAATAGTTAAATACAGTGGAAACTAAGGAAACAACTAAACACACTGGAAATTTAACCAATATATTTTTACTTGCTGATGCTCTGAATTTTCTGTGTTTTTTAAAATAAATTATTCTTTAAAGTATTTTCAAAGTTTTTAAGAACTGCTTCCTCATGAGTAAAGTGAACTTTTGAGAGCAGCTCTAAACTTGCTTCAGAGATGACTGGGAAACAGATAAAAAGGAAAAAGCAAACATTTCCTGAGTAAAGATCAATCATACTTTACATACTTAATTCAAGAATGGATTTCTTAAAATGCAAATACTATAGGGCCTATTACCATCAACATCCTTGATGAAACAGGAAAGATATATGAGGATAGAGACAGTACATAGTTTTATTCATCTCCTTTTACTACAAAAGTGTATTTGGGCAAGCAAATTCAACTATCAGCAGTGAATCCTATGTGGACTAAAATGAACCGAACATGGGATAGAAAAATAACACCTCCAGATCTCCTGAATTTTAAGCAACAACTTAACTTACTTTTATTCTTCAGAACAATTTCATATGAAGTGAAGTCAACAGGACTGTCTTATTAATAGAGGAGACAAGAATCTAAGCAATTACTTCATCATTTGCTTCCATGGCAGCTGGTCCTCATTCTTTCAATTACATACAATCAGACATATATTGATTAATTTTCTTTACTATGAAGGAACTATTTGGTGATAGTTGTATCAGCTTATATCATATACAACATAACATCAAGAAATTCACACCTGGATGTTTTTAACATTTTTTATGATATTCCAAAATAGGTAAAGAAGGAGTTACTTTATATGGATGTATCTCTTTTCAACTCAAATTTAAAAGCTCCTAACCATACCATTTGTTGTATTATATTGCTCTTGCATAATTCAGGTTGGCTTTAAGTTATCTTAGAATGAAAGCTTATTGAAGTGAAAGTTGTTCTGCAGAACAAAGTGAAAAACAACTCCAAACCTCTTTTATCCCACCAAGTATGTCAGACTTCAAAGGAAACTATTTTCACGTTCAGAGGAATTCAGCAAAAAAAGGGCAAATCACAATATTTTTTCCCCAGACAACCATTATTTTACTTATTTTTCAAAATCTGTTAGGATAGACAGAACACACACTACTAAGTTAAGATTTATGTATGGTTTAGTGGGATTTAAGTTTTGAATTTTCTCATAAATCCGTGTTCAAATAGCAAAATCATCTCAGTGAGAAAACTCCGATTATTAAAATAAATTATTAAGAATATCAAGATAAATTACTGAGAAGGATCTTCAGACAGGTAACTGCAGCAACAGTGATTCATCCTTGAATAAAGTTCCTCTGTACTGAAATTTATTTCATATTAAAGGATTAATTACAGATCTTGGCTTTTATCTATTTTGCATGACATGCAAGATATTAAAAGACCTTTCCAGTCTTCACATACTGATATTTAACCTTTACCTTAAAGGACACAGTTTAGAGGATGGGTTTCCTATTTTAATATTTTAAAAAACCCCTTTCATTTAAAAACAATCAAGGTTAGAGATGGGTATCTCTGTTTTAAAACTTTCATGCAGAAAATAACTTCAAGTGCTTTTTGAGAGCTCATACTAAGAGAAAGAAAGAACAAAGATTTTACACACTAAGTACTACTCCGGTACTGAAATGCCATTCCTGTGATGTCTGAAAACACAATATAATCACATAGTTTGTGAAAAATTAAGCAAATCCTGGTCATTCCATAATGAAAAAGTGGACAGAGCTCACTCAGAAGCATGCACTAGCTGAAGATTTAGTCTCCCCAACACCAGAATAAACAGGTACTGTGATATATTTTTACTAATGATATTATTCCCATCTTTCACATCTATCACAGAACCAAGAGCACCAGAATTCTATCTGCAAAACTATCACTGTCTGAAAGAGACCTTTGGGCTTTGTGATTTTATGTTTTGTCACATGGATGTTAGGAAGTTAATCCTTACTTTAGAAAGAAAAGTTTTCTAATTAAAAACCCCCAAACCTCTGAAGTTTTTTCTGGACTATCAGCAGGTTAATTTGAATTAACCTGACAGTTAATGACTAATTCTTAATTTGAAACAAGACTGTTGTGTGCAGGCCTATGAAGATGCATGGAGTCTTTATTCACTGAGCACATCATGTTGAAAGCAGGTCAAGAGGATACACAATAATTTGAGGAGTGCTATTACACTTTTTAGCTCCCTTAATTTGGAATGCTGGAGTTATTTCAGTAAGCATGCACCACAACATCTTTTCTCATTATTATGAAAACACTTTTTCTTTAATATGATAAACAGTGCAGTGTCCAGAGACTAGCTTCATGAATACTATTTTGCTTATGCATTATGCACATTAACTCAAATACAACTAAAAAATTCTGTTTGAATATGCTCATTACAAAATTGCTCTGTTTTTACTGCATCTAATTGAAAGAGTAACCTATATGGCCATTTTTAAGGTGCCTAAAAATACCCATTTCAACTGAACTAATTTGCTTGTTATTAGTGGTAAAATGTTGATTAAAAACATGGTAGTATTACCACCTGAAGATAGATCCTTTTGCACGGCATCACTGAAAACTCAAAATCTGAAGATGACTACCATCTGTGTTTCTCATCTACTATCTATGTATTTTAAAGGTTTTCATTTATCAGCATCCTCTGACATTGCACTGTCACCCAAGGAAAACAGATTATCAGTGTTTTTCACAGAAACATTAAAAAATACTTGTGTACACTTGTCACAGAAATCATACTTCAAATTAGTCTTTTCTTTCTAATTCACACCACAGAGAGCAAAGAATCTTCTCCAGAAAACACCACATTTGTAGCATCACCTACAAATTTAGCCTATTTCCTTCGTTTTTCTTAATTCTTTAATGTGATGAACTGTTTTGAACACCTATTATCCTTTCAAAATTTTGACTAAATAACACCAGGGGCTGGATTGCATAGAAAAACTTACATACAAAAGAACACACGAGCTAGGGAGGAAAAAAATGTATATGCTAAGAAAGCTTAAGCAACAGCTCACCGATCATAGTCTCCGTTACACAGCGCTCTGACAGAAATCTTGAATGCCTGCCACACTGGATTTAACGTATTTTTTACAACTTCTGTTTTGTGGCAGATTGTAAAACTGTAATTAAAACAAAAAAGAAAGATGTATTTTGTATTTATTTACTTTTGCTTTTGTGTCATCAAAAGAGCTGTAATCATTCACACATACAAGGTCCATATAAAATTTAAGGTAAGAAAAAAAAAGAAGTATGGTGAAATCACAAGGAAGGGAAGACTGAAGAGACCCACTGGAGAGAGATTACAGACTAGAATGCTAAACAACTCTAAATATAAAATGATTTTACCCAACACTTCAACAGGAATTATAACCATTCAATGAGTGTTTCAGGGAAAAGCAGTTTCTATCCCACTTCTTTAAACAGACCTTGTCCATCCAGGAATCAGTCACAGATCCAGACGGAAACAGAACAGAAAGAAACCGAAACCTGACTCTTGCTTAGAGATTAAGAAACTGAGTCAAAGGAGTGATGGCTTTCAGATTCTTATTTGCCATTTCATGTTCATGACTTTTTAACTAGGGCTGTCTTTGGTAGAACATAAGCCTCTGAGATTCCATGATCACCTCCTCATGAACTGTACTAGTATGCATTCTTCTTTCTCTAAAGAGTGCAAAATTTAAATAGCCCTTTTGAATCCTCATCTTGGGGACCAAATTGTTCAAAAGAAACAAGAGATAAGGTCACTGGTGAAAAAATTACTGAAATTCCCCATCCAGTTGCAACTAAAGTTATCCTTTGACTATCCTCCTTGTGCCCCAAATGCCTGCACTTTTATCCTGGCTATGATTCAGAAGACATGCCTGAAGCCAAAAACACAAAAAAGGAAATATCCTTCTGCTGCAGGTGCAGAACTACTGCCCCAACATCCTATTGAATTCAGAAGATCCATATAGAATCTCAAGCTTAGCAGTCACCCCTTGGAAGGAAGTGGGGAAGAATGGCACTCAAGGCCAAGAGAGGCACTCCCAGTAATACCCAGAGAAATGGCACCAGTGACCTTAATGCCACTCACAAAGGAGCCATAACTCCTCCAGGCTTGCATTTTACATAGGCAGTGATTACTCAGGAAACTCTTCCTGTAATCTGCCTCCAAGAGAAAAAGAGCAGACACACACATACCCATTCACAGATTTATGTTAACAACTGTTCCAGTTAAGCTACAGACAAAAGTAATACCATACATGTCTAGCCTTTGGTTTGATACATGTTAGACATGAGGACTTTCTGTTTCCAAGAAATCTTAACCTGCCAGTAGAGCCCCACAAAGGCAGAGTGTTGTGTTGATCAGTGCATGTCAAGTCATAGCAGTGGACCAGAAGAGATTAATCTACTTTAACAAATTAAAGCGTGAATGTAGCAAACAGTCATTTGTAAAAAAATTATAAATTCTATTTAGGGTATTTTTAATTCAATTTCCTAGAACTCTGTCAAAAAGATAAAAATATTTCCAAATTTAAATTTCCAATATAAAATGTTTTTATCTAACACAATTTCTAAGCATTAGCATATTTTGCAGCTACAGTTTCCTTTGAGAATTCTATTTAATTTAAATGAATACTAAAACTTAGCAAAAGTAGCACTATTTAGCTATTTTATTACAATAAATTTTCATGTGATATATGTTTGTGATATATTTACCTCTTAAAACCATAAATCATAATATGTGATCAATTTGTTGCAATACTTTCATTCCTATACTTCATAACATGACAAACTGAAATCCAACAAACATTATAAAAGAAACATAGCTTAATCTGAAAAATGTAAAACACCAAAACCTGCATTACCATCTGAAAATAATTGTTGCCTAATAATTAGCAGCAAAAATTCTTAACAGGCACCTACCTGCCATCTTCATTGCTTCGATGAAATACAAGGAAAGGATCAGATTTACCAAAGAAGTCCTTCTTGTCTAGCTTGTTTGCACAAAATTGCATTAAAACTGAATCCTGAAATGGGTAATAAATAAAAATTACAGACAGCATGCAGTTTACTACACTTTAAAAAACCTGACAAACTTTACAAAGAGGAAACAAAATAAATGGGGGTATCTATCTTCTAAATACCGTCATTCACATTTGTGCAATATCTTCATAGTGCAGTTTAAATGGCTGGAATTAAAAAATCCTTTGTATGGGACACCAGAGAAAGAACAAATTTTTATGCTAAAATGCCCCGGGATTTTTCAAGGATTTCCTGACATTCAGAATTGCATTCTGAAAGAAACAGATGCACAGGCAAGGAAAGTATATCATAGTTAATTTAAAAAACTCCTGTGAGACACAACTCAGCCTCATTCCTTCAGTGACTTAGACTTGTTGTCTGCTCCTACTGCCTCTCAAGCAAATGGCTGCTGGCTCTTAAGAGTCTGAAACCTTCAAGAAAATGAGCCTGAAAGGTACCAAGTACATCCAATCCAACAACAAATAAGGAGAAAAGTTTCTTTGCCGTGATCAGGCAAACTGAAAGTCCCACAGGACATCTCTTTGGGCAAAGACAAGAAGGAGAAAAGCATTATAAAGATAAACCTGCAGGCTCACCAGCTAACTGGGGCAGAACCTGCTGGAAAACTGTTCCTTAAACAGGTCTGGAGGTGCAACAAGAGGATGATGACAGGAAATGTGGGCTCACCACTGAGTGGGGCAGACGACCAGGTGACAAAGGACATTGCAAGGCCCATGTTTCTCACAGCTTTCTATGTCCTGGTCTTACTGCTAGAATTTGCCTTCCAGACTCTTGGAAACCTGAGATTCAGACCTGAGAAAGTCTGGAACAAGGATAACTTGCCCTTGGTAGAGGATGACCAGGAAAGGGAACATTTAAAACAGACCAGACATACAGAAGTCCATGGGACTTGCTAGGATGCACCTGAGAGTGCTGATGGAGTTGGCTGATATCACTGTGGGGCCACTTTCAGTTATCTCTATAAAGTTATGCTGTTCAGGGGAAGTTCTCCTGTCTTTGAGAAATGGCAAGAGGATTCAAGCAGTTTTATCTCGATCCCTGAGATGATGATAGAGCAAATAATCCTGGAAAACACTTGCAAACACATGAAAAAGAAAAAGGCAGCTAAGAGACATTGGCAGGGATTTACAAAAAGGAAATGCCTGCTTGATCCACTGGAAGCCTTTCCTCACAAAATGAGCAGCTGATTGGATGAGAGGAGCCTGGTGGGCATTGTTTATTCTTCACTTCAGCATGGCCTTACACACTGTCTCCCATAAATCCTCGTCACAAACTAATGAATTATGAACTAGATAACTGGACAGTGAGGGACACTGAAAAATGTCTGAACTGCTGGGCTTCAAAGGGTCCCATTGAGTGGCACAAAGCTCAACTGGAATCAAGCACCAGCAGTGTACCTGAGGTATCAAAAATGGGCCAAGAATGTTGAACATCAATAACGACCTGGATGATGGACAGAGTAGACCCTCTGCAAGTTCACAAACAATACAAAACTAGAACTAGCAGTTTATACAGCAGATGGTTATACTGTCATTCAGAGATATCTGTACAGGTTGGAAAAACTAACCAACATGAACCTCATGGGGTTCAATAGAGCAAAATTACTGCACTTGGAGGGGAATAACCCTATGCACCAGTATAGGCTGCAGGCCAAACAGCTGGAAAGCAGCTTGGCAGAAAAGAACAGAAGGGGCTTGGTGGACACCAAGGTGATCAATGTCTCCTTGGCAGCAAAGGCCAACAGCCTGCTGGGCTACATTAGGAAGAGTGCTGACAGAAAGCTAAAGGAAGTTGAAGCTGAAGCTCTGGTCAGGCCACTCCTGAAGAACTGCTCATTCCGGGAGCTCTGTTCTAGGCTCCTCAGTACAAGGAAGACACAAACATGCTGAAGCAATTCCACCAAAAGTGTCACTAAAATGATTAAGGGATTGGACCATCTCTCATCTCAGGAGAGGCTGAAAGAGCTGAAATTATTCAGCCTGGAAAACAGAAGGCTCATGAATTTGTGTAAGTACTGGATGCTAGGGAATAAACAGTCTCTGGTTAGAGGCATCCAAAGGAAGAAAAGGTGACAATATGTACATACTTGAAATGTGAGAAATTAAACTGAAATATAAGGGAAAACTTTTTTACTCTGAGAGAGCTGAAAAGCTGTAACAGAGAGATTGTGGAGATTGCTTGGACTCAAAACCCACCTGCACAGAGCCCTGAGTAACCAGTCCTAAGGGGTGGAGTACTGGACTAGACAATCTCCCAAGGTATTTTCCAACCTCAGCAATTCCAAAACTCACTGACATTCTGAATATGAGCTCTAAAAATCTGGATAAAATACAAAAATCCAGAAGACCAAGTATATGACAGCTGCTGAGACACTGTAAGAGACTGTGATAGAGTGAGGACATGAAAGAGAATGAAAAAGAATGCAAAATATTGAGCATTGGCTTCTGTTTATTTCTGCTTCTTCTCTCTAAAACCAAGAGCAACTTAAAGGAAAACAGTATTCAAACTTCTTACATAAATCACAAAATGCAAATTTATAAAAGCAATGAGCACACTTACTCTGCAACACCCTAGTTCCTCTGCTGTTACTATGACCGTTCCACATTTCTTCCCAGGAATTCCTCTGCAAGAAAACACAACCACATCACCTTAGTTCCTTCATTTCATGTCTGAAAGTTACAACTGACACAGTGAGCACAAGGTAAGCTTTCAAGTCACGAAGCTGATGGCATGCAATAATTTCCTTTTTTTGCCACTTGTCTGTCCTGTGTAAAAAGATGGTTTACCCTAAGTGAATTGGTAAATTACTTGCATATTTATTCTAACTGCAAGAAACAAATCAGTTTTGTTTTTAAAGGAAATGGCATCAAAAGCTTAAATAGGTTGAAATAATACCAGAATTCTACTGTCCACTCTCCCATTGATGTTTCTTTTAGAGATGACTCTACAACTGATTTGTGAAAAACACCCTTTTGTAAATTTTAATTTAAAAAAATACCTAAAATATAATAAAGAGTAAACACCAGTATTATTTTACAACATTTATACTGAAATATCTATGAAGAGACATAATAATCTCACCATCATATCTGATACAGGAGTTGCAAAATAAATTATAATTCACTCAGACAAGAATTAAAAACATGTTGCAACACCAGAGAGCCCAAAACAGTTCCTCAACATAACAAGCAGCACAGAAACAGAAAACCCACACATAATCTGATAGTATTCAGTGCCAGCAGCCTTTTGGAGGGGAACACACTCAACACAGAGGGCCATGAGCCTTATAAAAGAAGGACAGTATTAACATGATGGCTGGTAAAGAGGTAAAATACTTCATCAAGATTAGCACAGAATTTCTCTACAGAACAAAAAGTTCTCATTATTCAGGCACTAAAAACTTTATCAAAAGACATACAGTTTCTGATGCTACTAAGAAAACTTAGTATGGACCATTTGCAGACACTAAAGTGTTTGTTCTCTTACAAATTCCCTTAACAAACTATTCCTTAAGAAAAAATTCCTTAAATGTAAAGTCAGCACCCAGACAAAAACTTCAGAGGTCACAGATCAGGCAAATGCAACAAACTAACTAGTAATAATGCCCTGTAAGAAACTAATAATTTCAAGCTGGTCTTATCACTGTAAAATAAAATAATAAAAAAAAAAAACTACTCAGAGATTCATTACTACAGACCAGCCTTTCCAATTGCCTGATAAATACTGACTAACACTATGTTGAAGACAAACATGTAAGAGTTCCACCTGTTTAAATCCAGAATGCAGTGCCATTGCCCATCTTCCTTAGCTCTAAAGGATAGCTGGTACTGAGCTACCCTGGAACTGGTTCTATAGAAATTACAATAGAAAATTTATGTTCAGGCAACCAGTTTCTCAAGGTTTTTCTGGAAAGAGTTACAGATCAGGGTTTGTGGGGTAATAATGATTTATATATATATATTTATTTATTTATTTATATAGAGAGAGATATCATTTGTAATCTGTTTTGCATAACTGCAGTCAACTCCACCATTCAGAGCTAGCTATCTAAAACTCATACAGAAATGTGCCAGTCTAAGTGTGAACAGAGTGCAGACTGAAAAAAGGAAAATAAAATGTGAAAACCTACATTTCAGTGGGTCCTACTGGCTTGAGAGTCACTGTAGGTTCTCAAAAGTATCAGCTCTTTTTGGACAGTATTTGAAGGAGCAGGTAATTTCATTGTTAGAGGAACAGAAGAGACAACCATTAACAAATGAAAGGTTTTCAACAGTACCTGCATGTCTAGATAAGATAGAGTCCTGAGAAGTAATTATTGTCTCCTTAGAATAAATGATTCCACAATTGAGACACCTCATCTGCAGCACCAAGAGAAGTTTAAAAGGACACACTGAAGAGTACTTGGGCTTTAATAGGGACTGAA
Source organism: Petroica traversi (assembly GCA_025920805.1). Classification (NCBI taxonomy): domain Eukaryota; kingdom Metazoa; phylum Chordata; class Aves; order Passeriformes; family Petroicidae; genus Petroica; species Petroica traversi. The sequence continues at coordinate 1,370,041 of JAHLSL010000061.1, forward strand.
AGAAGGAACTTTACAGAGTCTGTGAATAAGATAACAATTTATGTGGAAATTCAAACATGACAGACGAAAAAGAGCCTCCAATTTTGCAAGCTGGAATTGCAATGAGGCAGAGGACAGACTCTTTTTCAGGTCATTCAAAGATTTACAGTCTTATCCCTGAATTTGCACAGCCCAGCCCCCTGAGAGTCACACCCACTGATAAAAGGATAGGACAAATATATATAGGAAGTCAGTTCAGGTGTTTTTCTATCAGTTTTGTTCACATCAAGCTGACAGGAGAAAGAACGTCTTGAAATAGGCCAGCTGGCTCCAGTATAGCCTCATTAGCAGGCAGTGGCACTCAGATGTGAATAACTAACATAGAATGCTCATTAAGCTTTGCACTGGCGCTACCTCCTCATTAAAGGGAATCCCTACAGAAATGCACTTAGCAGATCCTGAAAAAAACATGGCTCAGAGTAATAAATGTGGCTAGCATCTTCTCTCTAGGAAGACAGAACGTGCAAAGATCTAGTTCTGGATAATGTCTGAGCAGGTGACACTCTCTTGAGAGAAAAGAACAAATGTCACTTCTAGAAGTAGCTGTATCTGCACATTATCCTTTCATGCCAATACAACTGGAACATAAGAGGCCAGTCAGAGTAAATCTTACATGTGGAGCTTGTCTTGAGAAGGCATTTAATGAATCTAGTGATCCAACAGGTAAAGAGAATAAACATTACTGTTAAAATGTCAGGTTATCCATTTCACCTTCTTTGAATTATTAGAATTATTTTGCAAAAGAAATTATCCAAAACAAACAGTCACATCTGTACCTGGATAGTCTGGAAAATAAAGTGCAACACTAAAGCATGCTCTTGAGCAAAAAATGCTCACTGTCACAAGGATAAGAGGCTACCACACTACAGTTCTGGGAGCAAGACTCTCCTGTGACAGACTGCATAAAATTCCAAGTCCTTAATGGTATCAGAAACAGAGAGGGAGGTTCAGAGGACAATCTCACAGCTGCCAAGAAGAAATACTGTCAGGTTCATGCCTCAGAGGTGTAATCCACTGGTGCCTGTAATTCCCATGAAACTGCAAGGCATGCATGCCATGCAGGCAAACAAAAATGTGCATTGTATACCTTCACTTTTGTGCTTGCCATGAAGATTAGTGCAAGGTGTGTTTCATCCTTCCTGCCTGACTACAGCAGTGGTGATCCTCTAGGCTTGAGACATTTAATTTTGAGGGAGGACAAGACTACCCTTTCACTGTAGACTTCCTAAGGGGAATTTCCCTGATAATACATAATCTGACTTGAGGCTGGACAGCTCACAGCAGTCATGGAGTCCTTTTTGTGCAAGACTTTTGTAAATGCCTAAAGTAGGTAGATCTGAAGAATAAGCTTCAAGTCTTTCTAATTTTAATTTTGAAAGAGCATCAGAGCTTACTTGAATGCCAATCAGAGAATGGAATTCAAGCTTCTCAAGCTGCTTAAGTATAAAAAGTGCTACTTCTGTAGGATAGCTGATTGGGACTAAAACAGCACCAAGTATTCTCTTCTTTGTGCACTAGCAGAGAACTGAAGAGGGAAAATGTTAATGAACTTCAGAAGTATGGTGAAAACATAAAGCTCTCTTAACTCACAGATCATAAAGAGCATTCATGCTATGAGAACACAGACTTGACTTCATAAAGAGAACAGTAAATTCAAAGTGGTAAATATCCCTAAGAAGGGAAGACATGCTGTATTGTCAATTGAATTTCCATTGTTTGAATATTAAGAGACATTAAACACACATCTATAAGCAAACAATCCTGAAATGCAAAGCAGTAGTTTCATGAATAACGAAAATGTCTCCTAGACACTCAGATATCCAGACTTCAGAGAGCACAGAATGGACAATCACTCAGGCACAGCTGTCAAGTCACAGCACTGTCAAAAGCACCAATAACAAAATAAAACAGGGACACTCTGAAGAACTGATAAAAAGTCAAATGTTCTCTCATTAACACGTGTCTACCCACATGTTGGGTCCACTTTAGAAAGCACCATAAAAGAGAGTATCAGAACCCAGATCTGAGAAATGCTCATTTACACAAAACAAAATATATTACAAAGGTCAACAAAACTGTGAAATAAGACCTTTTTTCCACAGAATCTTCACTGGTATTTTTTCTCTTCTCATAAATAATTTCAAACTTCAAAGTTCATCTCTTACTCATTTCAGACTTCATTTAACCTGTACTAATGCTAAACTACTGAATGGATGCCTTTTAATCTACATGCTCAAAACAAATTTCAGGAATTTTCTCAGAAAAAACCCCATGTACTATGCTGAATAATTTACTAATTGAGGCCAGAAACAACTCTGAAGACCTTCAAGAAGTCAGGTGAGATTCATTTTAGTAAATATAGGTGTCTTTGAAGTCAGCATTTTCTCAATGTGAACAAAGGCTTCCAGAGAATCACTGACAACCAGTCAGCCCAGTCCATGGAGTTGTGACACTGCAATTTGCTGTGGCAGCTAGCATGAGCTAGGGCTAGACAGTGAAAAGTCAGTGAGCTTTTGTTTTAGTAGAAGTAAACAAAATAGGGCAAACCTCCTGTCAATCAACCTGCTCACCATCAAGAACTAAAGACATGTCCAGAACAAGCAGTGACTGTGTGTTGCCACCCCACAATGCTGAGGCTCTGGCTTTCCTGGAACAGCCCTGGAGCTGGGCAGGGACTGTTTCCTTAACTGGAGTTCCCCTGCCTGCCCTGTATCTCTTTGATTCCTTGAGCTTGTGGAGATGGGATTGAGACCATGAGCTGATTACTCTCCTGTGATGGGTCTGAAAGCAGGGCAAGGTATTTGCCTCCCCAGCCTACCACTGGGACACTCTTCTTGTTTGTTTGCAGACAACCTTTTAAATCACATAACCTAACATAGCTTTTCTATTATGCCACTTACTGCACTGTCCTCAAGGCTATTTCCTAGATATGCTTTTAAAAGTTTAAGATCCAGAATGGGATTAAGGGGAGAACAACATACTGTTGTCTAATAACCACAGTATTTGCTGATAATGATTTTGTGTGATTGCATTAGAAATATAATAATCTGGTAATCAAATTCTTCACTGTTTCTTTTTACAAGTTTTTTTTTTAGCAGGAACTCGAATGCTTAAACCAAAGGCAATAAAAGTTCTATGATGTGCTAATTTGTAAACTAAAACAAAAACATTTTTTAGACTTGCACACTCAAGTTATTTCAAATGCAAGATGTAACAAGGTTGACAAAAATTTTGGATTAGTAAATTCCTTTGCTAATTGTCCAAAATGAAACCTAAATTATCATAGCCTATATAAAGAAATATTCCTATTGCATGTAACTGCTTACTCCCTCTTAAGAGTCATATCTGTCAACTCTGTATATCAAGATAACTCACAGCAAAAACTCCACAACTCTTGCCTCATGCAGCTGTATGCATTCATCCAAAATTCCAGAATACTTACACAATTGGTTTTTCCAGTCTGCTCCCCTGTGATCCCACTATTTCTCCCAGTGTACAGAACATCTGTCCCAAAAAATCCTGAAAAGCAATAACATAAAAACTCAGATCTCGCATTTCATGCAATGAAATTTGGTTTCCCATTTATCTGAGCTGTTCCCCACTGAAGAACAGATTCTGCTGAACACCACATCTTAGTAATAACTATGTAACAATGAATCACAAACAGATTCACTGCCACCTATTTGACATAACAGTGGGTTACATTTACAGATGTAATTCTATGGCACTACACAATCATTACACGAAGGATGTAATTGGAGATCAATGGCTGAAGGTCTTTCCACTGTGAAGCACACACAGAGCCTTCCTTCTACTATCCTCTCTTCCTATGCTCCACGTTCTCAAAGGTTCTCTTACCAAAGCCTTCCTGTATTTATTTTTTAAAAATTTCACTGAGAAGCCTCTGAATTCTACTCTGGCATCTCTAAATTTTAAAGCTATTGTTTCATCACTCCCACTTCAAGACAACATGAGTATAAAAGGTTTCTTCTAACACTGAAACACAATCAAAACATGCTTCAATTTTTAGCACCCAAAAAAGTATCAACAAATTGCAGGATATTACATATCTGAAAAGGTACACATGCATGCTCAGATATGCCCTTTGCAAGAGAAATGTCCCATTAAAATTATACTCATTAGTGTTATATGTGTTTTTACTCGTAGCACAATCACTGTATTTGTCTCTATCTATCTGATATTACTTACAGTCAAAAGAAAATAAACATACTTAAGAAATGTAAGCTTATTAGCACAAGGAATTATAATAATAAGGAAGAACTTACATGTTTCGACAGGTTAGGACTCTTTGAGTCAACGTCATAGCTTGGGGGGGGAAAAAAAAAAGAAAATTTATGTCAGAGTTGCCAGATGACATATCTGAGGGCAATTATGTAAAGAAACAAAAATCAAACAATTCTTTCATCTACTGCCATGTGTAAAATTTATACTAACAGATTTGTGAATGGAAGTTCCCCAGTAAGGAAGACAAACTGAGTCAACACATATTGCAGGACTGTAGTTCACTAGCAATTTGAAATTAAATCATTTTCAATGAAGTGCAAGCTTTAAAGAGAAATTCTTCTGATATTCCTGTTTGCACAATACAAGATGACAAAAAGCAGACCAAAAATTAACCCTAGAAAACAAACAAACTTGTAAAACATTTTCTTAGGTAATTTTTCAGTTATTTGAATAAGCAAATAGAAATAACTGACAATAATTTGAACTGATTTTAGCAAGAGTTTTACTTGTTCTTTTGAGTTTATCATACTCTTGCTAGAAAATGTTTCAGTTTCCCTTCCACAATCAAGTCAAAAGTTGAAAAAAATTACTCTCTGAATTTAAGATACATTGAAAAAATAATATAAGAAATTCATAGGAAATGGCTAATCTCTATACTTAAATAGTCTTCCATCTTTATCAGATAATCCAAGTAATGTTTCTATCAAATAATCCATTCAGATTCAACACCAGTAACTCAACTGAAAATGTTTTTCTCTGTTATGTTATTGCCCATCTTGGGCTCCCCTGCATGTTTCTGTTCCCACTGCATGGAATGCTATCCTATCCCCCTGGCTGTGCTGCCACAACTGGCTGCTGGGATGCACCATGGACCAGGTCACAAGTCAGGATGACAGGAATATCATAACATAGCTGGATGTGGTGCAGCACAGTCAAAGCTTTAGAAGTATACTTATAAAGAAAAAAAATTCCTATAAACTCATTAACATGAGTTAAAACCTCCAATTAAAAGCAGATTGTTCGGTGAAATTAAACAGAAAAACAAAGCTGATAATTTGACCTGAGGAACAGCTACAGAAGCAAAGCAAGAACGACTGTCACACAAAGATGGCACAAAGGTGCCTGTGAGCACAAAGGTGCCTGTGACATTGGTGGCTGTGCTTTAAAGGTGGGGTGGGGAGTCACACTCACTTATTGGAGCACCAAATATCAGTTATACTTGCCACTTCTTTTTTTTTTCCCTGCAAAATGTATGAATCATATAAGGAATTTCTTTGAAAAATAAAACTTTGGCCAACAGTAGCACACAATTTTGCCAAGGAACTGAATACAATAAACTTTTTAAAGCTTCAGAATTGGGATTTAATCCCTGAGTGTCTATATGAGATTCACATTCCTAACACAGGAATCTACAATATTTGGTTTTTCATCTGTTATTGTTATAGAGTTTTACAGTAAAATCACACAATATGGCTACACGGTCACTTGCAGGCAAAGACAGCAGCAGCCATCCAGCTTTGAGCTCAGAACAGACTTGTGTCCAAGTAACCCAGAACAGCAGCAGAAAGCAGTCACATCTATCTGATAAGTACAGAGAATGTTTGATATTTACAGCTTTTCATAAATAGACAAAGAGGAGTCCATTTCCCTGACTACATAAAGAATTAAAACAGGAGACTGTGTTTTCCCTTCCAGATGCAAGTCCTTTCCAGACAGCACTTATCCAGAAGGTCTTTACAGACCCCCCTTTCTTTCCGTAGACTGAGCTTGGATTTCTATTTTTCAGTTAATTTCTTTCATTTTTGATCTCTATTGCACTGCCCCCTCCCCTAAATTACATGCATCCTGTGAGAAGCAGGAGGCAAACAGATACAGATTTCTACTGTGTAGTTATTTCAGCAATGCTTTATATTTGAAGAAGAATCCTTTATTTCACAAATTGATCTGCTCTGACTTGAAACTTACTTTAAATAACCCACTATAGTTATACTCTACAGATTGAATGACATTAAACCCAACATTTAAAACTACAAATAAAGTCTGCATCAGGCTTCCATTGTGAAAGTTCAAGAATTTGTGCCTAGCCACCTCAAAGCACCCTGTAATCTTCTTGGCTTTAAGTATTTCCTTTCATTCCTTGAAACAGGTGGTCTAGTACATCTTACAAAGGAAACGAAAAGAAACAGGAAAAGGTTCCTCAGCTGAAAAAGAACATATAAAGAAAATTTGTGGCCACAATGCAAAATGTGATCAGTGTGATGCAAAACGGCAGCAAAAATTTAATTATTTATGAGGGTTATTCATACTCTCTCCTAGGGCAAGGTTAAGAAAGAACTGCTAATACAAAAAGAGGATGAAAATTTAAAAAACCAAGACGACCCTGATTATCACAAAGACTGAAATAATCAGAACGGACTGAAATATAAGAGAAACATGCAATGGTGATATGACCTGGTTACTGGACTTCCAATTCTATTTTCAAAATAATAAAGTGAAAGTCAAAACAATTCCACCAATGGAATGAAATGAGCACATCTAGAATAATGTCAAAAGCCACCTACTTCTAGAACAACCGCTGCTGTTTTAAAATCTTAAAATTTAGTATATTTAGAGTCATAGTAAAGAAATTTTTGGCTCTGAACTACTTGTACAGTGTTTTATTTCTGGATGGTATATCCATGCCTGTTTTGCTGGTTATGCTGCAAGAATATTTTAACATTTTGACATATTTTCCTTTCTATTTTCTGAAACTACTAATTGTAAGTATAATTGTACTTTGACTAGCTAACACCTGCCAATTTCTTAAAACTCAGTCATTATTATGTTACCCATTTATTTCTGAGGAAACAATGCTAAATCAATCATGTGTCTTACATTAATTTATCCTATGTCAATAGATACCATCTCTCTTCAAATTAATTTTATGCTGGACAAAACTTTACATGCTTACAGAGGCTGCAATATTACAGTCAAAGACTGTTAACTTACAAATCAAATCGTAGATTCTCTCTTTCTTCAAAGAAGTAGTCCATTATAAATTTTCTGACAAAATCTGGATTTAAAGTATTATCAATTACTTCTGTTCTTCCAAACTGTAAAAGAGAAGTGTAAGTTTAAGCTACATGCTATAAGGAAGTATAATCAGACTGCCAATACCAGGAGTATGTGAGATATATGAGAGCCTGTAAAAACCTCTCATAAACAGATGCCATGAAAGAAAATGACTGCATTCACATGAATAGATCAGTTACCTGTGGATGAAGACAGAGTAGCAGAACACCTCATATTTCAATACAGAATGGTACATACCTTGCATTGTATGACCTAAACTTAATCAACATCACCTCCCAAAGCCAAAAAAATCTACAAAAATTTGAATCACTAACAAAAATTCATTGTTTTCTGAAAAAAAGCCCAGCAAAAAAACCCCAACCAAACACAACAGCAAGCTAAAGTTTGCATATATTGTTTATTTCAGATGGCTTTAAATATTAGGGAACACAGTCCCTACATTGCAAATGTATCATTTTTGCACTGTCCATCTCCTATTTCATCTCAGCTCTCTCTTTATCGCTTCTCTCTCTGAGCTTTTGGCATAAAGCCTTTTCTTTCTTGGAGTTTATAGGAAGGGCCTCAGCCCCTGTTAAGCTGAAAATATTTTAATTTTTAAAAAATTCAACTCTTAGCTGGGGAAGGCCCAAAGCAACCTGGCCTGACTTAGGAGATGGCTTTTCATAGATCAGGAGGAAGAACCAGAGACAGCATATAAATAGGAGGCTGGATAACACATAAGTCCCCTTCTCTTAAATTACTTCATGATTGTCATATTTAATGTACCATGTGTTTAAATTTTATAGCTACAATAGAAATAGAATTATGTATGAATCCAAAAGAAAAGTTACTTCAAAAGAAAAAGCAGTTACAAAATGGCAGCTAAGTGTCACTTGTAATTTTTTAAATAATAAAAAATCATAAATTTTTAAGTACTTTTCATTACCTCAATTCTGCATTTTTTTAATAAACAATATTTCATTTTACACTACAACCATATTATCCTTCAGAAATCTGTGAGACTTAATTTACAATGCCTTACAGATGTCTATCAGTAACCAAAGAAAAACATGCAATGTGCTGATAATCAAATCACAATGAGACCAGAAAAGGCCTAACTGAATACCCATTATGCTGTCACCTTTCTCTCTTACCAATTATACTTAGATTGCTACAAAACTCAAGAGACTGAATTCAGTGGCACTGCCAACTTTTCTTTAAATTATTTTAAATTACCCTTTGGAGTTTTAGTTGAGGCTTCAGGTTTTTTGTTTGTTTACTTCTTTAACACGGACTACACAAATGATTCCTTCACATATGTTTTGACTCAACAATCTTAAAGGCCTTTTCCAACTTAAATGGTTCTATGATCAAACTACTACAAGTAATTACTTAACTGACAAATTACTAATAGAATTTACCTTACTTATGACATTAAAATGCTGTTCTCTAAAAATCTCTAGACTACACTTTTCAGCTAAATTAAGCACCTTTTGAAATCTGTTCTCCCAATTACCTATAGTTTTTTTAAGTGGAAGAGGTTACTTGTATAATCCACTCACTTATGACTAACAACACAGCTACTGATTAATTAGTTCTCCACATGGCCTATTTGCCTCACTAACAATTGAGTAAAGCTAAAATTTTAACACAGCCAAGAAGCAAAAACCTTCAAAAACACCATTTGGGAGACTAACAGAACCATTGTAACTATTTAAAGGGACTAATCTTCTACCTACCACCTTAATTTTTACTGCTGGTATAAATATAATATGCCACAACATATAAAACACAAACCTGACTAAGCCCCTCCACAATGCCAACCACTAAATTTTGACCATTGTAACAGATACTAGGAATGGATTCTACTCACTGAACTTCACATCTGACATAGTCAAAAATTTAGGCTTTTGATCATCTCTTGGAGGCATTTCTATAGAATGATTCATCTGATCTAATGCATCTAAATTAGGTCTGGTGAACTGCCCTCAGAATGTTATTTTTTTCCACTAACTGTAAACAGAAAACTGAGTTGCAAATATTTATACCTGAACCTCCTAATAGACAAGATGGAGATAATTATGATTTAAAACAAGAACCTCAGATTTTCTAGCGACTGCAATGCTGAAAGTCTGTTTTAAGGCCTGTAGTTACTAAACTTCCTCTTTAATCACATGTCCTTCTAGGTAAGATTATATTATAATCCTACCATCAGGACAATTATAATATTAAAAATGGTAAGTACTTGTTTTAACAGCTACACAAGAGAAGCATGAAAATTCCATGAAGTTACATATGAACCTTAGACAATAATAAAAGCCAAAATATTGACAAAATCCTCTTAACCCTGGACCAGAAGAGGACCCAAATGCTTGAGTGATGATCTAAGCTTGACAACGAAACCGTACCAAGCCACCTGGGCACCTAAATAACTTAAGAATCTGCTGTTTTCAGTTTGCTATTGAGACATTTAGAACCCTGTGTATGTCCACTACATCTGCTAATTTAACTATGATCAGGGAATTCCCATTTTGAGTCCCTAAACTGACATTTCTTCACACAAATCATCAGAAGAATGTGATCCAGTACGTAAACTGAGAGGATGTCTAGTATTCACTTAAGAACAACACTGAGCAGCAATTTAGCTAAAAACTAAATTTAAAACTAAAATTGAAAAGGTACAGTGTTTCAGGTATTGCACAGTCATGTGAGCTTTTCCTTAAGCAAGAGACAAATTCAATACTCTCTTCTTGACTAGACTGAAATCCACATCCACCACATCTCAGCAAAGCAGAAAATACAATTCTCTGGACAACTGGCAAGGACACCAAACACTAGAGAAGATATCTGTCTTCTGTGTCCCTGGTCACCTCCCACAGGAAATTTTATACAGTATAATCACATAAAATATCAGTTCTGAAAACAACAATATCAGACCTCCTCTCTTCTATAGAGAAAAACAGTAAGATAGTACATTGCACTCTTGGCTCAGTTCTTAAAGCTCATGGCCACACAGCAATCCACCTGTAGTGAAGAACAGTTCCACCAATCCTCTCTGAAGGCAGGTAAATAGTGCATTCTATCAGCAGAAAGAGAATCGCCCTACCCTCAACACTGTCAGTTCTTTCAAAGAGTAACATTAGAGAGAAAAATTAGATGACTAAGTACTGGGAGAGTGTTCCAGGCTACAAATGTTGACCAGCTGCAGGCATCTGGTTCTGAGGTACTTGATTTAGTCTCTTAAGACACATCTCTCCAGTGTTTACACCCACAAACAAGAAGATGAAGTCCAACCTAGGTATAATATCCTCCCTGCCCTGTTGCCTAGTGTACACTCTGTGCAGCAGCATCTAACTTCTCACAGCAAAGGTAGATCTTTACCACCACTAGAGTAGTTTTGCTGACACTGACCATCACCACAGCTGAGTCCTGTTTGAATGCCTTCCTCTCTTGAGAGCCACAAATCTTATCCAAATTGACAGCTACGTCTGGCTAAATTTATCTGAGGGAGACTGCAAAATGGGAAACTCACGTATTTTCTCTGTTTTGTTTTTTTTTTATGAAACTGAGATCAGTGTGACTATATTTTAAGTGTCTCCCATAAGCCTTGCATGGAATTCAAGAAGCCCTCTTCTGCTAGGACAAACGACCATCCTTAAATATACCCCAAAGGTTTATACATCTACAAATATGCATCTTACCTCTCTCCATTCTTTGTTTCCAATTGCTTGTGTGTACAAAACACAGACTGTGAAAAGAGAAAAAAACAAAACAACGACTTTGGTCATTTTCAAACTTTAATATATCCTTAAATTAAGTGAACTAATTTTGTAGTCTTTTGTACTGTGGAAATTAGTAACTAGGACAATCAAATAATAATGTTTTCCCTGAGCTGTCAGCAAGCCTAACCAGACTGGGGACAATGTGGTCTAGTTGTTGCAGAAATCAGCTAATAAATGGAGTGCTTCTAAAATAGGAGGCAGGGCTTATGCCTGCCTGATCTCCAGCATAGCATTTGACAATCTTTAAAAGCAAAACTGGATAAAAGCAGGTCTTCTTTAATTGTGGGTGGTCAGGCTATTCTAGATAATCTAACACATAATGAACCTAAAATATACTTCCTTTAAGAGTAAAATTAAAATAAAAAAAACAAATGAGGACCCTACTGAAAAGAGACAGGGAAAATAGAACTGGAATAAGGGGAGGGAAAAGACTCCTCAGGTTTTTTTCCTTAATTTTACTTCAAATTATTTGTATATAGTTAAGCATCTCATAGATGCATATTTTATTTTTTTAAACTAAAGTCTGATAAAAAATGGAATCAATTAAATTTGTTGACCTACCCCAATTAAGAAAGACCAAGCAGAACAACCTCACAGGGCCACTCAGGTCTCTATTTCCAGTACAGCACTCACTACACATTAAGCTGCAGCTTTCATCTCAGGGACTGGTGATAGGGGTGCAGTAATTATTATCAGGTCTTTTAAACATTCTTTTAAGTACAGATCATTTGCACTGAAGGAGCACTATAAACTTTATTTTCTACAGTCTTGAATTAGTTGAGGTAACTATGATAAAGCAATCTTTACCTGAAACTCCTCTTCAAACCCTTTCTAAACAACTGAAATACAGATATTTCAACTTTTTTTTCCTTAATAAATTATTTTCCTGTACCAACCATTATTTTTCAAAAGAAGGTTAAAAATAATACTGTTTTAGGATGCAGCCTTGAACAACAAAGGTAGAGGTCTGATTTTTTTCCCAGTGAAGTCAGAATCCTCAACAGACCAAAGTAGAAATGAAGGCAACCTTCTAACTACATTTTCTTCTTATTTGAAATGCATTTGCTTCACACACACACACACAAAAAATCCCCTTAGGCAGTAGCAAGTAAGACGAGAAACAGAAAAAAGCTATTTCAATATTTTAGCTCACATAGAAGCTAAAAGTTAACAGTTTTATTTTTTAAGTAAGATGTCTTGTGGTTGAAGATAGGCTTTTACAAAAAAAAAATTCAAAATAATTCTCAAGAGATGTCTGTCTTTCTCCATTTACACTAAATAAACCTTTGACAATCATGTGCCTACCTTTGGTTACCCTTTATAGTAGAGTGAATCCAAACCAAAAAGCCTATTTTTACAGCACACTGGACTAGGCTGCTAGAGTGTATTACATGAAGAATGAAGTGAAATGGGAAAATGTGAGACAACAGAATGAAATAGAAGCTACGAAATCAGCTAAAGAAAGTTCTGTAGGTTACTGAACTTCTGACTACCCATCCAGAATTGTAGAATCATAGAATATCCTGAGCTTGAAGGAACCCAGCTGGAAGGGATCCACCAGGATCATCAAAGTCCAACCCCTGGCCTGCACAGGACATCCCAGGAATCACTCCATGTGCCTGAGAGCATTGGCCAAACACTTCTAGAGATCTGTCAGGCTGGTGGTGTGACCCCTGCCCTGGGGAGCTGTTCCAGTGCCCAAACACCCTCGGGGGAAAAACCTTTTTATGAATATCCAAGCTAAACCTCCCCTGATACAACTTCAGGCCACTCCATCGGTCCTGTCACTGGTTACCACAGAGAAGAGATCAGTGGAAGTTGCAGACTGCAAGAAGGTCTCTCCCTCTAGGCTGCAGATGTGACCTGCAGATGTGACCACTATTTTAAATATAATAAAAATATACACTGATAAGTGATCACCTCCTGCAGTATTTTACCTAAGTAAAAGGTGCAGGCCTGACAGGGATACATACACATCATCAAACTGACATCTCAAAAAAAGTCAGCCCTAATGAAAGCCTTAGAGAAGACGTATGTTCCAGTCTTTCTGATAAATACTTTGTAAATATAGAATAATTTTTAAAATTCTTCTCTTTCCTCTAAAGCACATCCCATAAATTCTAGGAAACTAACCACGATCATCCAGTCATCCATCAATGTTAAGATTCACTATCTCTAACGGCACTTGGAGAGAGTTTTGTAAAGATCCCGATACACTAATTGCAATAATCACTCAAAAAGTCATATCCAACTGGAGAAATACAGATAAATATGGTAAAGTTGATCCAAAACACTTGAAATGCCCAAACAAGAGATTAAAGGCTCCATAAAGGAACAATTGTTTTAGCAGAAAACTGTTAACAGCACTGTCATGAGAGAGAAGCAGAAATAAAGTGGGATAAATAATATTTCAGAAGCCATCATATCATGCAACCACAACGCAAGATAGAGCAGAAAAAATAGTTTTTCTCTCATCAACTCAAAAACTGAGGGACCAATGAGAAAGTTTAGAGCAGCACACTGATGAAGAGTAACTGAGAAACCCTTTTGGAAGGCTTTGCTGTATGACTTGCTCTAAGAGAAGATACATCTACATCTATAGTCAGGAATATTAATATTTAGTAATTTTTAATTCTGGACACTGATACTACAATGTCACATTCAAGGTAAATTTAATTAAACCTTGCAATGAAGAAGGAAGTGGAAATGTCAACACTTATTACTCTGTTGTAGATACAGTTCTCAAAATATTACAGATTATTAAAGCCTACACCTTCCTATTTTCCCAGACAGACTGGGCCTCCCTTACCTGCTCTGGTCCTTTCCCCTTCATTGCATATATGCTTATTCTTTAGCCTGGCAACTACTGTTACATCAAAACTGCCCATCCCAAACATAACAACATACCTATTCCATTTCAAAGAAGATTTACCCACAATAAAATTGACCTTTTCCCCATGCGACCTAAACCTTTTCATGGTACCAGTTCTAGCAGGGCTGCCCAATTCTCTTCCCTGACCAGTTTTTACACCTTCCAGGCAGAAGTGCCCTAAGGTCCCTCTGTCCCAACTTCAAATGATTCTTCTTCTTGTTTCCATCTTCCATGGGGAGATTCCCCAGGGAAGAGTTTTTACATCTTCAGTCATTCCTACTGGACTCTTTTGAAGATCAGTACTCAAGAGCCACAGGGCTCCACAGGAGGACATTTCATCCCCACTGTGCTGCTGCCAGCACAGATCTGCAGGGCTCAGCTTGACTCGTCAGAGCATGAGAATAAAACAATTCTGCCCATCATTAGATAGAAGAAACATGGCATAATCACTAATCTGTACCTCCTCAGCAGGTCTTACCCCTGCCTCTTCAGGGAAGCACTACTTTAGCTCAGCTTTCCACAATAAAAAAAGAAACCAACAAAACCCATAGATTAAAAAAAAATATTCCTAAAAAAAATGGTCTCCAAACAGGGAGAACAGAATGCTCCAAATGCTACAGTAAATCAGTATAATGACTTGCTTTGACTCCACGGAGCAGAAAGCACAGTCACCAAGAGACTTCGCTTGCCTCTAGGGAGGCAAAGTGACAGATTCCTCTTGGCATGAATATTCTAGATTGCAGGGAAGTGGTCGGAATTGGAATTCTGAGTAGCAATTACAGTATCAAAAAAAGGCCAAGCATATCTCCTAAGAGAACCACAGAAATCACACCTTCCTTTTTAACTTCAGGAGAAGCTGTTTATATTGACATGGAAGTCAGCTATACTCATGTGTGCCCCTCTGAGAAAAAGACCAAGATAAAATTGGATTTTCACTATCAGTACAATCCTTAGATGAATGCACTGGAGTATGAAAAGCATATTACAACTGGGCTAGTCAAAAGCAATGAGACCTCAACATACAGAAAGACTCTAGATGGTTCTATCTTGTATGAGATCTAAGGGCTGTGAATTCAGTGGCTGAAAATGTGGATCTCGTGAGAGTGGCAGGATGCTGGTTTTGCTTATGTCTCCTGAGGGGTTTTTTTTGTCTTTTTAAAAAACGCTTTATAGGTTAGAAACATCAAAGGTACTCCTAACTTCTTGCAGTCTTTCCTCAGGAAGGAGAAGCTTTTCCTTTCAAGAGTGTATTGTGGAATCTCTCTCAAGGTATTTTTGATGCAGAATAGAAAAATGTACTCTAATAAAAGTACTCAAATGTTTCATACTGCTATATGACTCAGTATTCAAATACAAGGACATGGCTGCATGTCCAGACTCTTGACACAAGTATGTGTCTTGGGTTATTTCCAATGCCAGTAAGCACATTAAATGGTAAGGAAGAAAAGTTCAGGCTTAAAGAAAGAAATTGAACCTATGGATAACAGCAAATGGAGAGTTTTAGGGAAGACAAGATGACACCACAACCTATGGACCAATCTATTAAAACTGTAGAAATCCCTTGAGCAATATTATCAGAAAAGAAAGGAAATTTTTTGTGATCTCAGTTCCTTGATTAAAATTTTCATAAGCATCCAATACAGGAAGATAGTAATGAATTTTAAATCAAAAGTCCCATCAAAAATACATAGACATGAGAGTTTTGGGGGATCCAGTCATAATATAGCTTATGAGGAAAGTGAGTGTTACTAGCTTACAATTCTGAAAAATAAAAAAAAACATTATACAATTTTTGATCAGGGAAGACAGTGCTTCCCGGAAATTAATTAACCTAATTTAATTTTTCAGCATTTGACTCTAAGATTAGTGTGCAATATGTGCTAGCAGCAACAAATGCTTCTAGTTTATTTAGTAGTTGCCTAATAGCTTTGAAAAAGATCTAAAACAACAGATACTAAAAAAGAAACAACAGTCCAACTTTCCGGAATTTATTAATTTTAGAAAACTTTAGGTTAAATGTTAAATCCTTATTTAACATTTAGCTCAGGAAAGCACTATTAAAAACAGTCTTTAAAGTATCAGTTTGCATAACATTCATTATAAGTGTAACTTACTCAAGTGTAACTTAATTATTCTATGTAATTGTCACAAAGACAATGTAAACTTAACTGAAAATGAAGAAAATCACCCACCTAATTTTATTCCAATGCTTGCACATTTAAAATACATAATAATAAGAAAAAATGAAACACTATATACTCACTTGGATCAGATTTAGAAAATGTATCTCTGTCCAAAAGATTTCTATAAAAAAAAAAGAAGAAATAAAAATCATTTTAGGTATTAAAAAATAGTGAAAGATGCAAATCAGATACCAATGCATATATGTTTTTAACATTTTTAATCAAGAGTCAGTTTAATCTTCTGCCCTCCTAATAGACAAGATTTAGTCAGCACTAACACTGGAGTCATCTTACATTTAATTTTATTATCCATTTTGGATTTAAGAAAACTGAGGCTCATAGACTCCAATACCATGAAACAAAGCAACCAGATGTACATTATATATACATGCAACGGGCATCAGGAAGAAAAATACCTTTAAATCACAAATGTCTACATGAGATTAACTTGCCAATTCAATCAAAAAACTTTAAACTTTACTTAAAAGAATGGCTATGAGATTTCAGAGCCATCAGGAAGTACCTCTAAGATTCTGTCATGGATAAGTAAGGTAAAGAGAACTCATCCATACATAAGACACACCTAGAAATAAATACTAATTCTGTTATGGAATGCAGTCCCAATATCATAAGCACACTTCAGCCAGCTGAGATGAACAGACTTAAATTAACAATTCTAAAGCATCAGGACTGACCAGAAACCATTCTCAGAATAGTTACCAATTATTTCATAATTTAAAAAAAAACATTTTTAAAATTATCTTGACAGACTAGAAAAATGTTCTGAAAACTGGATGCCATCGAACAGGGACATGAAACAGCTAATAAACTTTGGAAGGTACTAAACTTAGCAGCAAAAGTGCAGCATAGCTACATGTAGCTGGATATACAGCAGTCATGTCGAAAATAGTCCTAGACATCACAGCTGACCACAAACTGAATGGAAGCCAGGAGTCTTGTATCTTTGGGAAAAAAGCATACTGGAACACACAAACAAAAATGCCACTTTGGACTACTTGTCTGGTCTCCATAACACTGGCAAACACTCAATTCAAGCAATAATGTTTTCAACACTCTAATTCCATGCAATCTGAGAGAGACATGGAGCCACTGGAGTGCAGTGAAAACAGGAATAATCAGAAGTACATAGACTGTATCTATGAGGGAAACACTGCTACAAATTGAAACTGACCTCGATGTAGACAGAGCAAGTAGGAACAGGTTTAACCATAAATTGAATCTTCTGCACCGCAGGCACAGAAGTTGAACTTTATTGTTTTACCATCTTTCACTGTTAAAGGTGGGCAGGCATGATGTGACATCTCCATTGCCTTCAAGAACATATCTGATAGCTACAATTCCTAGTTAAGTCTTTGATCCTACGCCAGAGCAAAAGGAAGGATTAAATAATCAGTTTACATCCTTTATAGCTTATTATTTTCAATAATTAGTAGAGCCTCTTCAAGGGTTACCATTAATCACCCTCATTCAGATCTAAATCACATTACTTTTGTGCTACTGAACAGTGATGAAAAGTGTATTAATATTTTGTTCAATACAGGTGTTCTAAGTGGTCAAATTCCTTCAGCAATGAAAAGATACCATGTTCCAAATTTAGGTATTGCCAAGTTCACATTTCAGAACAAGCAATATGAACAAAAAATAACAGCTTTAAAAGAACATTGGACAGATCTGTTTTATTTAATCTAGCCAAAGAAGGCACTAGCTTTAATATTAGTACTGTGAATGAACCTGAATTCTGCACACACTAATTCTTTTCAACTTCTCTAGTCCATTCAGAAATGTAATTTTTATGCATACAATTATACTCAGTGAAACTGTATCCTACCTTAACAAAAATCATGCAAATATAAATTAGAAGTATTAAGAAAGCAAGGAAAATCAGTGAACCCAAGTCAGTATTTGACAACAATCTTTAACAATCTTACTGCTTTAAAAGACAGTATAACAAGTTCTGCAATATCGAAATTGTCAACCCAAAATGAAAATTGCCTCCTATTCCTCTTTCATGATACATACACCATTAATTCCTGGTAACTAGAATTAGATTATCCCAAAATTAATTGAAATAAAACCTCAAAACTAGAGTTATATGAAAGAAACAGTGCATTAGATTTTGGAACAGGCCTACAGTAGTCACCATTAGAATTCCAATCAATTCTAAGCCCTCTGCATGATGACTATACAGAGACCTTATAACTTGTCACTGCAGATTCGGATTAAGGAATTTTAGTCATGCTTATAACTAAGATAAGGTTCTTCAAGTTCTTTAGATATTTCCTATTCTTCTTGTGTTCCTTTTTAAGTTTTTCTCCCCTCTATTTTCCCACATACAAACATCAAGAGTGGCCCAGTACTGTAAAGCTCAGTCTATCCTGATATTTCCTGCAGCTGCAAAAAGCAGCCATCATGGGAACAGCATAAAAAGGTAAGAAGCTGTAGATGAGAATCTACAGGTTCTTAAAGAATCTTGAAGAATCTAAAAGAGAAAGAATCTTTATTGAGTTAAGAACACTTCATCAGAATCAGTATCCCTGAAAGGACTGCAAGTTTAACGCTGTAATTCTGTCCATTCGTGCAATCAGCTCATGATTTTGAACTAGTGCAACTTGCAACACCCTCAATTCAACTCTTCACACATTTTCCTACAAATAAACAATGTCTCAGCAAAGTTTGCAGCGCGCCTGATTATCCAAAACATAAACAGCCAGCCAAAATTGCAGCATAAGAACTTTACAAGCTGTTGAAGCAATGCAGCCAATTTCAAAAGAATCATTAAAGAAAACGTGCCAACAGGGAAAAAAAAAAAAAGAAAAAAAGGGCTTGATTTGGCCAGTAAATCCTCATTAGGCTGCTCAATTTCATTTGTGCATTTTCATTTCAGGGGGATAACAATCCAAGTGCTCCTTTGGATATAAGAAAACTGCACAGTACATAAGCATAGGACAATCTACAATCACAAGAAATGATAACGCAAAATAGAAAGCAGACTGAATGTATTTCTGGGACTTTAGGTAGTCTTTGTACTCTTAATTTTCAATGGCACTGTTCTGCATGTGCTAAACAATACAGAGTGTATTTTTTCCTTTTTCCTGAGAAAAGCACTCTCTGGCTATAAACTGTTTTGTCTCAGGAAAGCTCACCAACTCAGAAACCAGAAATGCCTGAAACTTCTTTTTTTTTTTTCTAATCAAAGTATTGAGAGAAACAGACTTTTATTTTAACTGAACATGGTGAGTATTTTTTTTTCTATGTTCATCAAGCCTTTCAGATAAAGAATGCTTTAAAAAGAAAAGGAATTGCTACTAATTATGAGGGAGGGGGGAAAAAAGCAAAACTATATATCAAACACCTACAGCAAGGAAATCTAGGAACATAATCTAAAAAGCATTATTCTACAAGCACAGATCTTGAAGGAATTCATTCTGCACATGCCCATTTTAGTGTGGACCTTCCAAAACAGTTGCAACAGCATAGATGTCTAAGGGAAAATAAATTAATAGGGGCCATGGCAATAACACTGGAAATGCCGGGATAGTTGGTTTTTTCTGTATAATGAGAGCAATTTCCGCAGGGTGGGGAAGAAAGTGATCAGTAAATAAGATAAAGTTAAAACATATTTAACTATGCCTCACAGAATCACTTTGTTCACACAGATTCATGAACTCCGTAAATATTTATCAAAATAACAGTCAAATGCTCAAGAAGTTTTTTAGAATAGAATGTTTCAGTCAGAAGGAGCCTACAATGATCATCCTCTCCAACAGCCCCACCACTGTTTTAACATTTGGCTGACCAAATGTTAAAACATTATTAAAGGCAAGCCTATTAAACACTGCCAGGCTTGGGGCATCAAACTCTCTAGAAAGCCTGTTCCAGGATTTGACCACCCTCCCAATTAAGAAATGCTTCCTAATGCCAAGTGGTTCATACTGTTCAATCAAAAGCAAGTCACATGTATACATCAGATGCTTCAAGACTGACTGATCTAGTTATCAGTGGTAGCTAACCAGAAACCATCACAGCCTCTGCTGCTTCCTACGATCTCTCTTCCACTATGCGTTATACATATGCTGGCAGATGTACACCAAAAAGCAGCATTTATTGACTCTGTTCACATACACTTTCCTTCAAATTTTACTTTATTTTAGTGATCAATATCTGAACTTCCTTCTCTGAAAGTTTTTTTAACCCTTTGTTACACCAAACTGCTAAACAGATGTAAATCAAATCCCTTGTCAGAAATTACAAAATTCTGGCCCTGAAGAACAGACCACACCAACTACAGAACTGAGCAGTTTAAAATCTGCTTATCTAGTTACAAAATTAAAAAAAAAATCTGTATTGATTGGAAAAAGACTTACTTAAGCATTGTTTTCAACAGCTCTGAAACTGTTAATGATAAAAATGTGCTTTCCTTCAGATTAATTTCACAGAATCTCTCTGGGTGGTACGGCTTTCTGTTTCTCTTCCTCTTTAGAATACATTTAAATCCATGCAAAGATTTCTTGGTTGCAAAATAAAGCTCTCAGCAGTTTGCAAACAGAAGTTGGTTACTCATGTAAAATATTTTTTAATTTTTAGAAAATATACATTTTTAGGATATCATATTTGTATTATATACTATAAGCACACACTACTTCTCTCACACTTGCATCAAACCAGTGGAAAAGGAATTGTCCTTAGTTCATTAAATAAACGCATTTCTGTTTCCCTCACTTAATGATGGGCCCACATCACTTTTTCAGCAAAGATCCTGATAAAGAAAGGAGCATCCTAATCACCTTTTAATGTGCAGAATAGTACCCAAAGTACTACTAATTGTAACATAACTGTAGTACCCTAGCAGGCACATCCTCCTCAGCCTCACTGCTATCACTGAACTCGCAAGGATCAGTCCTATGATGACGTGTGATCCAAAGTGCCCACTCGAGTGAAGAGCCCACTTGACCTACCTGCACAGTAATTTCACAAACTGTTGTGGCAGCTTAAGTAGTCACCCTTCCACAGCTACTTACGCTTTCCTCCTCTATTCTGCCAGAGCACAACAAAGCCAGCTATTAGCCTCCAGATCTCTAGATTCAAAATGCCCTGGACCTAGCAGCAGATCAGACAATTTCTCAGAATTTTACCTTCTTGTCAAAATAACTGGTTATCTTAGAATAGGCTCACAGGTGAGACAACAGTGACTCTACTGACTAATGGGCAATTAGGCTGACCTGTTCCTTTCTGTTCAAACCATCTCCACTCTTCGGGGCACCAGAAGAGCCGGAAAGAAAGCAAACACATCTCTGATGTGCAAGCTTAAGAAAACATTCACAATACCTCTTCATAACCTTTGGAGAAGTAATTCACTCTTCTTGTTCACCAGAAAACAAATAATTTTCAGCCTCACGGTAACTTTCATTGTCAAGATAAGAATTGATTCAGAAGCCATAAGGGAAAAAAGAAAGGGAGAAGCAATAAGAAAGGTAAGACCAGCAGTGCTTCCATGAGTTTTAAGACAACCCAGAGAAAGCCATCTCTGGCTATATGTATGCCAACAATTTTAGGATGAAACCTCTATTAAAAACTGATTACTCCTGAGGGTTTAAAAAATCCCAAAAGAATTGCCAAGTTTATTTACTCTAGCACAGCAGTAATTTTACGGAAATTCTGTAGAAACAGGAAGTATTGGGTTATAAAAATACATTTGTGCAGATAAAACAGACCTGAATATAAAAAAGTCCATTTAGTATTAACACAAACTCATGGAACTCTGCTTCAGTAGTAAACCAATTTTTATTTGAAACCAACAGCATAAAACATCCACATTTATCTTGTTAAGGCTGGGCAGGTAAACAGTCTCTGGCTCTGAGCTTCTGGTGATGTATCCTGGGAGATGGCACTAAGGACTGCTGGTGGTCAAAAGAGCTTTTCAATCTACTGTCACCTCACCACTCCTTTCCAGTTACTTTCACCCACATCACCCAACTCGAGATCTGATTTCTTTAGGAATGTATAATACAGTTAATACAGTGTTTCATTTATGTGTAACAACATACAAAACCTACAGATTCCTTTTGCAGTTTTTCTGAAACAACTCTTTAAAAGGTATACCTCAAATAAGTAATTTTAAAAGGAAATATATACCATCAGTGTAATAGTCATCCTTTCTTTGCCAGTGAAGGACTATTGGTGGGTCAGCCACTGCTCAGATGGGCAGAGAAGAAAACGAGGAAAACAATACTATTACAGAAAGTCTTCATAAAAATACACAAAGTCATTGCACATTTCCTACTACCTAGACATTTTCCTGCTGCCAGGCTTCCTGTATGCCACTTTCCTGAAGCCAAGCCAGTGGGCTTTGTCTGAGGGAGGGTGTTTCAGAGAACCACTTGTCAGTGTCCCACATCCTGTCTGAGGAGAACCATGAAGTTCACAGTGGTGGCAGGGGTGGAAGAGGTGGCCTCAGAAGGAGTAGGATGTTGATGACTTCTTCCTCCCCACTCTAAGGGCCCCTGGGTGAGTTAACATCCTCTGACTTTCTTCCTCTGCAACTCCATTCTACATCCACATTTACTGTACACTGCATGTAACTGCTTGAGACGTGCTCTTGCATCACTTTTGGTTTTGCCCAGCTCCCAAACTGCACTTCTTCACCAACCACAGATGACCTCTTTAGAGCACTGGGGTCCTCCAGTAAGGGGAACATCCCGAGTACCCTCTTTTCATCCTCTGCTGTCACACTCCCATCCTGTGCCCCCATTTGCAAAGCCTCTGCTATCACACCGTGACAATGCCCCTCTGCACTGAACCATTCTGTGAGGGTCACAAATACCTCATTATTCACAGAACAACTAATTGGTACTACTATCTGCTGAAATAAATATGGTTATACCACACAGTTCTACAAGGGTAAGCCAAAGGGAAATTAAGCAATAGCCACCCAGTAACTAGAAAAAAGGTATCAGGTTGGGTTTGCAGCTAAGTAAGCCCAAACAAAGCTCCATGTAGGCAAAGGCAAGTTCAGACAAAACCTGACAAGTCCTGAGACTTGCAAGGTTGGGTGAAACCTGAAGCCTGCGTGAAGAACTGAAATGTTAAAGGCTAATGATTCAAACAATCAGATTTGCAAAAGCAGCAGGTGTTTGCTGAGGCCAGATTTGCACCCACTAAACAAAGGGGAGGAGAAGAATTTTTGGGTGTGTGGTGAAATCACTGATCTTCACAAGAACAGTCCAGGTGCAGAGAGGTGCACACCCACCCACCAGAGGACGACCACAATAAACCAAGCTTTGCTTATCAACAACCTTCTTGTTGAGCCAGGTAAGGGAAAAGCCCGTAAGAAGCAGATGCTGCACGGTGGGGTAATGCTTTTTATCATACCAATGCCCTCTCCTGATGAGACTCAGGTGTAAAACCACCCCCTGGGGGAGGTATCAGGACATTCACACATAAGCTGATGGTATTCATTCATTCTCAGAAGTCTCAACTGGCTCAACCCGTGCAGTCATGAGAAACACTGGTCATGTCTTAGAAAAGGCCACAAATCATTAAAGACCCCGTAAGCACCCCCAGACTGTGCATGATGATCCAGTATTTCATAGTGTAAAACTCTACTCTCAGAGGAGGCATTTGAGCCTTCCACTTGAACATTTATTAGCCCATTGAATCTTTTTTCAGGGGACTTCTCCATCCCCGATGGATAAAGACTGTGACCACCACTTGTTGATCAACAGACATTGAAATTGCAACACTCGAGTCTCGATGCTGGATCCACAGGCAGTGATATCTTTCCTCTCCTTTTCTACTCTTACCCTTTGTTCTCTTTGTGTATTTTTCTAAGTGATATTTTTATACTTTTATATAATTAAATGTCTGTAGCTAATAACACAAGCAGATACATATGTCCTTTCCAATGCAATCAAACTGTTCTGAAATAAACCTGCCATGACCATACACACTCGTCATTCAGTCTTGTTTCACTTTAATCCACCCCAAGGGATCTAGTAAGAACTTTTCAGTTACCTCATCTAAAGGGTGGGTTATAACAGTCTGCCCCTATTGTGCAGAAAATCACACCATGAAAAGCCATTGTCCACAAAGGAGACTGAGGAGTCCTACAGCTTTATTCGAATAAAGAGACTGAGTCCACTCGGCCTTATGCTCGTGGGGCTTCTCTCTCAAGGTTTCAGAGGATGCAGCCCCCTTTTATCCTAAGCTTCTGACCACACGTTGCCCTCTTCCTCTCCCCAGTGGCTGCAGAACCAGGAAGGTACAGCCTTTTCAAACAGCCTACCACATTCCCCCCTTGAAAATGTCATTTTCCTCCAGAGTTTAGGAATTCAGGCTATGTGGGCTCTGCAATAGACTTTGTGCTGATCCATTTTTCTATTACTCTTAAGTTCTGGAGCCAGACTGTCTGGGTTCTACAAGAAGCTTGTGGGGTTTGAGGTTGTTAGAGGCACATCCATTTCAAAGACATTAATGCCCATTTCACCTAAAGACACTCACTCATGGAATTGTTTCAAAAGACCTTACCACTCATCTTTCCCATCACTAGCAAACACAGGACAGAACTTACAGTGGAAAAGATCTGCCTTAATTTTTATTTGTCACATGGCTGCATGTTTAAATTTCAAACAATAAAGACACGCAGGTGAAAACTAAACCAACACTATCAGCAATGCAGCTCCATTACTATTTTGATGGACACTGTCCTCAATATATATTTTTTCTCAACTGAAGCCAGCTGGCTGTCTAGGCAGTTTCATTTCAAAGAAAAAAAACATGCAAGATCAACCTTCTGTTGCCAGTCACACATAACCACTCCATGGACTTTTAATCTTATCTAGAAATATATTCACAAAGAAACCAGGAAAATGAAAACCAGATTTACAACCAAAATTATTTTATATTCTGTATTTTTTAATATACAGAGTTACAAACTCAACTTGTTATGAATATCTCTTTTATCATTGTATCTTTCTGTGACAGGGACTTCTAACAAATTATTAATATTTCTTAAAAACCCAAAAGGTAAGTATGATGATCCTGCCAGACATCAATGCCTAGGACAATCAAATATGTAATTAAACATACTTTTAGGTATTGCAAACACTCAGAAGTTGCTGGTTAAGACTTTCGGACTGCTAAACCAAAGGGAAAATTCTGAAGTTGTATATTTTGTTTGTCCATACAAGAAACTTGAAATTAAATTATTTTAATTACTGAGAAAAGGAGTTGCTTAATTCCATTCTGCTCATTCATTAATGTTAGATTTCTGTACAAATTGTGAAGTGGCATAGAACTGATCCAAAACAGGCATGGGCAGCCAGCTGTATTTCTGTTGAATTAACCATGACATGGAGTTTATGGTGCCTTTACACATATTATGGCTGTTCTGGGAATACTGGCATTATAGAGTTTATCCAACATAAACCCGGAACGATGAAGACACACTGCCTGATTGAACATAAAGCCTATCAAAGGAGTATTATCATAACAAATGTTCTGAATTAGCAAAGTAACCCTGTACTGTGTGAATATTTTACAACAATTCTGCCATCTTTCCAATAACCATGTTATCGTTTATACACTACTAGAAGTCATAAAATGATAAAACTACAGCTTCACTTTCCCACGGATAATAGAAAACCACTCTCAAGAAGATAATTCTGGTTGATAAGTCCATAAATAAATATTAACACGAGGTATAACGAAACTCTTGAGCTTTTTATTAACATAAGATTGCAGAATGGCTGAAGAATTACCAGGTACTACAGGAAAAAACCTGTCAGTCCACACAGCAACCATGATGAAATCATCATTATACAGATCACAACAAAAAATTAAAAACAAAGCCATTAAACTACACCAAACTTTGTATACTCACACAGAGCACAAACTCAAAGACACATAATAACCACAATCTTGAGGTTCCTAGCATTAGATAAGCTAGTTCAGTCAACACAGTAACTGCTCTACCAGAGGGAAGATGGGAACAGAATACCAAGTTTTTCCAAGACTTAACCAGATTGGAATCAGTGGAGAACATCAACAGAGGGAAAACAGGATGACAGGTACATGGCCTGAAGCTTACCTGAAGCTCACGTAAGACCACAAGCTTACAGACACAGCAGGTAAGAGAAAGTGGTGTCTAGACACAGCCCTACAACCAGCGTGCAGTGCAAACACCCCTGGAGAGGAATAGGAACCTTTGGGCTGGAAAACAGCAGTGAGATAAGGATGGAGTGTAGCCTATTTCCACTCTTTCACACAGGCTGCAGCAAAAGGTTCTTCATCCTTCACCACATGACAATTGTACAAAATTATGCCAGGCAGCAACAAATAAAGATTGCATGGCAGGTGACAGTAACATTTTCATCAGACCATGAATGCCTGTCAGGACATGTGATGAAGGGAGAGACAGGGTGCAGAGGGAGATGGCTACTGGAACAATTGATACAGACCATAGTGAACAACTACCAACACCAATACACATGTAAGTACTTCTGCCATATTAGAGCTGGCTCCTGAGTCAAAGACTACTGCTTCCTGATAAACTACATCTTACAGAGTCAGAAAAGAATTGTGACGTTTTTATTAGTAGTAGTAATAACTAGAATTAATTTCTTGCTTTTCTAGCATTTGTAAAATTACAGCTAATGCTGGCATTCAAAAGCCATGGGAATGATATGAAAAGCTTTTAGTCACAAAGAAATCCCAGAAAGAGCACTGCCTGATAACCAAAACATTCCTGGATTTTACAATTTTCACAAAATTTCTCATCCCATGAGCAGTTACATCCCTGATGTGACCCTGAAGCTAAACCAGGGTGGCTTGGAGATTATCAAGAAGTGCAATGCTATTGCACAGTGCTGAACCTGGATACTTTGGTAACACTGGTACTGTGAGCATGCAGGCAAACTGGGAAATGCTGACAGAGAAACCACATGAAAATGAAAGCTAAAGGAATAGAACCTGTGTCCATACTGAATAAGACAGACAGAAAGACAGAACAGAGGAAAGAAGAGCCACAAATTTACTTTGTGGCACTGCTTCACTGACCACCAAGTTACACAACCTGTACAAACTGGAAAAACTTCCCTCATCTCCTCTAAGGAAAACAAGCAAAAACCCACAAAAAACAAACTCCCCCAAAAAACCATAAAACACCATCACAACAACAACAAACTCCAAAGCCAAACAAAAAGAAAACCCAAGAAAAAATCTAGGAATAAATAATAGTTATCAACTAAGAATTGTAAACGTAAATTAGGGACCACACTGGTCCTACGACTCTTCAGGTATTAATGAAAACCAATGTCATGACCCAAACTGTTGTTAAAGCATTTCTCTCCAGGTATCAAAGAATACAAAACTGCTAGTTGTTCAAGAATTTTCAGCATTCACTGAATTTTGCAGTTTGCCCTTGCAGTCTTTCACAATTTCATTTAACACCACATTTCTCAAGCTTTAGCCAATGAATGTGTTTACAGATGAATCATAAATGTGTTAATTATTAATCTCTGCCCTAGTGTCACTCATTTTATACTCTCTTTTCAGCATAATTTTGTAATCAAAAATTGTCATCCAGCACATACAGAAGAAAGGAATCTCCATGGAAATTCCCATCTTTCTGCACTTGACATCAAGGCAAATTAAAGAGTTTTAACAAAACTGACATGGCTTTTAACGATATCTACAGAGAAGTTGCCACTGTAAACTATATAATGAAATACACTGAAATTAGTTACAAGTAAGGTCAGAATCGACTGGCTCTGTTCTATACCTGCATTTCTTTGTAACTATCTGAGGGATTCTAAAACCACTGTAAAACATTGCAGGTATGTACAAATGATACCTAGAATTAAAGGAACTCCCATACTAAGTGAATTGTGTCAAACTCAGTATAAATGCTCTGTCAACTGTAACTGTGACAGGCTATTTGAAGAACTTAAAAGTAATACTAAAAGTCCTGGATTGCTTTTACACATTACAGCACACCCTTCCTCGGACAACAGTTGGTGCTTGTGAACTTCGCAGAGACAGCCAGCAAGTACAACGGGGTCTTTATATGTCAGCCTGGTGACTGTTTCAGTATTAGAAATTTAATCTTACTCTATTTCTCACTGCTTCAGCCTTCTTTTGAAATCCACACTTCATAAAACATCAAATCATAGTTTATTTACTAAGGAAAGAGAGAGAGTGGTCTGACAATTTAAGTTTACAGCACTGCCGTTCCTGGTAGTAGTACTGGTAAACAGCAACAGTTCTGAGGAGCTACATTCTAAAATGAAGCAACGGATTGCAGAAAAAATTCTGTCTCATTTGCCATCGGGAAACACACCGACAGTTCAAATTTTCCGCTAGAAGCTGCCAAGTCTGCTGGTAAAAGGCGTCACCGCTTTGCAACTACTAGGAAATACTTGAGGAAGTTGCGGAATGTGAACGAAGACACGAATAAAAAAGCGCACAATTGGAAGTATTTTTTAGACCTCAAATGAGAAAATCTCTGCATCACAGGAGAACACAGGATTTTGGAAGTACCGATAAGCAAGCGTTAAAGGAACAAAACTACAGACACTACATTTGGTGTTCTGAGTTGGCATTCCCTCAATTTCTCGGCAGCGGCGTTACGATAAAACATGACGAGGCGACACAGCACGCACGTACTCCTAAGTTTTGCAAGAGAGCCCTGAAAAACCCATGACAAGATCTCTCCGGACGGAAGGTCTCCGTCCCCACCACGGCATTTGGGACAGCTCCAGAAGTTAAAAACCTGCCGGACAAGGCGCCCTGCGCGCTCCCCGAGGCGAGTCCCGCTGCCGGGC
>JAHLSL010000061.1:1399451-1566059 GCA_025920805.1 Petroica traversi
GGGCCGCCAGGGGGCGCGGCGGAGCGGGGAGCGCCCCGGCGGTAACTGCGCTCCGAAAGCTGCGGCCGCTGCAGCCGCTAAAGAGGTGGAATTACCTCCCTTACTGCGGGCTTTGACACGTTGAAAAAGAGGAGTTCACTCTTTCTCACGTGCGGAGACCCCTGTCTTTTTTTTTCAAGACCACAACCCAGTTTCTCTCTTATCTGTCCGTAATAATTCACAATAATCACAACACCTCCATCATCTTAAAAGTAATGGGTTTAATTTGTATCCATTATTATGGCACCTAAGTAGTCCCCAGTATTTATTTCTGATCATAGCATTTTGAAGAGAGATGGAAGTGCTACCATTCCGTTATCACAGGTGGGAAGTTAAGGCACAGGCAAATTAAATGCCATGTCCGTAGCCACACAATATGTAGGACAGGTCGAAGATACCAACCCAAAATCATATATTGAAGTCCTCTACTCCTCTGTCTGTTAATAGTTTACATATAACAATATAGAATTTTAATGTATTTATTTGTGAAAAAATTAACTCCAAAGCCATAAACAATACCAAAATACATTCATTTTGAATTTCATTTCTAGATTCTTGTTGCTGTAATTCAAGTTCAATGCATGATCTCAGGTAGTACATCAAAATAATGGTAAGAGAACCTGAATGTCAACACCTGGTTAGCTCATAGCAAATTGAATGAACAGCAGTGGGAATGCAGAAGAGAGTACCATATTCTTATGTACAGGATATAAACTCCCTGTGCAAACCTCTGAAACAGAACTTGAGTTACAGAAACTCAAGGAAAGTATAACTGGTATTTTATTCAGAAACTTCTGACCACATTCCAGTTCTAATCTTCTGGCTCTTTGTTTTCAGGGGGTTATCACCTGAAGTCTCATTTCTTTATTTTCATTCTCTTGTCCAGAGCAATTTGTTAAGCACAGAGCAATTTGTCACCAGATATCTCTAAAGTACTTCCTCTTAAACCAATCTGTCTAAAGTTGTCAGTACAGCCAAGAAACCACATACCTTCACAAGTATTCGAGGTGTGTCTGCAGGCAGCCAAACCAGTAAGTCTATAGCTGAAATTGCTTTAAAAAGCCAAACCACAAAACCCAAACAAAACAAAACAAAACAAAAGAAAAAATTTAGTTCACTATCTTTGTGCAGTAGTATGAAGCGATGGGTGAAGGACCAGTAGTGTCTTGAGAGGCTAATGCCAAGTCCAAATAAGCTACCAGATGACTAAAAGCCAAATAACCATTTTTGAGAAAAAAACAAATTGTTTTTCAGCTTTATAATACAGTTCCTCCCTTTTTTATAACCTGCTATAAGGATCTAAATGTGATCAGTGTATCCAAGAGGGCATGGCATGAATAACTGGAAATGTATGAAGAATTATTATAGTAAGGATAGTACATCACTATAAATGATATAACTGTTACAATACTATAGGTGAGTAACTTAAAAGTGTATCATGTAAGTGTGACATGATCTTACATTATTCCCTACTAATCCACTTTACTTTTCGTTACGTGGGGGTTTGTTTTGATCCTTTTTTATATTACCTGATCTTAATATTTTAATCGACTTAGAAAAATGGAAACAGTTGGTGATTGCTGATTCCATAAATATAGCACCCTATAAAAATAATGGAGGAGTTAAGGAAATTCAAGTCTTCAGTGTTGCTGGGGAGATATCCATCTTCTCTCATCACATTTATAAAGGCGCAGCTATTTTGTCTTTTAATGTTTCAGCCTAGGGTAAGTACATAGTTCTCATGCACTGAGAGTGATTTATATGGGAAAGAGAAACTAAAAATTAAACCAAGGGGTAGTTGAAAGGTGTGCATCAATGGGACTAAAATATATATTATTATTATCATTCCAGAGAGGCACCTTGAATTTTCTCATTCTTAAATGGCACTAAGGTGTGGGGACTGGAACAATGTCCAAGTATTAGGGCAGAGGCAGTTTTAGTATCTGAAATTTATGTACAAAATACCTATCAAATTACAGTACAAGAAGAAACATAAGAGCTGTGAGTGGTACATGGTGAGCTGACATTTGAGTGACATCAGTGACTCTGGAAATTTTGCAGTGGAAAGCGGGATATATTTTGCTTGCTTTCTTTTGTTATTGTTACTTTATTATTACTAGCTAATTATCAGATACCTACATAAATTGTTTCAATACCTGCAACCTAATTTAAGGAATGAGGGATATATTTGCAGTAATTATAGCATAAACTATGAACAAACTAGAGATTCCAGAATAGCTGTAATGCGTAACACTGGATGATTGCTTTAAAACATCACAGCTTCCAGGTTTCAGCAGTATAATTGAAGCCGAATGCCACAGGATGCAAACATTGATTACTCCCCTCCACCCCCTCAGCTTTCTGCCTTGTAGATCATTATCAGACATCTCAAGAAAAGAAGCTTTATGATTAAATCTTTGCACTGCTAAATAAAATAAGCCACACACAAAACCAACAAAGACTAATCTGTAGGAACTGGAAATGGCATCTATTCTAGACGAGAAAGACAGGTGGATGATTATAGAAGTGAGCTTAGAAGTGAGCTTCAGCACTATTGGAACAGAACAATGTGACTACAATGCATTTTCATGAAAATGACATGCCTACTCAGTCTGTATTTTTGATGAACATACCATATTCCCTTGTTCTTTATCAAGTATCCATTCAATAGTTCCTTTAAGTAACATCCATCAAACATCATATTTTTATCCTGGCTGCCACCAAACTGTTTCTTTCAAGAACCTGAAGAATGGAGTGAACTTTAGCCATAACTTGAGTCCTTTCTGATAGCAGAACATAGCACTGAATCAATTCCAATATCCTAATGCACACTACAGTTTGAGAATTGTGCTTTCTTTCCTGCCTTTGATTAATAAAATTTCCTCCTTCTTTGCTAGTGCTGATTGTTTCAATCCATTGAACAAAGACAAGGAATTTAGCATTTGCTAGGACAAGTGGAACCATCAGTGCAACCATCACTACTGGAACCATCAGCAAGAACTGTGGTTGAATACAGATCACAGGCGTTAAAAACCGTCTGTAATGGAACATGCTGATGGATACATTTAGTCCCTTTATGTTTCTAGGATGAATTATCTCCTATAACTCCATGATTTTGTGATCTGCTTTCAAAACACACAAATACTGATGAAGCTCTATTTTGTGAAAGTGTAAAGGAGCGGTCAGACTCAGAGGTTTGACATAAAAACTCTCCACTTCTTTAAGGTTTTCACTTTAAACACTAGTTTTTCAAGGGCTAATGTCTAGTCTACAGGTGTCAAGGAGAATACATTCTTCAGTAAAAGGTATCTAGGCCTTCTGTGTTTAAAAGCCTTTGAAACCTATCCTTGCTGTCTGCATAGGAGCACCTCCGTGGTGAGGACCAAGGAGAGCTCGTCACCATGGCATAAGCATGAGGAAGGTTAGTGAGTCATCAGTGCAGAGACAGATAATAATTTCACCCTTTCTATACCATGACTATTAGTAATGCATTTGTTTGTGCAAATACCTCTCTACTGTTTCCATGCAGAATAAAATCACAAAGTGTAAATATCACTTCCCCTCTTCAAATACACAAAGGACAACTATCCAACAAATACTCTCACTTCACTTTATTATGTTTATCTACACTAGAACTATGTTATGTATCAAAAAACCTTTAGCACTAGATAAATTTCCTGTATTATTCAAATTTTCTTCCAGTTTGATCCAGGCCAGAAGAGAGAGATCAGCAACACAACCATAAGGTTCCTTCCTTCCACATCCTAAGAAAAGTGTTCTTCCATGGAATCAGGTTAAGTAGTGTCAGTTCCTGACACAGTTCTCAGTTAGTTCAAGAGCTCTTCAAAATGGCAAAGACCCCATTCTCAGAGTCATCCAGGAGGTGTCATGGAATCCATTCCACATCTTATACCTAGTACTGCATAGTAAGGTCTCTGCATCTATGAACGGATGAATTTTAAATCCACTGAGCACTTTTTCTGGCTCTCAGAGTGAAGCAAGTAGTATGGAACTCAAGTTCTAGAAATGTGACTTAAGAGTATTTTTAGTAAAAGTTTTTAACTGTTAACAAAGTTAGACTAAAGTTCAGGTTTTATTTTGAAGAACAAGGAAAACTGATTAGATGGTTTTAGGTGAAAAAGTATTATTCATGCACCACCCAGATTTCATTTGTGGACAGTCTGCCAGAAAAATGCAAGGATGCTTTTAAAATAATTTTCCTAGAAAGACAATTCATGACTGACTCATGGCAGCAGATAATTCCAGGTTCTGCTAAACTAAGTGTTTAGTATGGCAGAAAGGATGGTAACAAGAAGATTGTCTGCATATGGTTTATCTCAAAAATTCTAAATAACAATGTTCTTTGCAATGAACATAAGATCAGACAGCCCCAGAATGTAACCTCAAGATGTTTGTCACAAGATCAGCTGAACAATTCAGGAAAGTATTTTAGTCTCAGAAGAGGTAGAGGAGAATCTACTTCTTGCTGTTCAGTTACTTCCCATGTTCTTGGACTACTCTTGATGATCGGAATTATTTTTTTTCTCCTCTTCCATGCCCAGCCACTTCTAGGCCATCCATATTTCTAAAAAATATCAGCTGATTTTCAGAAAATATTTGTCTGTTACAATTCTTCTAGGAATAATACATTTCACAGTTTCTTTCTCTGCCTAATCTTGACCCATATCTTTTCCCTCAGCACGCTTCCAGAATATTTATAAAATCAATGCCACCATTAGCAATACATCTTGGGAGGCCAAGTCTTCATATGTAAAAGTTGCTTTGTGCATTTGGCTAATTCAATAGAAATTAGCACAGAGCCTCTACAATTGAAAGGTATGTTATCCAGTCATTTTCTTCATGTCAACTAAAGTCAAACTCAGTTCTTTTAGGAAAAAAATCTTTACAGCATTTCTGAGCTCAACAGCAGCAATGCCCAAAATGCTACATCCTCCTCCATCACTTGGGTGGTGGCTTCAGTACTCATGCACATGACTTTGTGTATTTCCTGCTAACATCAAGGAGACTTTGGGTCACACCAATTTAGGCATGGAAGAAATCAGTAACTCTGCCAAATTAGACACAGATTTAATCTTTGTGAGTAGACTGCAACACAGATGTCATGAAGGAACATCAAATGCTTATCTATTACTTACCTGTAAATATTCAGACAAATGTGTACACGGTGAGGGGGATGACCTGGACTAAGCTGGGTGAGTGTTGGATCCACTGCTTGTCAATAGTCACTTGAATTCACATAAATAAATACTCTGGATGATATATCAGGTTCACTTATAATTTCATCTTTCTTAGAAGGATCTCTGGGGAGTCAGGGTAACACTACATATTCTAATTAGCCAGCAAGAAGCAAACCCAAACTTTTCTGTCAATTGCTTTTTAACAGTTTCTTTCACAAATTTCTCAGTGTAAGCCAAGATAGTGGAATTTCGAAAAACTTGTCACCATATGTGCCCATATCATTTCTATGGCTTCCTTATTTTGAAAAAAGTGGTGGGTGTTTCTGTATTCCTTCAAAGATCAGTGAAACCCCAGCATGTTGCCAGGTCCTTCCATGTACTATTTTTCATGCAATCAGGCCTACAGTGAAGCTCTGTCCCAAATTAATTTTGAAGGCTGCATGATTTACTTTATTCACTCTTGATTATTTTTTTCCCAAGATTATAGTTGTTTTGCGGAACAAAACCCAACAAATGCCCTTTGGGAAAAAAGAGATCATGGTTCTATTTTCAGAGAGGAAAAGCTTCATGGCTCCTTAAGAGTCTCTGTCATATTTGATAACTCACTGTTAGACACAGAACCAGAAAACACAAGCCTCTCCCACAGAATAGGTTCCTAGGGTCTGGGTTCTGGAATGATTTGTGAAATCATGTGGAGATATAAAACCTTGTGTTTCCCCACTAAAAGACTTTCTGGGTGGGTAACAGATCTTACCAGTATTAGCTGTGGTGTTGATTTGGCTTCTGCAGTTGCTTTAATGCCTCCACCTACAAGGACTCAAGCAGCAATAACTGAAATAATAGGAATGTCATTAAACACCTCCACTCCCATAATTATCAATCATTAGTCCTTGATAGGAGCTTCAAGGTCAGATGCTCAGTCTGACAAAGCAGACTTTAATCCATTAAATCACTTTGGCTTTCTCCTCCAGGGAAGGCCTCTAGCAGGAGGGGCTTTTTCTTCAGATTCTCAAAGAAAGCTTATAATTTTAGATAAAATGCAATTTTCTGAGCTACTCAGTATGCTTGAGTTCTACAGAGCCCATAGTTTTCTTCCAGTTTCTCTCAGGGAAGGAGCTGTGCAGTGGTCTGGGTTGCTCTGCCCCTTGGTGGACAGCAATAGCAATATTGCCTACTCAGCTGGGAGATCTTTGTGGCAAAAGGGAGGTCCTTATTCACAATATATTTTGAAGAAATACAGTTACTGCAGGATATGGTCTTTTTTTTCCCTTTCAATTTACCAGAAGCAAGCTCCAAAGTGACTGCTCAAATTCTCAGAGAGGCTGATTTTAATCACTCATGACTCATTTATAACTATGAATTAAATTTTCCAACTTTACAGCATTTATTTTGATTGCATTTTATAATGACAGTTGCCATCCTAGTTACCAAACAGTAATTTATGATATAGGTTAATTTTGCGCTATTAATGAACTATCAAAAAGGCAGTGTGACTTATAGTAATGACATTTAGCAAGTCACTAAAATATCTAGAGAAGAAATAAGAACTTCAGAGAGTTGCTTCTTTTCCTTTCAAGAAAACAGAAGAGAGCTGCAGACAGAAAGGTGAATTTTGTAAGAATGTTTCTTCTTTTTTCTTTCTCATGTATTCCCACATTCATTAATATTAATTTTATATTATTTCCCATTCTATTAAAATACCTTAAACAAACTGTTAACAGCATGTGGATTGTCTTTTGGGAACACTGTCCATCAGATTTTTCTCATTTCATAGCAACATTCAAGTAATTAAGGTTTTAATGAGGCTGAAAATTTCCAGCCCAAATAATGTAATGAGTTTGACTATCTTCCAGAACAACTGTGGCACTAATGCAGGAAAACATTTAACCATATGCTTGAATTCATAGCTGTGTTGTTGGGCAGCAGCTGTCTGCTTCTTGAGTGAGGTGTAAAGCTCACACATAACATTTGCTGAGCTTGGAGGGTTCATTGCACCATTACTTTGCGTTTGTGAGAAGTACAAGTACAATATTGCCATTTTCTCACATGTCACATTCTGCTCTCTCAGTGTGCTTACTCATATCCACAAATTATTCAAAGGAGACCTGATCCATCACTTATTTTCAGTTTTAAAATACCACTAAAGATTGCACAACATTTCTCAAATGGGAGGTAAATTAGATTCTGTTACTTAACAGAATATGAAAAATTAAACTGTATCGGCACCATGGACTGAGCTGTGCTGATGGCTGTCAGGACTTCTAATTCTGTATCTTTGGTAAGTGAGAACCTTTCATTTCCTCTTCTTATCAGAAAGGTTTTGCATCCTGATAAAAACAGTATTTGTTTTCCTAAAATGACTTCATACACTTTATCTGACCAGGAAATAAGCATTCATCTTCAAAAATAAAGAACTAATTAGTTTGGGGCAATTGCCAGATACCAGCAGCATACTTTCCAGAGCCACAGTAGCAAGAATGTTATGAAAATTATTCCACTATTTAGGTAACCATAGTACAGTTGTCTTCAAGCTATTCTGCAAAAAAGATGCTGGCTTGCTGCCAGCACAACCAGCATTTTTCCCAGCTGAGAAAGTAACTTCATAAACACTTCAGGTTTTGTTTTTGGTTTTTTTTCTGGTGGGAAAAAATAAGTAAAAATTAAACAATCCACCATAGAATTGTAAAACAAATTTTAAGAAAAAGTAAGTGGCCAATTTTAAAACTTGCACATGGACTGCAATTCTGAATGTGTTTCAGAGATAAACACAAAACTCCCTGAAATAAGAAAAGTATCTTTTATTTGAATGGTGATTCCCCATTTCATATTTTTATGTTTGATTTAGAATTTTTCTACAAACACACACAAAAAAATTAAATTAGCTAGTTCAGTAGCTTTTAAATGGTAAATTAACCTTACTTTGCACGACTAAGAAAGATTATCATGGTTCTTAAACATATTAGATTTTAAACAACCTAGGCCAAAGTCATCCTTATGGGAACTCACCAGAACTGAAATGATCAATGAACTAATTAACCCTCTTGAATTTAACAGATAATTCAGTACAAATTAATTTTACACTTTAAATATTAACTTCAGGCCCTTAATTATTTACAGTTTTGGTGTATCTTTTCATAGTGGTATAATTAGCATAGCTATGTGGGGATGTATAGTAATTTTAGAAGTTTGATTGCAAGATATATTTTGAGTCCAGTTTGTGTGTCTCCCAGGAAGCATAAATAAACTTTTGAAAGGGAAAGGCACTAAAAATCTTCTGTTGTTAAAGGTTTCTACTTTTTAAAAGCCTTTTGGGAAAATATTATTAATTCTTCAGCATCAATCTATATAAAGAATAAAGTTTGGCTCCTAACACATGGATAAGCTCCCTACACATAATTGCTATTTCTACATAATACTACACTACATTATTCCTACACATAATACTAGTCCTAACACTAAGCCTGGTTTTAGTCTTCCAGCATACCTAAATCCAAGAGCCTGTCCTAATTCAATACAGCATAAAATCCTCTGCTACCTGGTATATGGTAGAAGCAGACTCCCAACACAAGCATTCTCCTCAGTGCCACTTAGATCCCAAGAACTCTGTCATGCTCTATATGTCAGAAAGGGTCACTCTCAGCTATAGTGAGAACTCAGCTTTCTTTTTGCAGCTTCATCAGTAATCTTGAGTTTACCTTCTGCAAGACTAACCTTTGCTTTGGCTTAGCATTGGCTGAGAAACCACTCACTGCAGAAGCTTGGTATGGCAAGTTTAGGAGTCATGCTTCAAAACCTACTTGATCATCTCTTTTCAAATTAAAAACATGTTTTACCTAGTATTCTATTATTCTAACATCTCTAGATTTAACAGTCCCTCCAGGTAGGAAATCTTAATAATGAAAACCAGTTAGTCTTCATTATTATCCTAAGATTAGCTTTTATCCAGCTTTTTAAACTCACAAGCTTTCATTTTACTTATTGCTGTAGATGTTCGTCAAACTATAAATCTAAAATGAACCTCAATACATCATGAGGCCATCTCAGCATGGCAGCTAACTTAGCAGAGAAAGCACTGTTTCACATTATCCAGAGCATGGAAACCCACTGGTTTTTATCAAAGAATGGTGGGATCATTGGAGTTGAAAGTGACCTCCATGTTTCACCTAGTCCTCCTGCTTGGAGCATGGCCATTGTCAAAGCTCTGAGCATGGCTTTTGCCAAAGCTCGGACAAGTTCCTTGGGGTCTTGTTCAGCTGAGGTTTAGAACTGCCTAAGGCTGGGATTTTGCAGCTTCACCAGGTGACCCTTTCCAATATCTAAACATTTATAAAAAATTGCTCTATATCCAGTTAGGTTTTCCTTTGCTGCAGCTTGTAACTGTTGTCTTCTGTCCTTTCTGGCAACACTCCCAGGTATCATCAGAGAGCTCCACTCAGCTAATAGACAGCAGCAGCTACACTCCTTATCCTTCTCATCTCCAGGCTACACAAGGAGGGTTCCCTCTGCTCTTCTTTTTCATTATGATCTAATCATCAGCTTCCTAATCATCCTAATGATCTTACACTGATGTGTATCTGCAGTTGAATGTATTAATAACAGGGGTCCCAATACAGTTCAAAGATGTGACCTGGGGGGAAAATTCCCTGCTGGCTCTGCTACCACAACCCCGGGTGTTGTTCACAGTGCCCAGGGTGATCTCTCTGCTCATTCATGTTCAGTTTGTTGTCTGCCCAGGGTTTTGCTGCAGAGCTGCTGCCCAGCCCCCCAGCCCCTCTCCTTTACCCATACCTGGGCGCACCCACACCAAGTGCAGAGCTGTGCACTGGTCTGCACTGAAACCCACAGGGCTCCTGTTGGCCTGACAGAGGGGCCTCTCTCAACACAGCAAATCAATGTGACAAAAGTTTGTATTGCTTATTCTCTCAAACTTGATCAGGGTTTAGTGGTTTGTTTGTTTTTTGCTTTTTGTGTCTGATGATAGCTTTTCACAGCACAACATAGTGTGGTAAATCAATAAACATCAGTTTAGAAAAATTAGCTCAATTTTTCTTTTTAATAAACCATTAGTTTCTGTTTCTTTCAGAAGAGCAAGTCATAGGCAGAATGTAGTGTAGGTCTTAATATCAGCTTTGGCATGGATTCCCAAACAGTCTGTGAACTTGACATACTAAAAGATTCTCTCAGGCTGCAGAAGCCAAGCCATAACCACCTTCTGCATCATTGACTCGTGTCCCCCCACAGCCCTTGGTGCTCCTAAAAAGTAAATACAGCACAAGAGTCTATTTTGTATTACTCTCCAAAAGTTAGATATCTATCTCACTACACAGTGAATCTTTGTACTTTACATTTACCTCATTCTTTATATTGTCTGAAACAGAATTTCTAAGAGTAATATTATTAAATAAATTAAATAAAGCTCTCTTAAAATATACTGTTCCTTTTATAGTTCCTTTCCAAAATAAGCTTCTTACAGACATTTGCTATCTAAATCAAATTATTTAAATTGAATTTTCTTTTGTAGTAAAGGAAGACAAATAGGGTGAGAAATGCAAATATACTAACACATGTCGCTTCTCCATCAAAGGGTTTTTTCCCAGTATGCTTTCTGAGAAATTGTGTCTGCAATGCAAATGAAAAACAGTTGATATACACACAAATAGATGATACATAGCTTTATTTAACTGTAATTTTTTGCAGTTAAAATTATTCTAAATGCCCCTTTCTCTTTGCAGGGAGGCCTCTGAAACATAAATATCTCATTTTAGAGCTGCAGAATTGTTCAGATTTAACTGCTCATGCCCCCTTTCATTTTTGATGTCAGTGGAATGCATATGCTTTATTTACAGTTGCAGAGAAAGAAATATTTTTATGATCTGTTAGTCACTATGAGGAATAGATCAGATATGTAAAAAGGTCTTACAATGAAAAGAGACAGCTTCAATTTTATAAGCAACATTATTACTGCAGACTTTAGAATTGGAGAATTTATTTATCTAAATATATGGAACTATGACTGCCGAAAAAAGTAATTACTTTTAAAAAGTAATTGCTTAGAATAAAATAAAGTAAAAATTAATAGGATTAAATTGGTATTATGATTTGATTGTTTATGTTGCCACTGCTTCATACCACAGTTATTACATAAAAGTGAATTCTGAGACCAATGTTGTTTTCAAAATCACATTATGGGCAGGAAAGAAAACACTTTATATGGAAGCCAAGAATTTATTATTGGTCTAATTAAAATCTCAATACTAATTGCAATATAACATACAGTTATTAAGATTAGTCTAGTCACAATAATACTTGCCACAGTATAAATGATCTGATCAACACAGAATGACATTAATAATGGAGTCAAAACTGTTGTACAAAACTTTCCTAGTGTTTAGCTCTGCTCTTGGGCTCTGGTCTTGGACTCTCCCATGGACTTTCATGTTTGCTCCTGTGTTTGATGGCATCAATGCTGCTTGAGGAAACGAGGACTGCAGCCAGCCATAAGGACTTCATGCCCTTTGCCAGGACAAGTGTGGTGTTCATGATGGAGTTCCTTCTTTGCTGGAAGCAGGTGTATGATGGCTTCTTCCTCCCTTCTATGCGAACCCTCACTTGGGGCAGTTTTTCAAGACTGGTCCTGCAAGCTCCTGCCTCATTGCCCTGGAACTCCATTTTACATTCAAATTGACTGTATAAGGTGAGCTTTGCTCTTTCAGCCCTTTTGGCTTTGTCCAGTTCTCAAACTGCCCTTCCTTACCAACCACTGGTGACCTCTTTGAAGCGCTGGGGTCCCCAGTAGGAGGACATCCCAAGCACTCTCTTTTCACCCTCTGCTCTCACACTTGGCTTCCTGTGCTCCCATTTGAAAGGTCTCTCCTATCACACCGTGATAATGCACCTCTGCACTGCAATATTCTGCAATACATCATTATACACATAATAACTAATAACTACTTGCTACTACTATCTGTAAAAAATTCTAATTATCTCTCTTTTCCAGGTGTCAGTGAGTATATATGTTCTATTTAAGAAGTGTGAACTTCTAACTCAAGTTTTAAAATTCTTTTAAGGGGAAAATCTGACAATTTGGACACTTCAAGGTGTAACTTGAAATTCTGTTCTGACTAAAGTAACGCAATAAATGTGAAACAACTAAATCACAGCAGAGAGCTGAAGAATAGTTGACACACAGTGATTATTAATAGATCTCTGAATTCCCTTTGTGCTCTGCACTGTCTTAACACTGGAATTGTTCCTGCCTCAAAGAGATTAAATTAGGCTAAGGTTCAACATGTGGATTTTAAAGATAACTGCAGAGGATGGGTAAAGAGAGCGCACAGAAAACAAATAATGCTGGATAATTACTTCTATTGATGAAATCTGTGAATGGAGACAATGAAATGTAATACTAAATTTTTTACTAAAGGATTTGATATAATTCCTCACCAAATGACGTGCTGATTAAAAATTAGCACTATACAAAATGAATGCTGTACATGCTAAAAAGAATATGACTCAGAAAGTAATTCTAGAGACCATCTATAATGGCATGTTCAGGATTAGTTCTATTCAATGTATTTATCCTTTACTGGGAAACTTCACAGATAAAACATAATGGAGACCATTATAAGGAAAAGAAGTAGGTTGATCTAATGATTGGAATTTCATGATAAACTGTGTTCCCTGGAATAACACTGCAGTGTATTTCAATGCAAACACATGCCTATAAGATGCAAAGATATGGATCATTCACTTAATGTACAATACCCTGTTTCAGAGAGCAGCATGCTGATCACAGAATTGGAGACAAGATGGATAGCAGCTTTTAACAGTTTATAGTGCTGGAGAACAGGAGGTGAGTTGTAGCCATGTCCCCAAGCACAGACTGGCCACAAGCAGCAGATATTGTTTTCAAGAAGCCTTAGGAAATACAGAACAGGGGTCTGAGTGTCTCAGGAGAATTAAATCAATGCACCTAAACTAGTAAAATTTTTCCCCGTTGACAATATTTTGTACACATGAGTTTAAATAATAAAAACTTCTAAGGGATTGGCGGCAAGACAATTTACAGCAAGGAAAACTACCCTTCCTCAGAACATACTGGCTGCAGTCCATTCCTCTTTTAATCATCCCCTTTTCCCATCATATAATTCACCTAGTCAGGAATCGAGTTGCTGTCCCAAAAGTCAGAGTTGGCTGGTGCTGCATCAGTGAACCATGTCACCACCCTGGGTTGGTTTGGGGAAGCCAGAAAGGCCCCTGTGCTCTCAGCTGAGGTTTGCAGCTGCTGAGCACCCCCTGGCCGCTGGGCTGGCTCGCAGCTGCTCCTGCCAGCTGTGCTCTCTGCCACTTGTCCCCATCAGCTGTGTTTGCTGCCTGCAGGCTGCTCGGCACTCCCAGCTGCAGGCTGCTCACATGTTTTGCTGGATTATTTCATGTAGCAGTGATTGGGGTGTTTCAGCTCTTAGGGAAGATTCAGTGATGTGCAAGAATGTGTTAAAGAAAGAAGAATCCCCAAATACCATCTCTTAAAGATAAATTCAGTCACTCCTTAGGATTATTTTTGTCAATTCTTCCTACTTCAGCAATTTACTATAGATTTGTAGGATTGTCCAGGCTTTTCTCATTCCTATACCTCAGCTGGTTTTAAAAGAAATGTTGTCAATATTACAAAATACCTATGAAATGTAAATATGTAAAAGCCTGACATGTTGTCTGTTGAATTGATCTGTTCCACAGGTGCCCAGAGTGGGCATGCCCTACCCCACAGCCTGCAACTCCCAAGGAATGCCCACTGGTCCCTGAATAGCTTGCCTGAGCAGAAATAAAGCCTAGAAGTTAATGCATCTCTGTATGTGCATGTAAAAGAACAAACAGCAAAAACATCCCTGTAGAATAATGCTTCAGATTGTGTTGGG
Source organism: Petroica traversi (assembly GCA_025920805.1). Lineage (NCBI taxonomy): Eukaryota > Metazoa > Chordata > Aves > Passeriformes > Petroicidae > Petroica > Petroica traversi. Next base: position 1,413,604 of record JAHLSL010000061.1, read on the forward strand.
GTTTTGAGGGTTTTTTATTTTGGTGGACTCTCTCTCTGCAAGAAATTGTTTTCACTCCTTGTTTTTCTTACAGCTTTAGCTATACAATTCAAATATCCAACTTTTCCTGTCTGTAGCATTTGCTGCAGTACTGAAGGAACAGGAAAAGAGCATGCTTGTTAGGCAACATCAGTAAGACTGATCACTTGCCTATTTTTGCCTGGTGGTCTGAGCAAGATTAAGGAACCAGTTATCCCACAAGCTAACCTTTAATGGTACCCTGCAGTGCTGCTATAGATCACTTAGCTGAGCCAAACCAGTTAGATGGTCATTGCTGTCATACATACAGGATGCAAACATTTCCCAGATTTAATGCTTAAACGATTAGCCTTGCTCTTCACTACTTCTTCTTCAGATCAATTTTATTTTAAAACTCCATTTCAAACAGATTTTAAAAACCAGAGACAGCTCTAAAACTAGTATAAGGGATTATGTGGCAGATTCCCCAAACCAGTTCAGGCTGAAAGAGCCACAGTTTGAATGGGAAGGAGGAAAAGCTTTAAAACTACTGCTCTGTGACCAGCTGTGATATTCTGAGCACTGCTAATAGGAAAAACAGCCCATTTCCATGTCTCAGAAGTCCAAATCCATGCACAATTATTGTGTCCCTTCCTATCTGTTGACAAAACCTTTATAGCTTATAGTGTGAATAGCACAAACTTCATCCTTGTGATTGGTTTTGCAGTGTTTTAGTTAACATTACTTTTCTGCAGCATGATGCATTTCATGCTGAGGGACAGTATATGGAAAATGTGGGCCTCTCACCTGCTGTACAAACTGGCTTGCCTGGAGAGTGCTGGGCATCAGTTCCTGGGAACCAAAGGACCATCTCAAGCAGGAGCCCTCCCTCCCATACTTTCTTGGTGATTCATCTAGGGGAAAAAATTTCACAGTGAGATTTGCTATTCAGTTTCAATATGCTGCCTGATGACCTGAATAGCTGCAATTTAGAATCAGTTGAAACTTCTTGGATGGAAATCTTCTCATCTGATATTAAAACCTACAGAGTAGGTATGCATGTCTAGGCTCCTGCTGTGATCAGTGAGACCTAGCAAATGCCAGCAGTGGAACCCAGACTGGGGTAGACCCAGCCAGAAGTAGGAGCCTGCTTCAGTGTGGGTGATGCACTCTGGAGATGCTGTTATCTGCACTGGTAGCAAGGGGCATCCCCACCCATGTTCAAGTCTGGGCTGCAGATAGTACATTTAAACAGGAAGAATCTCACTCTGTCTCCTTTATTTCCTGTGTTCAATAAGACCAAAGAAAGCAGAGCATGTACCAGTAATCATGTAGCAATTTATAGTCGTAAATGGTATAAAACAAATAGCATTAAGAAAAGGTACTGTAATAGGTTTGACTTGTTAAACATATGCGAGCATTGGTTGCATAGGAACTAACACAAAAAAAACCTCATTGTAATTGTGTCAGTTATAATAGCAACTACAGGGAATATAAATTTCACACTCTCTTTAAATTAGCATCTCCTATTTTCTAGAGGTGGAAAAGAAGAAACCATGAAGAAAACATTTGCAGTTTAAGGGTGGATTGTGAGATCTGCTTATAATAAGATAATTATTGCTTTTTAAGGTTCAGCAGAAGATATGCTTATTAAGCTTAATAATGGCTCTATTAAAAACACAAAGCCAAATAGTCAACAGTTGTCCTGCCTCACAAGAGTAACAATTAAAGGGTGTGATCTGGAGCAGTAAAAGGAATAACAGCAAAGTAGACAAAAGTGAGAGAGAAACCACTCTGCTTGGAAACTGAGCATTGCAGAACAAAAGGCTATTAAAGAATATCTGAAGTAACCATAATGCTCACAGTAGGGAATATTTGCCAAGCCAGTGAGTATCATTAAACAAAAACTGAAGTCACATTTAAAAGCAGACTGCTTTTTTTTCATGAAGCAACATTTCAGTAATTGCTGATCTGACCTCTGTACTTCAAAACAAAATATCAGAACAATATTATAGATGTAACATTAGGAATTTGAGAGTTAATTCATTGTCCCATAAAATTTAGCAGGAGCAGGCTAAACTGATAATGCAGAAAGAGGAGCACTAGGAGTATTTTAACATTCTGCAGGGAGTGCAGGATTCACGTTGTCCCTCCAGATGTTAAACTGAAACTTTTCAAATTTCTCTTAGGAATGAGGTTTTGCAGAGAAAAAAGAATCAGCCTGTATCCTCCCTGATGTGTAAGGATTAGCTTAAACAAGAATAAAAAGCCAAAACTTCTCTAATATTTTTTCCCCTGATTTCTTTCTGTCCTTTCATGAGTTCTAACAATCTTTAGGGGATGCTTCAAACAATTTTCAGACTATTTGGGCTAAATTTGACCTGTCTAACTTAGAAAGTCATGCAGTGCAATTGGACCATACTACTGGGAAAGGCCAGGTGCTGCAGCACCAATAGCAACTCCATGCCTTTTTGAGTGATTTACCTCCATACAGCATGAATGCTCCTTGATGGCCGGGTGCATTCCATGCTGCCTTAGAGAGCCTATTCAAGTATAGCTCGTGTGAAGAGGATTCACTTCACATGCCCCTAGACCCAAGTGCAGTAAGTGGAGACAATTGGGAGGTTCACTTCAAAAGCTTGCTCCTTGTCTGAAGTAAAATGCTATGGCAGGGGCACCTTTGTCTGCACACTACTTGCAGAAAAGTCAGTAGGAATTCTGTGCATAATCCAAAACATGAAATTGAGTCCTCAGACAAATTAAAAACAAGAATGTATACAAATATTTTATATAACAGTGATTTCATAATCTTTAAGAAAACATCCTGTTGTTCTGTATTTATTGCCAGCTTGACATGAACATTTAGTGTGCAAGTATATTTTATGAATATATAACTAGCTGCTTTTTCAAAATAGAATTCAAATGGGCATCTACAAGTGATCCACTAAGAAAGAAAGAAAGGAATACTTATCACAGAAGCATGGAATTACTAGGTTGGAAGGGACCTTCAAGGTCATCAAGTCCAACCCATGCCTTAGCACCTCCACTGAGTGCCACATCCAATCTATACACCCAAAAATACTGTTCTCTGGTAAATGTGCACAGAAGGTTCATCCACATACAAAAGATCTCTTGAAGACATAACAGTCACCTTTAAATTGTTGTTTTATGGTTTGAAACTCCCTTTAGGTGCTGAAAGGCAGGAAGTGTCTGTGTTGGACAGGCAAACAAACTCTTGGCACCTCTCTGGAAACACTGTTTTAAATTCCATTGCTTTCCAGCTGCCTATAAATTTCAGACATTTTAAGTTAGAGTTTCTCAAACACCCTCTCCTTTTCTAGCCTCTAAACTCTATGATCACATGAAACAAATTAAGAAATAATGAAATGCTACATAGGTTGTGCACTATGTTATTTTTCTTTTATGTGTTACTAAAAGATTTGTTTCTTTTCTGCCATTAAGTACAGTACTTACAGCTGCTTGATCTAAAAACACATCAGTGTTATGGTACTGTTCTTTTGTCTTTACCAACTTGGCAATGGCTCAAAACAGCTTTTCCATCAGACTTTGCCCATGGAATGAAAAAGAGAGGAACATTGCTCGTATCTTCAAAATTATTGTGTGAAGTTATATATATATATATATATATATATTCTCAGATTTATTCGCCAGAAAGCATAATCAGGTGGTGAAAAAAACTGATCAACACCCTTTCAAAAAGCAGAGAAAAGCGTTGCTTTCCTTATTGCTTCCTCTGAATTCATGTTGAAATTTCTATATTTTATCTGGGCCTAATTTTTTTTTTTATACTAGGAGTTTTTATGGGTGATTGAAAAGCAGTCATGACATCATGATCTGCCAAAGAAGAATTACAAATCTCTACTCTGGATATAGAGGGAAAATGCTCCAAAATGGCATTATTATTGCTTGGAGAAAATACTGGGACAAACATTTAAATGAAAATATTCAGACAGAGCTAAAATGGGAAACCAAGGCAGAACTGAGGAGAACTTCATCGTCGACCAGCGTCTATTCATAAAGAAAGGATCTGGAGAAGGCAACTAGCAACTGTATTTCTCACAACAGTTTTAGCAATGGTTATTCAGAGACCACAGATGGTCCCGTTAAGTAAACATCTCACTTGGCAGACACAATGTAGTCTAATCACTCCTGACCATGAAAAATCAACTAGGAGTGATATCTGTGGGGACAGCACAGGGCAAAAGAACAGAAAGGATGAAATTTTGAGCAGCTTGCCTGATGTGAGCAACCTTCCAGGTGTGAGTTTCAGCAGTATCCCAAAACACCAAGCTCTGCCTTGCTTTGCAGTCTTTTTTTGATAAGTGAGAAATAGATTGTATTTCACAGCACTTTTCCAGCTAAGAGGGAAGTCCTTTGTTCTCCAAATAATCCCTGTGTCTGCAGGAGTTTGAGTTGAGCAGCACATTTAATTTCTACACACCCACATTATCTCTGCTCCATACTTGTGTTTATGTGGGGAAGAGGGAGGGAAAAGATGAGAGGAAGCAGCGTAGTCTTGAGCTATCAGCAAGAGAATGAAAAGATTTTATTGTATGCCACAAGTGCTGGACTTTGGTCTCACCAAAATAGGAGGTGGGGCTGCTATCACCTGCTTGAGAAATTGCATGAACCAAGAAGGAGTGGATAGATCAGAAAACTTAGCAGGAAACTTTGTTTTACAAATAGCAGCCCAAAATGGTTTTGGTACATCCCTGAAGCTCCATTATATCTGAGCTACAACTTCAACGAACAAAGTTCAGTGAAGAGAAAGGACACACCGCTCTCATTACTTCAAGGATATTTTTCCATTTGGGTCTTTCTCTGTAGTGAAACTCTGCAGCAACCTTTAGAGAGTGTCTAGCTGCTACAAGGTCTACACAATCCCTTCTGGGTCACTAGGAAAAGCCTCACCATCTGTCTCAGGCCTGGAACTGCCCAGAATGGCTCCAGGGCTCCGCTCCTCTATCCATGCACCTCTCTGTGCCTCTGCCCTCTCAGGGCTTCTCCAGCTGACTGCATTGCTCCCAGGAAAGGGCACTTTGGTACTCTCTCTCCTTCCTGGCTTTCACTGTGCCCTGGGTGTAGCAGTCAGGACAGTGCACAGCAGTGTTTGGGGACCTCCAGCTTTGCTATTTGGAACTGTGCTGTCTCTCTAAAATTCACAGGGTTTGCTCATTTCATTGAGTGACTAATAGGAGAGGACACTGGAAATTTCTTTTTCTTTGAGATGTAGGATGACTTCTTGGTAGCCATGGGGCAGTGGCTGCTACATCTGGGGCATGACCTGGAGCATTGCTAGAGCTTGTATAAGCAACTCTCTGCTTCTGTGCTAGTTCTAATCCCTATAGCTTGTTAGTCCCTAGAGAGAGATCCCACATTTGTTGGCACATTCTCTAGCAGCTCTTGGGATGGAAATGTGCCCCACAAGAGAAAGCTTTGACCGTCTCCTTCCCTCTGAGCTCAGTAGGTTCATCTCATTTTCATTTCATAATCCTCCACGGCAGTACTCGCATTTGGTGCATTTGCAGTGAGCACAGTGACAAGTCTCTAGCCAAGGTCTCCACTGCTGAGGCTCCAGACACCTGCCCTGTGGGTCCAGGAGCAGGGAAGCTGAGGTGCCACTTCCCACCCCAGGTCATGGATCCTGCTTGGTCCTGCATGGGAAGCATCCCAGGAGAGGTTGCATTCTGGCTTGCATCGTGGTGCTGAGCCCTGACATCTGACTGGTCCTACATCCACCCCCAGTCACATTACCCCAGACTGCAGGGGACACTGGCATTCATGGGTGTCACACTCACCTTTCTGTGTCACCCCACCAGCTGTGTGCTCTCTGCCCCTGGGCAAGGGGTGAGGGCCAGGAGCAGGGTCTCTGCTCCCCAGAGCCAGGCACCAGCTCTGCTGTAGGAGGCTTGTTGTCTACCTCAGGCTCACTGTGGACCCAGTGACATTTTTCATCTTTGTAGCAGATCTGTTGGCAATATGAGTGGCAAATAGTCCCTACATGAGAATGGCAATGAAGTGCTTTGATTTTCAGGTAAATTCAGGTTCTGCCTGGTGACAGGAAAAATGTAATTACCAAAACCTTCACAAGAAGTTATTCAAATATATTCAAAATATGCGTACCAATATTTACCAAAATTCCGATCATATCAATAATGTTTTATAGTCTTTGTAACTATGTGGAGACCTCCAAAACACTGACTTGTCACAGAAATCTCCATATGTTTTACGAAAAATCTAAAAAATGTCCTTTCATTATTCATAATCATGAACCCAAGAGAGACTGCTGTGATCAGTTGGCATGACACAGGCTAGGGATACAGTTCCAAAAAACTCCTGAATTACTGAGCAAGAGCATTTCTTTTATAAAAGCATCCACTCCTCTTTTAAAAATTTCTACTGGAGGAGAATTTACCATAGTTCTTGAAAAGCTATTCCAACAGTTAAAGTATCAGTTTTGAATTTGTCTAATTTCTTTAGCAAATTTTACCTTTGTTAATTTAAAGAGCTTCTGCTACTGCATTTCTGCCCCCATAGGTACACTGAGACTCTCATGGGACTGAGCCTTCTCCTGGCCATTAGAGAGAGGTTGAGCTCTACAGTGCGTTCACAAGAAAATGCATTTTTAGTAGATTTCAGACCTTTTGTCTTTACTTTGTGGCAAGCTTATTTCAGTATATTCCACGTAGATCTGGCACCACAATGGGACAGTGTTCAAACAAGATGGTACCAGTATGACAAACAGATGAGTTACAGCACCTCTTGTCTGTATATCTGAGGTTGCTCTACCTCCTTTTTGATTAAATCTTTCATTGGGAGCTCATGCACAGGTCCTACAAGCTCCCACATCTCCTCCAGTGCCTCTTTTGCTCTAGCAGAGTCACATCTTCTTTTGTCTCTTCTTCATTCCTAGACATGCCGTATCAGAAGAGATTTTTTTTGTTTCCAGCTTGCTGAGCACAGCAGAACCCTCTGTGCATGTCCCCTTCATTTAATTTGTTCTACTTCAGTCACTGTAGCTGATTCAGGCTACCACCATCTTTTCATGTTACACAAAATCAACATAAACCTTTTGCAAGAATGGACAGTGGAGATCCATTGAGATTAAATCTAGTCCATCCATTTTAGATGGAAAAAAAATGAAGTGTACATGGAGTAATATGGGGAATGTTTATTTTTCCTTTCTCTAAAGAAGAGAAGCCTAATGGCATATTCTTAGGGGTCACTGTACCTTGGCTGGTGGATTTCTGTGTTCTCTTTATGACTTTGTAAAGCAGAAGCATAGAATCACCAGGGTTTTGAAATACAAAGTAAGATTTTTCCTTTTACATTTCAACTCCTTCAGATTCTGAGGGACACAGCTGGTGGGTTTTATGGCTAGCAAAGGCAGGATGGAGAAAGCAGCTGACTACTGATGCTTTTAAATAGGAGCCTGAGAAGTTCTCACTCCACTGAAAATCTGTATCTGTAATAAATATAATCCACACCGACACCTGGGGAAGTTCATTCTTTAATCCAATCTAATCTTAAAAGACAGTTGAATATTTGTCTGTAGATCCTTGGGTTCACCTCATATAACTTTTAAGAGGTGATCAGTATTTTTTGTTGAAGTTGTTATCCTTTTCACAAGAAGAGAAAAGGAGTTGTTGGAATGGGAAGGAACAAGCAGTGTAACCAGAACTTCAAAAAAGTGTAAATGATCCAAAATTACACCTGCACCTCAATTCTCAGAGATGATACACACATATCCACATGAACTCCATTTTTCTTTGATATCCCTATTACAAGTGCTGACCAAGGGCTGTCTTGCTTACTTTTATGAAACAAATATGTGAAAGCAGAGCCCAAGGCAGATGTATTACTGACTAGTGATTTCTTGTTGTGTTTACTGAAGCTACCAGGCACAAAATACAAGAAAGGAATAAAATCCAGGTTGTAATACAAGCTTGAACAGCATATTGATGCTGGTAGGAGTGTATTTTTCTGCACTTACTTTATTAAGATATAAAGCAAGTGCCATTTCACAGAAAACCTGTGAGCACTGGCTGACTCCACATGTTTATCCAGCAAAGAGCTCTTTACAACGGTGACATCTCCAACATCTCCATTGCTCTCCAGTCACATCTGTGCTCCAGTTTCTACACCAGTATCCTTTTTTACCATCTGTCAGTAAATTCACCACCTCCCCTCTCCCAGTCCTGCTTTTACCTGCACTGTAAGGCAGATTAGAGAGAAATGCACTGTACCAAAAATAGCCCCGCTCACAAACCAAGCAAATCCTGTTCCCCAGTCCAAGCCAGAGTGTTTACAAATTTGCTTTCTCTAATACATTGGTCTCTTGCTCTCTCTCTTTGCTCTTTTGCCATGGTGAGGACACAACATCCTCATATTTGGCAGAAAACTGAGAGCAGGTACCTCTTTGATGCCACTGCAGCAAAGACACATGGAAGAGATTGGATTGTGCACAGAACTGGTCTGCTTTATTGACCCCACCCCTCCCACACTGTCCAGCCTTGCAGCAGTTTCCTCTGCTTGTCTGCAACGTGCTCGGTGTGAGCAGGCACGGGCCTCTCACAGGCAGCACAGGAGCACGACTGGCAGTGTGGCCAAGCCCAAGACCATATCTGTGGCCAGCAGCCCCTGGACCAGCACCTCCTGTGCTGCTGGAGTCCCTGCTGGTTGCCCTGCTCTGGGATCTCTGCTGCAGAGCCATCACACACAGTGCAGTCACATCCTCTGGGCCTCTGCTGTTCCTCAGGTTTGTGCAACAAACCCTGCTTTGTCTGGCTGCCTGCTGATGGTGTCTGCTCCAACAGAGGTCCTCCTCCTTTCCTCTGTCCCAAATACACAACCCTCACAAACCCTGCTAACATCATTCCTCTACACAAGGCCCTCATTTATGCAGTCCACAGACTCAGAGTGGCATACTTTTCCAGTGTTTATTTCATCAAGGACTGTAGTTACATGCTGTATTCTACAGCAACAAAGATAGTTAATTCACCTATTACCTTGAATCATCTTTCTCCACACTGCCCATATTCTGCTCTTCCTCACTCCTTTCTCACCACCTTCAGCAACATCTTTTTGTAGTATCTTATCTTCTCCAGCTTCTTCCCACAGAAGAGCTGATGATGGAGTTGCTTTCTCTGCACTATGCAAACATATCTCACATCAGACCTTACTGCAGCCAGCAAAGACTCTGGAGAGACCCAAGTCTTATGGCTCCTCCACAAGACCCAGCTTATTTTGAGAAAGCAGCCCTTGGCAGCCAGCCAGAACTGCCTTTGCCTTCCTGCAGCTGACATCAACTGGAGAAGTTCATTCTGCTCCGTTTGGCATCATGTCTAATTCAGAAGAGCTGTGACCACGTAAAACCACCTGGATGAAATCCTTATTGAGTGACCTCAAACTGATTGTTGTGAAAATTGGACATTCTTGTTAAAGCATGCTGGACTTGTCAGTACGTCAGGAGCAGTTTCCCCTGGAGAAATAGTGTTGGGGAGCTTTTTGCAAGAGTAGCCTGTGACTGAAGCCTTTTCCTGCAGAGTTTTGGAAGCAGAATGAATCTGCTAAGAACCAGCATGGCATTTATGTCACAAGAGATGGGTTTTGTACATTTTAGTTATGGTGGAAGAGAGGAACAGGAAGAGTCACAAGCACCTTAAGGGGCTCGAGATCAAGCTTAAGACTGCCTGCCATGTCCTGGGAGGAACTTCACTATCTGATGCTGGCAACCCAAACTGGAACAGTCCCTTCCTAATTGCCTTACTGGCAATTACTGTGTGTACTACTAAAGCTCTTGTAGTTGCAAAGTGCAGTTCAGATTTCTCTGAAATATCTACAAAGGCGAAAATAGGTTTTTCACGCAGAGTTGAAAGCTGGGAAGGGCTGTGTTTGTGAAGCTCTGCCCTGCCTCAGTGTGGATCCCTCCTATCAGAAGACATTGTGTAAATTTAAGGGCACAAACTATGTGCTGTGGTAACAGCTACTCTTAACACTGGGGACAGTTCCACAGGAATCAGGGTCTTGAAAAAATCCCCAAGGTTTTCAATAAATTTTCTCCATGGTTACTGCATACCAAGAAATGCCCAGGCTGCAATCACAGTTCAGGATGGAGACAAAAGTGAGTGATCACTACAGTTGTAGATCAGTGGCTGATTTGTTAAATATGATTATATAATATTAAAAAATAATATTATATTAATATTTATTAGATTATATATGTATTACATATTCTCTTAATGGCAGGTTATGTACTTGGCTATGGAATTAAGCTGACTACTTGGTTGTTATTTTTCTTTTTTTTCCAACCACAGCTTTGAAAAAAAACCAGTGTATGCTGTGCAGAATATGATCCCATTGAGAACATTTCCAAATATTATCTCCATCTGTGGTGAGACAGAATTTTCAGGATGATTTCTTCTATGCTATTTTGAACACAGATCAGTTTACGTTAATACTCATTAACTACCACTGTAAAATTTTATTTGAGGAATACTGAGTTACAAATACTACACAAGAAAAGATCAGTCATCAGTCATCGGGTTCATAAGCAATGTTTTAATGACTAATTTTTCTTTTTTACATTAAAATCAATATCTGAAGGCTAAATTAAATCAGTGTGTTCTGACCATTCTAGTAAAACTTAATGTTGAGTTCCTCAGTGAGCGGAGCAGAAATCCTCAGAGTCAGTTTCTGTGGAAAAAAAGAGACAAAAAATAATGAATTATGTTAACAAAAAAAACCAGCCAAACAAAAAACAGTTCAAAACAGCAATTAAGTTTCACTTGAGTTTAGACCTTCATGATTTCTTTAACATATCTGGCAGGTGAGACTAACTTGATGACAGTAGGCATCTTCCTACTGCTGTATCCAATTCAACATCCCTTTTAGAAATTCAAGAATGGTTTAAAAATAATTAATAGCTTAAATTAAATATTAAACTAAATAAATACAATATCTGTCCTGCTCTTTCTCTGTTCAATGTTAAATTTAATGTATTTTGTGCTACTCACGTAATTTCCATTTTCAGCACTTCACCAGTTTTATCTTTAGGTTTCAGAATTAATAATCTCTTAAAATGCACGATATCCATTCACACCTCTTAGCTATTTCTTTGCCAGCACACAGATTCATGTTAACATTACTCTAACAGTCTGTGCTTACTTAGATCACTTTTTCAAAGTATCTAATATTTCCATCTTTCACCAGAAGCAGTTCACCACCAATGCTTAGAGAGTTGGAATTCCACTTCATGAATAATATGGCTTTTCTTCAAATACATGGAAAAATCCAGACAGAACTACTGCAAACCTATCCAAACACTAACCTGAAAATTGCCAGGCAGCCAGAGAGGATACTCCAGACTGCAATACTGCATGGACATTGGGAACCTCTGCACTTCCCAGCAGAGGATGCAAGGGTGATATAAAGAACCTTCCCTATGCCAGGTCATTTTGTTGTCAGCACAGCCTGGCCAACAGATGTACCCTTCCAACATTCCTGCTGCAGTCACTGTACAGTGCCTTAAGGCATGAGATCCCAGAGGAAAAAAAACAAACTCCTAATAATAGGAAGATTCTGTGATATTGCAAATGTCAGATCAGGGTAGCACTGCATGAATCAGAGGGAAAGAAGTGGCTTATTACTAAGCAACCTGTTTCTATTTATATACAAATAAATATGGCTCAATAAGCACTTAAGCACTGCTATTAGGTAAATTTGCTTTCTGTAAAGCAAAACCAATATGGTAGAAGTTACTTTCTACTGTAGCCATTTAAACAGTGGGGTCTCTGCTTGTAAAACTATTACAGAAATTGTAATGTCACTAGGCCTATAATGAAGAGGCAAATTTTTCAAGATCTAAGCTGCTGATAGTGCTCTTTTAAATTTTTTTCATTTATTTAAGGCTCAAACATGAGAGGATTATAGATAGTGACATTGTAACATCTGTACAGGGATGGTGGGAGAGGGTTGACTGAGTCTCTGAGAATTGTGAGAGGAATATATTTAGCTGGTATAGAAAATTTAACTTTTGTGCAATTTTGGATCCCTACATCAGCTTGGTGAGTTTGTTCCTCTGGCATCTGAAGTAGATCTTAAGTCACCAAGACAATCTTTTGCTCTTAAATAAAATTTTAAATTACACTTTTGTGGCAAGCTTATTAGTCTTTGTATGTGAGGCTGAAAGTCTGCAGTTATCTTCTGGATTTCTGTGATTGGTACCTTCAAGCACATCTCAATGGAATGTTTTCTTTAGCCTGCCACATTTATGTTGCTTTCAGCTTGCTTAGAGGCTGTTAAACATTTTTTTCCCTTGAGGCAATACTGATTACATTTATTTATGACATTGTCTCTGAAAGTGAGATTTTTACAATTCTCCAAGGCAGAAATTTATTCTGAGAAATTTTCTTCTTTTACAGATTCCTTCAATAAAATAAATGGCAGTACCAAATATGTATAATGGGGATCACTCTTTGGTTACAAACGAAACTTAAATCACTAAGCCAAGTGGGTAGGGTAACATAAGATGTGACATCCACTACTTGTTGTTATCTTTCACTGCATGATGATTTAGTGGCATTTTGCAGTGTTAACACCAGGAGTTCCCTAGATGCACCCCAGTGCAGAGATGTGAGCACACACCTCATACAAAGTGTGCAGACCACTTCAGCCTGGTGGCTGGTGTCAGATATAGGACAAATGGCCAGAGGAAAGGAAGCAAAAGATTTTACTCCTTTTGTCTGTACTGCTGTGTAAAAGAAAATTGGGACCACAGAGGCTGTTGTTGCTTAGGGTTTATTAGGGGTGCTCAGTCCATCCCCTCTAGAATGTCCCCGTGCTGGTACCAGAGGAGCACTGCACAAGCAAGTCATGCATTTTGTTCTGGAACACTGAGGCTAGGCACTTTAAGATGCTGAAACTATACCTCTTTGGAAGTCAGGGAGATTCTCCTTAGAGCAAATTATACTGGAATCATTTTTGGACACCAAGTAATTGTGAGAAAAAATCCACAACGGTTCTTTTCAGCAGCAGGTAAAAAATTTTGTCAAGATTTCTCATTTTATCAGAATGATAAGAATGCCCATAAAACTGCTGGCAGTGCTCTCAGCTCATGGACCTGTATATTCTTTCCAGTATTTAATTTGTTTAAAAATTTGTGTAAGTGGCAGATATCAAGTAAAAGAGAGTGCACATGCAATGGCAAAGATTAAAGTTTCCTACAAGAGCTCTGGCTTTTGCCTTTTTTTCTCTCTCCTAAATGTCAGACTGTTGTATAAAGAATTGGTGCTGGTTATACTTAAGAATGTAAAGGGGTGTGAATGAGAAACAGTTCTTATCCTTCACTGACTTCACCTCTCTTCACTGTTCTTCACCCTCCATTCTCTAAGTTTTTTCTTAATCTCTCAGTTCAGCTCTTACCCCGCTCATCTCATAGGACACAGCATCTCCACGGATGGATCTTCCATTCAGAGACACAGCTTGAGGTTTCAGTTTCAGGCCAAGAATGGTAATTTTGTTGTACTTCAGGGTGTCAGCTCCACGGTAGCCATTTTTAACGATTTCTGTCTTCAGGCTTCCCTGGAAAAAGCCACAGAGAAAACTTTAGGACCATGACAGCTCTTTAGAGGTGACTTGCTGCACACTGTTACAAGATTTTATCCTTGTCAATGAACATAAAGAATGTCCTCAATGCAGACATTGAAGTCATAAAGGAAAAAACAACAGTCATTAATTTATACATAAGAAAGGTTTCGTGTATGATTATAAACTAAGAAAGTAAATAGCATTTACAACATTCATTGGAATACAAATTGAAAAGTATGTCCAAGAAGACATGTTTTTCTACTTTAATCAATGTAAATTTTGTTCTGTACCTGTTACAGAGTACAGTGGCATATGCAAAGCCAATATCTCCAGATACGGAGATTCAAGATAGATTTAATTAACATCCAAAACTAACTGCTTTAAACCACTATCATCTTCCACAAACATCAGCTGCTAGATGTTTTGCCCCTACTTTATGTACCAGATCTCCTGCTAGAAATCTCTGTTGTATATGTCCCCACTTTAAGGAGACTAAAGGAACACTGTATGTCCACAGACATTTGTTTGTTGTACTTTTTATTTACTATATATCCCATATTTAAGGGTGTACCAAGAGGACATACAAAGTCATTGAACTAATTCATTTGGATACCAGTGGCAGTAATTTCCCATACATGCAATGAAGAGGAATCATTGCATTTGTTATGTGATCAAAGTTGTTAAGGAAATAAAGATGAATTACACTGCTCAGGAAATTATGGATTGCTATGCAATCATGACTTTTTAAAAATAAGCCAAGGAGAAACCCATGATGGAACCTTTCGCATAAATTAGCTGTGTTATTTCAGTGGTGCATTGTAGGAGGGGAGCAGGAGCTAGATCACAGTGTTTGTAACTTAGGGCTGTGCTTAGACTGCTTATTTCAGGCATCCACACTAAAAATAAGTGCTAAGCCCCCGCACACTGATTTAACTGCCTAAATAAGGAATGTTGGTTATTATTCAGCAAATGGGGAGAGGCCGTCAAAAGCTTCCAGAGTTTTTTTTAGGGTACCTCTTACAGTGGTGTCTTATCCCCTCTGGCAGAGCTCCACCACAGAGGGAAGCTCAGTTTAGAGAGAGCACATCCCTGTGGTGGCTTTGTGCTGTCTCAGGTGTGGCTAAGCAGGAGAGCCAGCTCAGGTGGCCACAGACCAGGGAAGCACAATGTAATGCTGAACTCAGCTCTCAAACTCAGAGGCCAAAGACAGGACTCTTCAGCAGGCACCATTTTCCCTGACCAAGGTCTAGAACTGGAGGTCTTGGGGAAACAGAATCACAGAATGTGCTGACTTGGAAAGGACTCATAAGGATCATGGAATCCAACTCCCTGTCCTGCACAGGGCAACAGGATGGTCTGGATGGATGTGACCCTCTCCTTCCCAGGCATCTAACTGTTAGGGTATTTTCTAGCCTGGTGGGCTTCATGTAAGGGGCACTTTGACTTAGGTCTCTTAGTCACTCTGCATGTTAGAAGGGTCATGTCAAGGGAATTAAAAATGCCAGCGGCAGTGAGACAGCACCACAGAGCAGGAGCTTGAATCATTCTCTGAGATTTAAGTGCTTGCCCTAGTCTTGTATTCTTCTTTACACTTCTGAGTTGCTTAAATGAAGATAAAAATTAAGGGCCTAATCCTGTAGCTGTTACTTTTGCAACACCCCATGCTGGGTTCAAAGTAAATGCTGTGATGTCAGATTACCAGCAAATCTCTCAGGGAACAAAACTTGTGTGTTCTCCTAAAAACTAGGTGTGATTAAATTATTCTTCCACATTTTTTTAAGAATACAGAAATGTGCAACAAATACTAAGACCTTCACACATTTCTCATACCTCAAATTTGCTATTTGAGATGGACTGTTTTCTTTATAAACACATAATAAAAACTCGACATTAAAGATTATTGGAATGCAGATAGGGAATTCAGTCATGGATTTACAGGCAGAAGTCAAATATGAGCAATGAGAAATGGAAGTGCCAGAGAATCAACAATCTAATTTGCACAGTTCAAAATTTAATATAAAACTGGATATTGTTTTTCTGCAGCCTTCCTGCAATAAATTACTATACCCAGACTACAGAAAACCAAAGTGATTTTTCCTCCTTTTTGCTGTTGAAATACCCTTTTTTCTGTAGAAGAAGAAATTTTTTTCCTTGGTAAATCAAGAACAAAATGAGTTAAAATTTAATTTAAAGTCTACCCATGTGGCATTAGTTCCAGGAAAATACCTCACGAATATACCAGGCTACATAATAAAGCTCACTGGCTTACCCTGGATTGCTCTTGCTCTAGTTCCTGGAAGCCAGATCTTCTAAGAGCAATATCACAATAGGGGTTAACATGTTGTTATTGTTTTGACTATTTCCTGTAGATTACTTTAGGGCTTTTAGGAATACATGGCATGAAAGTCACATAATCATTTAGGTTGGAAAATACCTTTATCAAGTTCAACATTAACCCAGCACTGCCAAGTCCACCACTAAACCATGTCCCTAAGGGCCACATCTACGCATCTTTTAAACACCTCCAGGGATGGTGACTTCACTACTTCTCTGAGCAGACTGTTCCAGGGCTTGACAACCTTTCCAGTGAAGAAATTTTTCCAAATATCTAATCTAATCCTCTGCTGGTGTAACCCAAGGCCTCTGGTCCTATCACTTGTTACTTGGAAGAAGAGACTGACCCCCACCTGGCTACAACCTCCTTTCACACAGTTGTGGAGAGCAATAAGGTCTCCCCTGAGCCTCCTTTTCTCCAGGCTAAACACCCCCAGCTCCCTCAGCTGCTCCTCATGTGACTTGTGATCCAAACCCTACCCCAGCTACTCTGCCTCTCTCTGAACACAGGATCTGAGGTGTGGCCTCACCAGTGACAAGTACAGGGGTACAGTCATTGCCATGGTCCTGTAAATTTCTCATACAAGCCAGGATGCCCTTGGCTTTCTTGGCCACTTGGGCACACGCTGGCTCATGTTCAGAAGGCTGGGGACCAAACCACACCACTGTCTATATACAGTATCCTATTTCTTACCAAATGCTAGAATTGCAGATGAAATAAGATCTGTAGGGATAGGTTATTGAAGCAGGGTAAGACGTTTTTACAATAACTTCCTCGACTTACTATCATATACTTAATGAGCTTATGGTAGATATATTTTATAGTATTTTACTTGATTGAAGCCTTGACTGTTGGGCTTTTCTACAGGTATTTCTCAGGATGTGTCTGCACAGAACTGAGTGCTGTGTGAAAGGCATCAGTGCACTGACCCTGAGCTAATCTGTTCCTGTGCTGCACAGAGCATCTGATCAGCACAGCAGGTTGCCAGCAGCATGCTGGATCTCTCCACAGGACACCCACCATGGGAGCAGTGTCTGTGCTGTCAGACAAGGAAATGCAAGCTTAAGAATTGAGACTACACAATTCTCTGCACTACAAAACAAAAACATCAAGTGATGGGAGTTAAAAGGTTGCTGGAATATCCTGAGGAGAGGAATCTAGCTTTTTCCCATCCATAAGACTGGAAGTGTTCACTAGGAGGAAGACAAGAAAAAGGTTCAGAAGCTGCAACTAAGGGGGAAAAGAAAGTTGAAAAAGTGTGTTTTTCCAGATTCATATTGCAGCAGGGACATTAATGACATGTGTCACTATGATACTCAATAAAGCAAACATAAAACTGCAGGTTCATAGTTGGACTGTTTTGTAGTAAGCCGTAAATGGAAGCGTTAGGTAGCTTACCTGGTTTATAGACTGAGCTAGAAAATAAAAAGCTTTCCAGAGAAAGTAAGACATCAGCACCTTACAATGGCTACTAAAATACAGCCACCTATATGTCAGTAGGTACATTGTATGTTGCCACTTACTTTGCTGAAGGTGTATTTAGCCAAGAAGTAGTTCTCGTTTTCAATAGTATCTGTCAAAACACAAAGCAAGGAGGATTGATATCAAAACAGGCAGCAAAATCAATAAGCAGTTCACATCATTGTAGCAAGTGGCTAAGGTCAGACTAAGATGATTTGTGGGCTATTTAATCTCTTCCTGTAGTCTTAGGTTGAGCTTAGGAAAACACAATGTGAGAGGTTGCCCTCTCCAGCAGATCAGCTGCTCCTAGTGTCACACATTTCTTATGTGAAAACACTGACTTCAACAGCAAACAGCTTTTCACTGTCACAGAACCATAGAATCACAGAATCACAAATAAGATGACTTAGAAGGGACCCTCAAGAATCATCAAGTCCAACTTCTGGCCCTGCACAGCACCATCCCTGAGAGTCACACCCTGTGCCTGAAAGCATTGTCCAAACACTTGTTGAACTCTGCCAGGCTGGTGCTGTGAGTCCTTCCTGAGGACTCTGTTCCAGTGCCCAACCACCCTCTGGGGGAAAAACCTTTTTCTAATACCCAACACAAACCTCCCCTGACACAAGTTCAGGCCATTCCTTTGAGTCTTGGTCACCACAGAGAAGAGATCAGCACCTGCCCCTCTTCCTCTCACAAGGAAGTTGTAACTGCCTTGTAAGTGGGGTCTCCCTTCAGTCTCCTGTCCTCCAGGTAGAACAGGACAAGTGAATTGTCCTGTTCTACCTGGAGGACAGGACAGCCTCTCCTCATACCATTTTTCCTCAAGGCCCTTCACCATCCTTGTTGCTCTCCTTTGGATGCTCTCTAATAGTTTTTTTTTTATATTGAGGTGCCCCAAACTGCCTCCAGCACTTGAGATGAGGCCGCCACAGAGCAGAGAGAGCAGGACAATCCCCTCCCTTGCCCAGCTGCTGATGCTGTCCCAGCTGCCTGATGCTGTCCCAGCTGCCTGATGCCCCCAGGACAGATTTGGCCCTCCTGGCTGCCAGGGCACTGCTGACTAAGGTTCAGCTTTCCATTGACTTTTCTACTGTTCTGTCTGGGGTCAGTTCTCTCAGATTTCTGGAGCCAGTGCCACCATGCTGCAGAAAAGGTGGCCTGAGGAGAGCCCTGTATGAAGGCACTACTTCACAGCAGGGGACCAAGCTTACCAATGGAATCACCATCATCCCAGAAGAGAGATCCAGAAGCTTGTCCTTGTTCATCCAGGGCAATAAGGAGTGCAAATGGGTTCAGGCGGCTGTTGACAAACACATTGAGAGGTGTCAGTACAAACCTGTGGGCATTGTCCCTTCCAAGTAAATTAGCAAAAACTTCTGAATACAACTCCCATTTTAAGCTTACAAAAAAGGTCATGACAGAAGAATGACAACAGTGTTCACCGAAAGAACTCTCAAAGCGATGACAAAATCTTTACCTTGCCTTGTCCCACTGATGTCTAGATTTCCCACGTTTTGAGTGCTCATGTGGACAAGCTCCCCCTTCTTTTGTGGCCTTAATGTACAATAACTAGATGGTCTGGGAGTCAGCTGGCAACCAGGACTACCTTACCATGGCTGCTGCACAGTGCTGTCCCCTCTCTTTGTTCAGACTCGAGACCAGGATATTATTCCTTGTCATGGGAAAATACTTTTCCTGAAGAAAGATTTGAGTTTTTCCACCTTGTTTATGGCATTTGATTAATTCACCCAAGAAGAGTTTTGCATTTCCCCTTGCATACATTTACTTTGAATAACTGACAGCAGGTCAGTGTGGCAGTAAGAGGTGCAAAAGCTTTCCTGAGCATAATCACAGAGCCAGGAGCACTCGTCAGCCATGCTAACAGTGACGTGGGTCATCTCTGAGGTGTTTTCTCCTAATGAAATGGAGCAAATAGTGGTATAAAATACTGTACTTATCACTTGGGATGGCAGCTGGGAGCTGCAGACAGTCTCTCTACTGTACTTTCTTTTGATTGCTGTTCTGCCTGTGTGTGGGTCTGACCCACAGCGTGGCTGCTTGGTGACACACACAGGTGACGTTACCTCTCGGTAGTGGTTGTGGCTGGTGCCTGTTGTGGCAGAATGTACCCTCCACGAATGAACAGAGGGATCTTGTTCAGTGGAGCAGACACAGTGGCATAGTTCTTCTTCCAAGCATTTGGCACTTTAAGACCCTACCACAAAAATTAATGCAGTTAAAAAAGAGTCAATCCAGGCACTATGCATATACGCCACTGAAAAAGAGAGCAAGGAGTATATTTTCATTTCAGTTAAATCAGTGAAAAAAAAAACAAACAAACTAAAATATGGATTTCAGGAGTATTATTCTAGTTTCTTTTTTAAAGAAAGAGGATCTAGCCCTTGCAGTTACTCATACGCCTGAGATAGAAGCATCATGACTGAAAGACAGCAAATGGTCTTTAAAAATGGCATCATTATTCCGTGTGCTGTGAAAAAAAAATCACTCATCAAGACACTGAGCAAAAAGAAAAAGAAACTTTTGCTTCCTCTTTTTATGCATATGGAGCCTGTCACAATTCAGTTTAAGGTAAGTGATTCATATTCATTTGGGAATGTAAACTGTAAATTTTCTTCTCTTTTAAGAACAATTCTTCCCCTTTCAAAAAGTAATTACAGCATTCAGTGAGTGAAATTTGTGTGTGTAGACAACCACTATTAAGTTCTCTGCATCATCCTTTTCTGGTTTAATGCCTCAAAAACAGCTGTAGGGACGATTTATGTACAGAGTAAATAACAACAAGGCTTTGCTCTAGCCCTCTGTAAAAGATAATTATGATTTATGGCAAGTACCCAACCCTGGTTTGGATAAGCACCATGTGTATGACAAGTAGGTGCCAAATACTGGGAGGTGAGCAATGCCAGGGGCAGGCACACAGGCAGCGCAAGGGACATGGGCCACTGTCCTTGAGCCCAGCCCAGCAAGGGGGCTCAGAGAGAACCACAAGGAGAGTTGAATTAAATGCTGGACTTTTAGTATCACAGTCTTATGAAAAAAGGAAAGGGTTGGATAGCCATCCATCTGAAGACACCAGCCAAATGCTGAAAATGACCAAACTCATTTAAAAATAAGTCTGCATCTCCTCTGAGAGCAGTTCTGTTCGGCCTGCTCCTCTGCCAGGAACACTCAGGAGAGTTAACAACAGTCTGATGGTCCTGGGCTCACATTTCTGAAAGCTCTTAGCATCAGCTTAACTGCTCCTGCTGAAATCAATGCTGGGCTTAGCCTGCAGATTGCAGCAGAGCACTTTTGGAACTGCAGTCCTGGGGATGGAGTTGGAAAGGTCAAGGCTCTGAAGAGAAGGTACTGGAATGTCCCACAGAGCAGATTGTTCTGTATCTCTTGGAAGCATCTTCCCAAAGGGTGCCTCACCTTGCACTCCCAATGTGCCTTATGTGAAAAGTGATGCCTGTGCAAAAGTACTTGCACAGGAGGCTTTGTGCATGTTCTCAGGAGTGTGGCTTAGGTTTCTGCCTCCGTCTCTGTGCACGGAGTGTATCACAACAAGAATTAAAACTGTGGGGCAAAGAAAGAAATCCCGGCACTTTCATGCCTGTCTAGGCTGCTCTTGAAAATTCTGTTTGCTGTGTCTTAGAGCTTAACATAGCAAAAATAGAAAATAAAATGTTACTGAAAGCTGTGTAATTTACTCTCCCAGCTAGCCTGTTGCAGACTTTTTGTTCACTAGTTTTCTTAAATACAGATCCTAAGGTAAAAATACTGCTGAAGATTGCTACAAGTTATTTTGCTGGAATTGCACCATTTTAAATTATGTTTTAAAAAAAGTAAGAAAATTAATCTTAAAAATACATACGGTATAGTAGTCGAACCACTGTGCTTCAGGGAAGTAGACAGTCACAGATCTTGCTCCCTGTAATTGTTATAAAGAGATTAAAGTCTTTTTTCTTTTTGCATTTCTGATATTACATTAGCTTTATTATATTTGTGCATGGAGAGATGTATGCCAAATATTCTAATAACATCAAATTTTGAATATAATGACTGAGTTATTGTCATAGCAGTGGACTAGTACTGGCTAATCTATAATATTAAACAGACAAGCCTATCCTACTTGGGGGATTTTACTGCCATACCCTGGGATGAGTCAATGTTATGTGATTATTTCATTCTAGTACATAGCTCTATGTCTCACAAATGTAGCTGGCATAGGTGAACTCCTCCAACTGAGCAGCCTCAGCGAGGGCTATGGCAGCTTTTGCAAGACAGAGCTTCCTATCTGAAGTGGGAGGACACCACTGTCAGTGCCCCTTGCACCATTCCTGTCACAGAAATGGGCAGAGAATGAGCTCCAGAACACAGAGGATATGGATCCTTCTCTTCTCGTAAACAATTTAAAGTTGCAGATAAGTAATAATAAATAATAAATGTTTTGCTAATTGCACAATTACTGTACTTCATTTTGCAGCATGTGTTGTGTCATATCACTGCAGGGATGAAATCACACTAAAGGCACTTTGTATTAATAACTCCAGGAACAGTTGGAATCAAAACATGGTTCCATTTTTGTCACAAGTTGCTTATTCTCACAAACAGATTAATTTTTACTCTCAGTGTAGATGTCTGCCCTTTGCAGAATTATGGATTAGCCCCAAGAACTACCCCAGGAATCTTGTGGAGCAAGAAAACTAGAGGTGGAAGAGTTAAGGCAAAGTTACCATTTGACATTTTAGGGATTTTAGATATATGAAAAACCCTATAAAGGCAAGACGCTCCCCTCTCC
Organism: Petroica traversi; assembly: GCA_025920805.1. Classification (NCBI taxonomy): domain Eukaryota; kingdom Metazoa; phylum Chordata; class Aves; order Passeriformes; family Petroicidae; genus Petroica; species Petroica traversi. The sequence goes on from JAHLSL010000061.1 coordinate 1,435,806, forward strand.
ATCTTTTCTCTGCAGTATTATGACCACCCTGGATATTTTGGTCTACAGAAAAGTATGTAACCATCATTTGAGTCATTTATGATTTCAGGGCCAGGTTGGATGGGGCTTTGAACAACTTGGCCTAGTGGGAGGTGTCCCTGCCCATGGCAGGGGGTTGGAACTGGATGATCTTCATGGTCCCATCCAACCCAAACTATTCTACGAGTCTCTGATTCCATGGGCCTCACCTTCGTGACTCCCTCAAAAACAAGCCAGTGTGCAAGGCAGTTCTCCATTCTTTTTTTTTTTTTTTTTGATGTCTCACTTGCTCTCATCTAGGACTCAAGGAGTATAGGTCAAGTAACCCCTGACCCATCTTCCCTACACAGCAGATGCCAAGCTGCAGTTTGACAGAGTCACTGTTGGCCTGCACTGCCACAGTGAGGGGCTTACAGCTCACCTCTGCCCCTGCCCTGTCACCTGGCACAGCCCTGGCTGCTACTATCACACCCAGAAATGTGCTGCCTTCAAATTCTGCCACTCTCATCAGGTCACAGGCATGCAGCCTTTCTTTTGTGCTGCAGTTCTTCAAAAACACATTAGGAATGCCTTATCTAACCCCCTAAAAGAACATTTTATAAGTTCTTAAAATGTCCCCTTTTATTCACTTCTTTGCAGGAATCCTCCCCTGGCTTGTCACTCCTTCATGGGAAGGGTTTTCCCCCCCATCCTTCATCATCTTGTTGGTCTGCCCTGTGAAATCTCCTTGCTACTCATCAGCTATTAGAAACCTGTGGGAGTCTGAAGATAAAGGACTGATGAATGAAGTGCCTCAGTGGGGTCAGAATGGTTTTAGATGCAGGAATAAGAATTTTATATTACATTCACAGAGACAAAAGGGTTGGTTAAAAAACAAGGTGAGTAGCAGTGGCCTGTTTATATGTTTGATCATCACCAAGATCTAGAAATATATCAGATATTCTGGCAGCAGGTTGATTGCAAACAGCACTAGAATACATCACACTCAAATACTTAGATCTGCTCAGACATACCTCTGTTGTGCTGCCAGCAGTCAGTGGTGGGCAAGGAGAGAAACACACCCTTGCTCCAGCCAAGCAGCGAGAGCCATGACCCAGCACTGTGCCCAGTACAGCAGAGGAAAATGCTGCTTTTTAGAGCCTGTTAGCAGCTTACATTGTCATTATCGTTTCCATAATGACTGCCTTTGCCTGTGATGCTGGGAAACTCCTACCACAGCCCTGAGATGCTGCCGTTCCAGAACACTGTGGGTGAGCGGTAATGTGGAAACCAGTTTGCTTTCATATCTGTGTGTTTCTTCCTAGCTCAACAATTACTGCTCTGTGTGTGTCCTTGGAGACTGCTGCCAGCACAATAACAGGAGCACGTGAGTGGCAGCATCCAGCCTCTTTACATCCATTCCTCACTTGGAGTAAAAGGGAAAGGATGTGCCCTCACTTTCATCCTCCCACTTCAAGAACTGAGAAGCTCTGTACTGTCTGTGCTGCTCAGAAATGTGTTCTGCAAGCTTTGACAGTGGAGAGTAGAAAGGGGTGGATATGAGCAAACATGCTCTGAATGTCATCCAATGCCCTAAGCACCATCCGTTGCTTTTATTCCAGTATGATGGCATTTTTAATTACAGTACTTGCCTCTTCAAGAACAGGAGCAATCATAAAGGCAGGTCCCCAGAGGAAGGCAGTATCAATTCCATGAGTCTCCTGATCAGAAGTAAATCTATTTTGAAAGTGAAATACACAATGTTAATTCATAGTCGTTAGAATTTGCCAAATATTTTGATATTATTCACTGTGACAAGAAATTTGCTTCCTCAAATATTTTTCCTGATTGAGAGAATGCCAAAAGCTGAACAGAGATTTAGATATTTCAGTAGTACCTACCATCCCAGAGCAGACCAGAACTCTCACAAAATGATGAAGCTGATTTCTTTTCAGAACAGCAACACTGGGAAAACCTCGTTTAATTTCTGTTCAGTGGGCTGAGATTTCATTGTGGGAGCCAATGAGCAGGATAGGGGCCTGGCCCAGGAGAGGGAACACAGAGAAAAAACACTGTGCTCTGTGATCTAAAGCATTTGTGAAAATCCTTGCATTTGGCTTCCCACACCTTTCACAGATTTACATTCAAAATTGTTTGCGAGACAAACACTGAGCAACACTCGTCATATTGTACTTTTTAGCTGCCTCTCCTGAATGGATGAAAAACCCATGGAATTCAGTCCATTTTATGCAATGTACTAAAATAATTTTGGATTCTGATCATGTTCCCCAGAATGCTCACAGTCCTGTTTGCCTGGTATCACCTGCCTTCTCTTCCCAAGAAATCTCTATTCCACCATGCATCAGATAATGAAAATATTGAATAGCATCGGGCAAAGAAGAGAGATCCTTCCCAACTGAGGAACTTCCTTTTATCCAGCATAAAATCCTTGAGAATTTAAATACGTTTTCAATCCCTGAGCCTGTTCCTGAGGAAATAACTAATGGATCCTAGTTCTTATAAGAATGCCACACAGAATATGTCTCAAATCCTCCTAAAATCAAGGTAACTTGTACCTCCTGACTTCTGCTACTCCCCTGCCCCCTTGCTCCTCCAACAGCCCTGCTGCCTTGTCAGGGATGGGAACTGGTCTGGTTTTCATTCATTTTTGAGAAATTCACACTGGCTATTGCATATTTACACATTATTCTCTAAGGACGTATAAACTCCTTTTTTAAAGATTAATTTACTGTGTCTGTGTCATGGACTTTGCAGCTGCCCCTGTCCAAAGCCAGGTCTCTGTTGAACACTGGCTGGAGCAGAGAGGCTCAGTGTCAGTGCCCTGCTCTGACACCCTGCCTGCTCAGGGCAAAGGCACACACTGCAACCAGCCCAGGCTTACAGAAATTTCCCCAAATTAGTAAAGATAACTTGGTAATAAAAAGACACATATTGAGTGCTCAGAGTTCTAAAATATTGCAAACTTAGGGGAGTGCATGGAACTTAGGAAATGTGTTCTTGAAGGCATGCCTTGGGCTCTGCTTGAAAGAAACCTCAATTTATTCAGAGTTTCTTTTTCTGTCAAGAACAGTAGCTCTTTTGGACACCTTAATCTTGGCCATTATTGCATTATTGTAATGCTTTGTAAATGTTTAAACAGATTATAGTTTTTGATGAATTTCCTTGTCCTAAAGTTTTTGAAATATAAAACAAGAGTTTTTCTTATCATCTCAATAGGTTCTTAGGTTCTCTGTATTTTCAATTTCACCGTATAAAATTGTAATACTAATAAAATATATTTTGGTGTGGGAGATTTCAGGACAAAAAGCTGATCAAAAATTATGAAAAAAGAAGAATCCATTATATTTGTACATGGAAACAAGCTTCTACCCTTTAACTCAGCACAATTTTCTCTTGCAATTATAGCAACCACTAGCACAAATTCAGCAAACAAATGAACTTTCCTATTTTGAACATAAAAGCCATTAAACCGTGCTGCCATCTATGAAAGATCTTCAATTCCTCTGCTTCCTCTGGTTAGATGCTGGCCTCTTTTCTGTCATATTTCCCCCTGTTCAGCCATTAAACACAACTTTCCCTTCCACTAATGGATTACCACCTCATGGTCTTTTTGGACAGTTGAGATATCGACATCTCTGCTTTATGGACTGAAAGCCTCAGAGGCACCGAATACACTTAAAAGGATGTACTGGAATGTTGTTCTTGTTTGTTACTTAAACAAGCCCCTAAATGTTCAAAATGGAAAGAAATGTCCACATGAAATAGTTATTGCTTGGAGAATGCCTGCCTGGGCACAGCTATTTTCATGGTGAAGACTCTGAACTCATAAGAAACGCACCTGAGAAACTAATGCAGGAGTTTTTTAGTTTTCCTTTGTATTTTTTACAAGTAAGAGGCAAGATTGATGTAAACTTCCATCAACTGAAAATTCTGCTCAGTTCTCTTTCTCAAAGCCCCATATTTCTCCTCCCATTAGCATCTGGGTCACTTTCTCTTCTTGGGCAGACCCACTACTAAACTGCTTAATATTAATTAGAAGTAGTAAGAAATACACATTAAGTAATAACAGTGAATAATTGTAACCAGAATTAACTAATAGTAGTAAGAAACAATTTTAAGCCATTTTAGGATCAAGCTATGGCAACTTTAGCAAGCAATGGGACCAGGATGCCAGTAGGGGCACTGGGGAGGGAAACAGTTTGTGTTGATCTCCTGATGCCTACCCTATTTACATGTATTTGAGAGGTTTTATTTCCTACTAATCCCACTCTGGTCCTGATGCTCCCATCAGTGTCTGCAGTGAACCTCTCAGCTCAGTTTCATCTGACAGAAGCCTCTGCTGGTGCATCTGAGACTGCTCTATGACTCAAATCAAAGCAAATTTGGAAATTCGCCAATGTGGATATGGCCTCATAGAGTATATGTATTCTGGTAATGGTCAGAAAGGCAGCTTTAATGACACTAAAGTAATTCTGTAATAACAGAGATTAGCTAATAATAATGGCAAAATTAACTTGGGTATTTCCAATATTAACACAAATCACATTAAGCAAAAATAGACCTAAAATAAATACCTGAAATAGCATATAGATTATTGTAAGGTATGAGTACCTATAAAATTCTCCCTAATTTTATCTAGCAAAATAACATTGCAGAGCAGAAAGAAGAAGGATACAGCTCTTAAAATTTATCAGTTAACCATTATGTTGAGCGAGCAAAACAAAATTTCTGCATATCCTTTCCATACTTGAACGGTCTGCACTTTAGTGAAACCTCAGTTTAATTTGCAAAAAAATGCTTTATCCTTTAACATTATTGTTTTTAACCTAAACATTAAACCTGTGACATAGCCTGCACAAATGAAATTGTGGCAGAGCTTCAGGCATTCAAATGTATTATTTGCACTCCTTTTGCTCAAGTCTTTGCATAAAGCATTCTGAGGCAGAAAATTTACCAAAAACAGGTAAAAAACTAATTAAAATATGAGGACAGACAAACTAAACCTCAGCTGGATTCCTGTTTCTTCCAAAAAGAAAAAATGTGCTGTTCCAAAAATCTGAGTTTAATTTTCAGAGGGGCTTTTCACTCTGCATTTATTAATCTCAGTTTTGCACCTGCTTCTACACTCAAACATCTCGATTTTCTCTGTGCAATTTGTGGACACAGATGTGGGTTTCATAGATAGCATGCAGATGCAAGTTCTAAATTGGGAAAAAAACGAATGCTATGGATCATTGGACTCTCTGTATGAGGCCTTTTAGCATTCTGGTTCAGAATACAGATTTCATTGATTTCATTCAAATACAGAAAATACAGCTATGTGACTCTCATTTTTGAAATAACAAAGGACTATTTGCCTAAGACTAAGAATTTTCATAATTCTTCTTTCTTAAGTTTGCCTTTTTCCCCCCACTGAAAACAAGTATAGGTTATTTATTACTGGAAATTAATTGCATCTATTAAGAGTTATCTTTGTGCATATAACTTGATTGATTTAATTGTTCAACTGTTCTTTTAAGAGAAAGCAAGCAATAATAATGCTGTGACTATTCTCCTAAGGATATAAACCAGGATATACACAAGAGCTCAACCATTTTGTGAGCAAATTACGATAGAGAAGAGACTCCACACTCACTCGTGCATCAGGGAGCGCACCACGGTGCCTCCGTTCACGTGGGACTCGTAGAACAGGGTGTACAAGTAAGGCAGCAGGGAGTATCTGATCCGAAGGGTGGCACGAGAGATCTTGGCAAAAGCGTCTCCAAACACGGCTGGGTCTTGTTCCTGTTCAGGAAGAGCTTAGATTTGTAATGAGCACTGAAACAAACTCAGCAGAGGAGCTGTGTGCAATGTGAGGAGATGCAACGTGGCTGGCACGATGCTACGGAAGTGAGGGCTTAAATAAGGAACAGTACTCATTGGCAAACTTCAAGATATATTAAGAACAACATCCATTATTCCCAAACCAACATGTGTATAAAATTCTTAACTTGAAAAATTGCAGTGAGTTCAAAAAGATCAGGCCCCACCACAATGTATGTGAGCCCTCTGCAACCACCTCTAACCTTGTGAGGAGAGGGAAGCCAGGGCTTCACGTCTGTGCTAGGAACAGATACCCTGCCTCTAGAAATTAAGTTATCCTAGAGATGCAAGCCCTCTCAGAAAAAGGAGATGAAACACAGGAAAAAGGGCTGATAATCTGCAGATCGAAGTCAAAAGCACAATTACATTGGCCATTAACCTAAAGGCAAGTCTACTTAAAACTCATAACCCTGCTGAAGCCAACAGGTGTGACCAAAGTCACTGCATGTGGTACAGAAAACATTTCATCCATTCAAGAAACCTGATTTCTCCTCCTGTGTGCCCCATTTCAGGGTGCCCTGACTGCCAGTACAGCCACACATGAGCAGTGCCCTCAGCTCCTCACCTGCGAGGCACTGGGTCCCACCATCAGGAGGGAGGCTGGAGCATCTGTATTCATGTCTGGCTTTGATCTTACTGCAACACACCCTTGACTCTCCCAGGGATGGGGAGCAGAGCATGCAGCCAAGGGCAGTGCTGATGTGGGAAAGGGTTACATCTCCTTTAATTCCTCCTGTCAAGCTCTCCTGTTCTAAACAGCCAACCCTTTCTCCCTCATGAAATCTTTCCAGAGTATGCCATTTTCTCATTAAAACTGAAGACTATATGATGAATTCCAAGCATAAAGAAACGTAAAAGGAACAGAAGAAACAAAGCTTTTTATTTTATCTAGTGCTTTTCAGACTAGAAAAGTATTAATTAAAACTGTTTGAAATACCCAATGAATTAGGCAAAGTGGGTATTTAAGATTTTATTTTAACACTAACCTAATGTTAATTAAATTCAATATTTAAGTAAAATTTCATCATTGTTAAGTTTATGTCAGAATTAGTCACTAAGAATATTCCCTGCTGGCTCTGAGCTCCAGAGCATCCATCTATTTTTTCAAAAACTGCACTATATTTTCACCAGCTTCAAAACACAAACACTGCCTAATTTCACAAAAAAAAAAAACAGTCAGACTTCTTAGGGGATGCTGAGTCACCCAAAATGCCTGTTCATTTCTTCCTGTGAACACAATATTTTAAATGGATTTAAGAAATCCAATGAATCCAAATATATCTCTGAGTTGCAGCACCCATCATATAGACCCATTGCTCTTCTTGTTTATTAAATTGGTCATACAAGATTGATACACACTCACCCAGGTCAGACTCTGTTTGCATGCTCAAAGGGCCAAGCAACCACTTATATATTTATATATATATATATACATATACCACTAACTTTAGAGGAGAGGCAAATAGAAAATATTTCACAACAGCAACAGCTAATACCTCACAGATGTTTGTTCTCCTACAAAGAAATACCTCAGGGATCTATAGGTTAATTCCTGACCCTCTTAATTATAGCACTAAAGTTTATTATTCCTACTTTTGCCCAGTTGCTGAACAGACATCCCACTTTCATGTAGAGACAAAGGTCTTCCTGGGAGTGTCAATGTTGCAGCATTTTGATGGTGCAACTTCAAAGAAACTGTAGGTTAGCAAATAACCTGAGCTCCAGCATTGCACAAATCAGTTTACAGAAGGAAAAAAACCCAAACATTTCTTGAACAAGCGGAGCCATTTCATCATGGTTGCAGATAAACAGAATAATTACAAAGGCTGCAAGATTTCAAACTTCATAGTTACAAATGACCTGATACTTCTTTCTGCTTGCAACAAGTCTTTAAAGGACTTTAAAGATGTTGAAACCAGGGCATGGATCTGGTCTAAGACTGCAGTTTTTCATCACTCTCATGGGCTCATTAGTATTTTCTTGGTCTTGGCTGCTGATAATGCTGTCGCTATTGGTGCCTCTCCTTGGAATTCTCACGTGTCTGTAACTTGCTTTTAAACAGCAAGGATGGTGTGTAATGATCTCTCTCCCCTCCCTGCAGTACTTATTATAATTACAGAAGTATTGAAACAAAAGTTATAGCAATCAAGGGAGTAGGAAGATACACTGACACTGGCTCTTAAATAAAACCTGGGCTCCAGTAAATAAAAGATGAAACAGATTAATTTTACCAACAGTGTGAGAAGACCAGCATTTCTATAACTTTTCATTATGGATGGGAAAAATTTACATTTCACCGTGTAATTCCTGCTCTCAGTGCAGCACTCCTTTTCACCCTCTGCTCCAGTTTACCCAAGAATGGCAGGTTAATTTCTGAGAAAGTAATACAAATCACTGTCCACATAACTGTAATCACAGGCTACAGCTTTATGTAACTTTTACTTACGCTGTTTCCCTCTGCATTGTGATTTCTGGAAAATGGATAGAAAGAGCCAAGCTGCATCCAGCGCAGGCAGAGTTCATAGGTAGTGTTGTAGTTAAACCCACAGATATCAGCACCAATCTAAAGAAAAATAAAATTGTGTTTGTGATTGGGACTGAGGCCAAATATGAGAGAATACAGAAATTTGCTAATAAAAGTAATTTTTTGAAAGGAATCCCTATTTCTAATTTTATAAGAATGCTCTATAATGATACAAATTTTTCTGTGACTGAGTTTGTACTATCTCCTAAGCGCTAAGTTCACTGTGGAATATCAGACCGTATTTCAATAATTCCACAAATTCTTCCTCCCAACTAGCATACCCAGAAATATAAGAAGGGGCCCAAATCATAGAAAACATAATATAAAGAGATCAGTTTTGCATGGCATGCATTAAGTCAGTCTGAATCCTGCAGTGCTATTTCTGTTTCCCTTCAGCAGCCAAGACTGACATTTAGCCTTTAAATCTGCAGCTCCTTAGGCTGTGGAGGCTGTTCCTGCTGGCCACCTCAAGTGGCCCATTTCAGAAAACATTTGAGTTAATTTGAAATGATATTGTGCATAAGCCAGCAGCTGCCTAGAGAAGCCAGACTCACGTAGGGAATGCCAAAGAGGTTGAACTCCAGGATTCCAACGACGGAGCGGTGCAGGTCCTTCCACTGAGAGAAGTTGTCCCCCAGCCAGTGACCGCCGTGCTTCCCGCTGCCAACGAAGGTGGAGCGGCTCAGGACAAACGCCCGCTTCCCAGTGGCCTGCTGGACAACGCTGCAAAGAAATCCAACGAGGTCATTAAAGACAAGAATGGTGACCAAAACAGCACCAACCTGAGCAATCAGCCACAATTGCATCTTGACAGGATACTATTCATGAAACAGTTGCTATTGTGAACCCTACTCGCATGAAAATGTGGCTGCAAAACTCCAAATAAAAGGAAGATTTACACAGTGGCCAAAACAAACAAACAAACAAAATCTATCCGATTTAGTGAACATTTTGTCTCAGGTATTGTTAGTCTTCCTAAATAATAATTTGTGTTTAGTTTATTCTCAGCAGTGTCTCAAAATGAAAATTCTAATCATAATTTCCTTTCTATTCTAGTACATTTAATTAAGTGTCCAATGAGTTAATAAAAAACAATATAATAAGTACTTTTTTCAACAAAGTATTTATTTAGAGATTTGTATTGGTCAATAAAGTTCCAATACCCTGGTATTAAAAACCCCAACAAAACACAAAAACAAAAAAACCAAAACCACACAAAAATATCAAAATTATATCTAATTATCTTACAAAAAATAAATAATCAATGTAGAAGACAAACCTGTAATCATTCCAAATGTCACCCCAACCTTGTAAATGGAAACCATTTTCTCTGGTTTCCTGTCTTTTTTGATATATGAGGTTTCATTTCAGACTTAGTGGTAAAATACATTTATCTTTGCTTTTTGAAAATTATTTTGCTGCATCACCAGGAAATCAAGGAATATACCTTACAAAATACCTCACAATAGGATCCTCTTTGTACATAATTACAAATTGCAATATTTTATATTGCAGGAACTCAAATTCAACTCTGCTTTAATATGATTAGGGCAACACAATTTAGATTCCCTGAGAAGTTCTAGCATGAAACATTAATCATGTTGTTCACCATCTCCTTCCTTCTCCCTTTTCTTAATGAGATTTCATCAAGAGTTCTTTCACCCATATTCATCATGGCCCAGTATTTGCACTTGGGTCTGTAATGGCACAGAGACTTTAAAGTGCCTCAACACTTGCTTCTGAAGCAAAAACCCCAGCAGCTTTCATGGCAGGCTGACTGAATTAACTTTAGGGTCCGTAACCAGCAAGAGGTGCAGTTCTTGAACTGTGAGGGACCTGCTGGCTCTGGTTTGCAGGTGCATTGGTGGGCCAATTACTGCACAAGGCTGCCTGTGCTTTGTATAAATGTTATTTTGGAGCCTTTCATGGATGTCTTGAGCAGGAGTGCTCTCCTCTGGCTGTCTTTGGCTCCATTTGCAAATACAGGTGTTATTCAACTATGATCCAGAGCTTCATAAACAATTTGTAACAAGTAATTTATTGAATAATTTCAGTCTTTCACAAACCATTGCAGAACAGGTCCTAATGTTGTCAAATGCATTTGTTGATTTAAATTATTTACAGAATATCATGTGCAAATAACTCCTGGCTTTAAGCCATGCACAAACTGATTGCTGATAGTTTATGTATTCAAATTCAAACCATTTGACACAGGCCAGATGACACATTTCCTATTCACTGTCTGCCTTAGAATAATTCTTAGAATTGTTTTTTTATAGGATTACAAAGTTGTCATTCATTTTCATCCTATATCCTGCAATTGTTGCCGGGTAGTAAATATTACTGTCAGTAATTCAATTTAATATATTCTTTGTGAAGAGTGACTGCAGAAAGGATATATGACCATACAAAGAAATGTGTTTGAGAAACCCAAATGAATAGATATGAAAAATACTTCACCAAAGTTTCCCAGCTTTGAAGCAAAATCAACCTCTGCATGTACTTTTGGTGGTCTTCTCCACATTTGGCCGAGCGAGATAAGTGTGCTTTGTGAGGAGCCCTGGAAGCTGCAGGGAAGGGGAAGGCTCCAGCCTTGGGAAAGGCTGTGAGGAGCTGGGCAGCAGAAACTGATCCAGGTGCACAGGTCTGGAGCAGCACAGCTGGGACACTGTGGGCACTGAAGGGGCTGGGGCAGGGCTGCCTGCACACAAAGCTCTCCTGCTGAATTCACAAATTGTGTTTGTCTCAATTGGCTTTGCTGGCATGGAGCCTGAGTAAAGCTAAAACAAACAGTTCAAGAAGATAGGAAATCTGAAGGGTCTATTCACAATGCTACCAAGACAGTAAATGGTTATGCAGACTCCAGTGTGTAGAGAACAAACTCTGGTAGAGAGACAACTGCTGGGAGGATCTTTTTGGAGACTGGGGAATAAGGGCCCAAAAACCATGGGAGAAGTCCAGGGTTCAAAGGCTTTCTGTTCTTTCTCTCAAAAGCAGAATTGTGCTTCAGCCAGGCCCATAGAGCTGGCAAACTATTTCTGGTTTTTCCCAGTTCTTCCCTTGCCCTGGACTTGGCATATAAAACACAAACACATCAAGACCAGAATTAGGCTCACTTAACCATTTCCTCTGGATGCTGTCAGAATCCAGCTTCTGAAAATGAGTGCTAAATAAGGCCTCACAAAGAGCCCTGCTTTGGCTCTTCCATTGTGGTATTAAATTTCCCAGTGTTTAACTCAATCCCTGCTGGAAAAGGCATGATTTGCCCATTTCATTGAATCCAACAGCTAGCTTTCCACAGCAACAGTCTGCCTGTGTAAGCTGGTTTTGAGTGGCTCCCAGCTGCAAGATGAGTTTTACAGTAGCTGACAGCAACAGTGCTGCAATGCAGCTCTGCCCTCCTGAACCAACTGAGCCCCAAGCCAGTCTGCAAAACACTGCCTGCCAGGAACCAGAGGCAGCCAGGGGATCTGTACTGCTTGGATTCTCCATTGACAGTGACAGAAACTCCTCTGCCACACTAGTGAAGGGACAGATAAATACCCCTGACACCACACAAGGCTGCTCCTGCTGCAGCTGCTCATGAGAAGCTCTACCAGAGCACAGGAGCATCTTGCTCTGGATATGCAAAAGCAGAAGCTGAAAAGTTAGGCCCTACATATAGATCCTGATTTAGCTGAGAAAAGTAAAATTAGAAAGGATTCTGTTCCTTGTTCCAAGGTTCTCTTTTCTTGAAACTTCTTCCTAAATGGCAAACATTACCCAAATGTAAAATGACACATGGTTCTGTTTCTTATTAAATACTATTACAGATTTTCCAGGCAGCATCAGTGGCTTTCAAAGTGCATTTTAATCACCTGGAATCTGATTAGAAATATTTAGAAAACTTACTTGAAAGTTGGTTCTGTCTGTGACCAGCCAAAGAGAGAGTGTGTGTTGTAATGTTCTCCCAGGTAAGTCTTGGAGTCAGGACACAGTGTCTTCTGAGCCAGGGAACGATCAGAGATGCCTGAGAATGACAAAAGCACTGTAAAATCATGTCCATCACAGTTCAAATCTCTTCACATTTCTACACGTTCTGGGATGAAAACACCAAAAGATTTGGGAAGAGGAAAAGCTGAAGAGCTGGACCTGCACTGATTCGAGGTTAGCACATAGCCATGAATACTTGCTTGCACGTGTCCTTGGAGAGGGGAGAGGACTCAACAAACACTGATAATTAATTTCAAGTTCTATGTCTAATAATTCAAAACATCTGTATAGATGTCATCTATTCTGAGTAATACTCTGAAAGAAAATTTCTGCTTTGCTGAATTAAGAATGCACCTCTATATTATTTTACACAATGACAAATTTTAGTTAACAGCAAAAATGTTGCACAGATGCTGCCTGGTCTTGGATCCCATATCAAAGAGGTGCTGGCAAAGCCCATTTGGTGCAAAAAAATTTCCATCCTCTTCAGGTAACCACCTTGAAAATGCCACATGAAGTTCAGCAGGAATTGGGCAGGTCAGATGTCTCATTATATTTATTTTTAGAGCTGGAATTGCAGATACTAATAAATTCTCTCAAAATAAAAAAGAAAGTGAATTCTCAAAAATATTTTTTTCCCATGCTTAATTAGGTGCAAGCACTATTGTAAACATTTCTCCATGATCAAGCAATCTCTCTGCCTAATTGCACTTCCTGTATGGCTGCAGTTCATTATGACAATTTCTCTGTACCTGAAACCCCGTTAGCCTCTCAGCCCTGCTGTGCCACTACAGCTGCAATCCTTGTGTTTGCATCTTTAGACAAAGACTCCAGTGTGGGCGATCTCCATCAGAAATAACTCAATTTATAGGCAATTTCCAAGTAACCTTGACCGATATGTCTTTGAGAAGACACTAAGTTTCTGAGGAAAGTCACACTTAATGTCCTAGTGGCTCTTGATTATTAGCCCCATAAATTTAAGATGGGATAGGAGAAAAAATGCTACCACATGAATCATGGTTTCATGCTTCATTCTTATTGTATTTTGTATTCTGCCTCAGTAATACTGATTATTTTACAATTGCATATTAATCTTCAGTATAAAGTGTTTTATAGAAAATTGATTTGAAGGACATCTGGCTTTAGAAGTTCAAACCATGGTTACGTGTAATCATGGTTACAAAATTTAGATAAGGAGGTGGAAGGCAAAAACCCTGAGGCTCTGAGATTGGGACTTGCACAGATGAAATCACCTAAGACTGCTATCCCAGGAAGGTCCTAATCTCTTACTGGACAAAACAGCTTAGGTCACCTCTGCTTAGGACACCAGACAAGGGCTTGGACAGCTACAAACATGCACCTATTCTATAAAGTGAAATAGAAAAGGAAGCCCTTAAACACTGGTTCAAAACAGATTCCCTACATCTCAGGATGTAACACCTGACTGAAGAAGGGAGACCTAAGACAGAGAGGTCTCTGGGAAGATAATTTAAGGCAAAGGGGGAAATCCTCATCAGTTCCTGGATTTTGGTCAAGACCCACAGGGCCAGTACGCAGTGCTTACCTCATAAAGAGAGCAAACACCAAAATCATCATTAAAAGCTCCGCTTCTGCTTTCAAAAATTTACAATCTCTTTATAATATTTTGGCATGCTTTTGTTATGTTTATGTTTCTCTTATATTTAAAGTTTTTAAAAAATTGAAACTTATTAAAGAAAATTTAGAATTCTCATGAGAGTACAAAAGCCTGAAGGGAAAAAGGGGACATTTCCAATACTCCATTGCCAATACTCCAACTCTCATGCTAACATTGCTCAGGCAGCTGGGCTTTCCTGGGGAAATGTTGGCTGGATTAACTGCCTCACCACTGGCAATAATCATAGGTACTCATGGCTTCCTGGGGAAGAATGAGCATATCATTAACTCAGCTACTGGAAGAGGTTTTCCTATTCCTATAAGTCTCCCAATAGGCTTAGACATTTTAAAACTTATTTTTAGCCCATTTATAATGACACAGTGAAAATTTCTTTCCTAGGAGAAAGGAAGTATGTTGAACCAAGGCACCAGGGAGATACCATCTCACTTGTCATAGTTTGTGAGAAGGCAGAGACTGCCCATCTCTGAGACTAGCAGTGGCAAGGCAGACGGGTTACTCCTTCCATAAGTCTATAGCTGAGTTATAGGTATCTTGCCCTTTTTCTGATGTGGACCAGTTGCTCAGAGAACAGCAATAAGGTAATTTTTCTAGTCCTGTTTTGAGGCAGACCCTTGGACAAAAGAAAATTACTGTTTTTGATACTCCATCAAAATTGAGCCACTGGAGTCTTGAACAATATGTAACTGAACATACAGAACAGGCAGGGAAAGATGGAAAATGAGAGAATAGATTATTTTTTTTCTGTAAAATATAGCCTATCCAGGTTTAAAACAAAATAAACAAGAAAACCAAAGAAACAAACAAAAAAGTTATAATGTTGGTATTATAATAAATTAATAATATAATATAATATTTAAAATAAAATTATAATATAATATCCATAAAAAACTCATTACAATGAAATTCTACTTACTAGGAGTGTAAGGAGGGTTATTGATTTCATTATCAGCACATCCAGGGTACTGGCCTCTCATGAAATTGGATGGTTCGTTCATATCCTTTAATAAAGAGAGTAAGACGTGAGAATCTTAATTTTCTTTTTTTTTTTTTTTAAAAGGAGGGAGGGTAGATATAATGAGACATACAATCCAGATCCCATCGTAGTCGAGGACATCCTTAAACTCCAGGCACAGCTGGGTCCACCACTCCACTGTCCTGGGGTTGGTGTAGTCAGGGAACACAGAATCACCAGGAGGCCAGGCCTAGGGGTTACACAGGTAAATCCTGGTCACTTTCTCATTTCTTTATTGTTTTGAAGCAGCACCAGACCAAATGCATCACAAATTAAAAACCCACCTGTCCAACAGCAGGAGTCACGCCATCAGAGTTGTTCACCCACACTCCCATTTCCTGGCCGAGATCATAAGGTCTGTAAGAGCCTGGCTCCTCATCCTTGGTTATGAAAGGGTCCTGAAAACAACAATCACATTTCCTTTATTGAAATCCCAGAGGTAACAATTACTTTTCTATTTGTATATTTGAGAAAAATTTGGATTATGTTCTTAATGCTGATTGCAAAAATACTGGAAGAAAACAGCATTAAAATTTAATGAGAGTTGAGAGCGCATAATAATTTAGAAAAAGTCATTAAGGATATGTCACGGGGTATTTCTCGTGTAAGGCAAAAGCAATGTGAAATTATTAAATACCCTCATGTTTATTTTTTATGAGACTTTCTATGTTGAAATTTTTTTAGAGAGGCACTAGATTTTACTCCACCCCACCAAGGTCTCTGCTGTGGCTGGGTGCTACTCTGGGCATTCTGACACTTGAGCACCTCTGGGTTTCCTCCAAGGCAATCCTTATTCCAGGTGCCCCAGCATTAACAGCTCAATCCAGGAATAACTGAAACATTTGAAGGGGCTTGAAGTTGGGCACATCCAACTTCCAAAGGGCCCTGTTAGCCCTACAACCTGAATCAATGTTGGACAAGGATGTTTTGTGCCAGTCTGAAGCAGAGTAGCCCAATTCACACCTGCCTTACACCTCCAGGCACCAACCCCACAGCATTTCACACCCCACAGCTTGTCCCTCTTGCCCCTTCCACAGCTTGGGCTGGTCACCACCTCCCTCTGCTGCCAGTGCTACTGACACCAACAATTCCTCTGCCTCAGGATGACCATCAGCAGCCACAGCTGATCCACAGCCTGAGCAGCTCCTGGGGATGATAGAGGGCCACCCACCGTGCTGGGTAATAAAGTTAGGAACACTTTGAGATGCCAGTGAATGAAGAGATACTCTGCTCAGCACTCAGCTGCAGCCGAAATGAGGTAAGTGCACTTTGCAATACATCCCTAATTGGAAGCTGCTATCTGCTCTGTGTTTTTTAGAACAAATAAAGATTGCAGGCATTTTAGAAGGGAATTCTTTACTTTCTCCTTAGAAAACATCACTTCCTCAGGTTCTGCTTTAGGCAAAACCTTTCAGTTATGAGACACAATGGAGAAAAACGCCTTTGAAAAAACTCTTCCACTCACAGCTTCTGCAATAATTTAAGTGAACTTTAATCAAAATGTGATAATCAAAAAGTCTAAATAATAAATGTATTAATCATGGTAAGTTGCTTTAAAGGCTTGTTTTTAATCTCATTTAAATACCTGAATTAATTTCCTGATTTACTTGTGAGCCCTCTGATAACTATAGCCCTGGTGAGGGAAGTATATTCTTCCATGCCTCGACAACAGAAACTACAGTTAAATCCCTACTTTAAGTGCAAAACTCTGTTGAACTTCATCTAGCTGTAGTGTCACCTCTATAAGAACTGTAAGTGTCCATTACCTTTTTAACTGGTTCAATACTCCAACTTTGCAAAAGAGAAAACTGTCCATCTGCAATAATTATCTTATAATTGTGGTAAAGATGTCTCTCAAGGGACTTGAAGGCTAGAAGAAGTCAGCTTAATTAGCTGCTCCTAATCCAAACTTATGGTTTCCTTCAGCTGAAAGGTTGTTCCAGTGCATAAAATAATATATTATGCAGGTTTAGTATTGCCCTAAAGAGAACCTCTCCATGCATGCAAGGGTTGTTTGTGGGGAAGGAGTTGCATGCCTGTTAAATCTTCACTAAGTCATCTTTTCAACATTTTGTGGAGGAAGTGCTGAGCATCCTTAACTCCAACTGACTGCCTAAAGACCTGGGAGCACTCAGCACATACCAGACTGATGCACTTCCACCTGAGGTCCCACCCCAAACATAGATTTTGATGCACATTCATAAAAACTCATGTCTGGAAATTTTAGCCTCTACAGCTCACAGATACCAGGCATTACTTTGAATTATGAGCATGTTGCTCGTGACTTTTAAGTATTTCGTCACTCATGTCATTCATAACTGTTTCTATTTTTAGTATGATTTAACAGATGGTATATGAGGTCTTTCATTAAAGATCCTCTTCAGTAAAAATGTTTACAATTTTTCAAGGTAGTCATTGTTACTTTAGAACTTCTTTGTTACTAAAGAATATATTTGTTCTGACACAGCTGAAACATGCACAATTATTTAGTGCAATAATGATGACCAGGTGCTGATGCAAAGTCACAATTTCCCCTAAACAGAGGTGGCTCTGAAAGAGATCAGTAGAGAAAAGAGCAGAAGGGCTGCCCCTCGAGGCCCCAGAGATGAAGCCACGCTGCTCTCAAGGTGACCATGGTCAGGGAGGGCTCTCAGCATTGGGTGCAGGTGAGGGAAGCAGACCTCCTTGCTGGTGTGGCACCAGCCACCCCAGTGAGGGTGGCATCCTCAGGCAGGTGGCCACTGTTAATACTGCTGGCTGTCAGAGCACCCTGCTTGTGACCAAAGTGGTCTGAGATGGAACCCATTCCCCAAATCCATTTACTAGAGGTTTTACATGACACTAACTGGCTGCAGGCAGAGCCTATTTCCTGAAATCATCATGAGAGAGGCAACAATCTGCTGTATTGGGGGAACTCACCCATTACTCTCACTGCCCAAAGGGAATCTAAATAGAAAATTATTCCTTCAGTATCCAACTGGATGACACTTGCCTTGACTGCACCTAGCTTGGCTTTGCTATCACTTGGCAATGAAACCCAAATGAAAAATATAAACTGACCATTTAGGCAGAAAATAGGTTTCAAAACTACAATTACAGCAAAATAACCTTCAGTGACTGAGAGGAACTCTGTGGGATTGTCCCTCTCCTTATCCTGTGGCTGCAGATCATCTCAGCCTGAGCCCCCTGATGCCTGTTCACAGCCCCCACCTGGAGAGGGACCTGGCCCCTGCAGCTCTCTGTTCTCAGCTCACCTTGCAGACAGGCAGCTTTACCCTAATGTTTACCTAAATCTGTCCTGCTGCAATTTAAAATGCTTTTCTTCTTATCCTGTCCCCAGTGGTTATGGAGAACAAATTGCAGCCTGCTCTGGGGAATGCAGCCCTCCTAGTGCTAAGCTGCTGGGGGACCTATGAGAGCAAGATCTCATGAATTAATCAAGGGATTTTATTTAATTTCTTAGTTCATTTAAATCTTTAAATTTCAATTAAACTGGTCTCCAGTTTCCTTTCCACCATTGGTGCTCACTTAGCTATTGTGACAGAGTCATTTTGGCACAAGGACAAGTTTGGGGAAGTGCTGGAGAGAAACCGCAATTTTGTTGGAAAAATTTATTGGGGAAGATAGAAAACTCCAGTTTTCACTTCTATCCAAATTAATTCCTTTGGCCATATGCCAATTTTGGTTAGAGGTTCTACATATATTTTCTGCAAATTTGCATGCAAGTAATCATCTATTACATTAATTCAGAAAAAAAGTATGTACAAGGAAATATGAACTGTAGTTAGTAGCTTCCAGAGTGATTAGGAATAGATTTTTTTCCAGTATTCAACTATTTTTGTATGTGTATTAAATTCATTTGTTCATTTCAGGGAAAGCACTCCTATGTCAACTCAGAGGCAAAATTTCTCATAACTGAGTGGGGGAAAATGACAGAGAATGAATGTTTTGGTATAGAGATGGTACTGGTACACAGATGTCAAATAAAGACAACACTTAAAAAAATTAAATATGTGAGAAATTGTTCTTCAACTCTTCTCAACAAATGAAAAAATGGAAAATCTGCTACAACAGTATACATGTGTTACTTCCTAGGTCCTGCTATGAAGACTATGCTGTAAATAGTTCTTACAAATGGAGAAATAATTAGCAACGTTTTTAATTTACCAGAATCACAACGTTGTGCTTTCCTTTCTTCTTCAGGTCCTTCATGAACTCTGGCAGACCAGCAAAATTCACTTTATCATAGGTGAAGTCCAGACGACGTTCCATGTAGTCAATATCAAAATGTTGGACATCCTATATATATTTTAAAGTAAAAAACTGCATTAATATTTTGTCTACCTCTGGAGTTCTCAGCACAGGGAAGACAGGGATCTGTTGGAGTGAGTCTAGAGGAGGGCCAAAAAACTGATCAGAGGGCTGGAGCACCTCTGCTGTGAGGACAGGCTGAGACAGATGGGGCTGTTCAGCCTGGAGAAGAGAAGGCTCCAGGGAGAACTTACTGAAATCTTTAAATACGTAGAGGGGGCTTATAAGAAAGCTGGGGTCAGACTTTTTTGTAGGGTGTGTAGCAATAGGACAAGGGGTGATTGTTGTAAGCTAAAGGAGCATAGATTCAGACTTGATATAAGGAAGGAACTTTTTACAATGAAGTGTTTGCCCACAGAGATGGTGAATGCCCAATCCCTAGAAACATTCAAGATTAAGTTGGAAGGGACTCTGAGCAACCGGATTTAGTTGGAGATGTTCCTGCTCATTGCAGCGGGGTTAGATTAGATGGCCTTTAATGGTCTCTCCCAACTCCAACTATGCTATGATTCTATGGCTGAAGTATTTGATACAGAAATCAGAATGTATGCAGCTGTATTTCTAAAAGGCAACTAACGTATGCAATACAGCCTAAGAGACTGCAATTTTAATCCTAGCAGTAGACTACAAGGAAATGTAGAAGTCCTAGTTTAGCAACTATTTTGCAGTGATCTGCATCAGAAGTACCATTATTTGTTTTTAAAATGCTAGCAGTTCATATTGCATAACAGCAAATCCACACCAGAACTGCCTGCTAGGCAGCCAAGAGCAGCACTTAAACCTCATGTTCAAGGCCCACTTTAAATGTTCTTTTGAGCATTATGAAGACATTTTGGACAACCAAGGACACATGCAAATCCACTACATAAGAGTACAAATGTCCTTTTATTCTACAATTCTCTCTGCAAGATAATTATTTTTCCTCCATTATAATTTTATTCACCTCACCTCAGAGTGCAAGAGTGAGCAACCCAGTGAAAAATTCACACTTACATAGGGGATGTCATAGTGCTCCATACGCTCCACGGTTTCCTTCAAAACATCCAGGCTGCCATAGCCCCAGCGGGACAGCTGGAATCCCAGGGACCAGTAGGCTGGCATGTGGGGGCGTCCAATGGCCTGCAGCACAAATGGGGAACACAGAAACACCAGGGTCAGAGGAAAAGAAGTTATTCACAACACCTGGAGAGGCTTCCAGACCATTTAAGGCACAAATATCAGGCATCACAGCCCCATTAAACACCCATTCCCTTCTCTGAGTGGCTCTTGGCACAGCAGGCTTGGAGCTTCTCCTGGTGGATCCTTGCCTTTCACAGAGCTCCAAGCAACACCCACTCTGAGCATCACTTCTAAGAACACCTCAGTGGAAGACATGGGGTATAAAAGCCAGGCTAATGTTAAATGTGGTTTCAGCCTCTGCACAGCAGCCCCTGCCCTCACTTACAGGGCACAGCCAGCAGAAATCCCACGTGGATCCTCATGCCACCTGATCCATGACAAGTCCGCAAACCCCTTGGTCAACAGAAGGCAAATCTCTAACAATACACAGCAACATAAGTTTTGCAAACTTCTCTTGCCACATCCGGCTGAACTAAATTATCAAGAGTCAGATGTTTATTTGAGCTCTCTGAAGTTTTAATCACATTTTCACACCAACCTGATGAAATTCATTTACTTATGGCTGACTACTGTTATTGCTGGCCCACGGCCTTGTGTTGCCAGGCATGGATAACCCTCTTCAAGGCCAGAGTTACTGTTTGGTCCCGAAATTGTCAACTGAAACACAAGGTAATGAGTTAAATATGATTTTATAAATATTTGATTTCCACTGTCTGAACGTAATCCATCTGTAAATGGCATGAGGAAACTCAATTGAGAGCACAGGGAAGCTTCCCCTGGTGAGAGCTGCTGTGGTAACCTGGGATGAGCCGGGGGAATCACGATGTGTCTGTTCTACAAATAGGCTGAAATCTGGCTTTGCCTCATTAGTGCACACTAGTGTTTTCTGGGGGACACCACCTGAAATCCTTGCTTCAGTTAAATCCAATGAAACTTACCTTTGATTTGTGTTTCTAACATTTTTGCAGGCAATATATGAAAGTCTAGTAGCTAGTAAACACCCATGACTTATTAATCAGCTGCAGCTATTGTCCCCCTTTGGCTAAATAATGGTTCCTCCCTTATTTCCTTGTGAATCTCCATAGTCAGGTAATTATGCTAAGAAGTGAAAAACAACAAAACTTGCATATTGGCAGCTAAATCCCATCTACTTTAAATAAATAAAACAAGGCACTTCTGGCACTCTGTATCTATTGCATTGCTAAGCTCTCTGGAGATGCACTGCATGAAGGCACACCTTCCTATGGGGTTTTCTCTGGGAAGAGTCTGACCTGGGAAAGCAAGGCTGAACTTGAAATTGCTCTAAAATACATCATATGCTAGAGCATCAGTACACAGATGAACAAAGTGCATCAGACAGAAAACCACATGTGGGAGAGAGGCAGGGAAAAGCTGAGGATGTTTTAAATGCCCCTGAGCTGGGAAACACACAGGGTAAATTTGTTCAAAATAAAAAAGGCTTGGGAACACACAGTCAAACCTAAGCACTAAGCATTACAAATTTGGCTACATGGTGCTTTCACTTGTTGGGATGCTGCTGTTTTACCTAAACAAGAACATGAGGAGGCCAGAACAACTGGTGAGGGCAATGCTTTGGGTGTCTCCAGGAGGGACAGCTGCCCTGTATCTCTGCTGCTTGTCCTGTCCCACCGGAGTTAACTTTCCTGATCCTCAACACCTGATCCTCAACACCTGCTTCTCCTGCAATTCAGCTGGGCTTTGGGGTCTTCAGAAGAAGCAAGAGCCACTCTCAGCTGAGCATTCCTGCCACAGAGGCACCCAGCTCTCACTGCAGCTGCCAGGGCAGGCCCTGGACAGACAAAGGTGGTCCCTCCCATGCAGGGGAGGCCAACAGGCAGACAGCTGCCATAACTTCCCTGGTGCTATCCTGTCTCCTTGCACACACCATTAAATTTTTTTCAGTGCGTGTGAACACACCTGATCACCCAGATCATCTTCCAAGCTCTACTGAGGTTTTCCATGGAGAGCTGAATGAGTGCCCAGGACAACCTCCCAGACACTCTATGAGCCAGCACCAAGGTGCCCAGCACTGCATGGAAAGCCTCAGGGCCTCTTCTCTGCCACAACCACACTCACCATGTAAAGATGAATTCATCTGAGAATTCAGCAGAGTTTGTTCTAGACCAGCAAAGGCTGCTAGATGAGCTTTGTGAACCCACCATTTTGTGCTCCTAAAGCAGATGCATATTTTGCCCTTGTTTTCTCTATGGTAAACAGAAAATGACCTCTACAAACAAGGTTAAAAAAACAGACCAAAACAAAAGAACTCCCTAATGAAATAAAATGCTTTGTGCACTGGCTTCTCATCTTGGACAAGAGAAACAGGGAAAACGGGCTGATAAATATTAATCCTGCAGCTAAATGCAGAGCCCTGTGCCCTGGCAGGATGTCTGCATGGCATCTGCTGCCTCTTCCCAAGCAGGCTGGGAAATGGGAAAGGGGTGACCAGGCTGGGCAGAGGCAGTGGGAGCTGAGCAGCTCTGCTCTGGGTCCTGTGATACCCCAGGTCACTCCTGGCTGGGGAGGACAGTCAGTCTGGGACATTGCCAATACAGTGCATTTCAAGGTTTGGATGGGGATTGGCTTCTTCCCCCGTGTCCTATCGAGCATCCAGGGGGACAGCAGGGGGACTGGAGGTGGAGCTGTGGCCTGGTGTGTCAGCCAGGGGGGCATGTCCCCAGCACTGGGGCTTGCTGAGGTTCACCTGCCCACCCTCATGGGACAGTGCTGTGTCACTGTGGACCACAGAGCAGGACAGGATTTTGTGACAGCTTCCCTTGAGGAGTTTGGGATTACAGCTGAACCAACAGAAAAATATCCACCTTGCAAGGAAGATATTAAGTTTTTAAAGCAATTAGTTCTCCAGGTTCACCAGGCTGGTGCATCTATGGTGAGCTTAATTGAAACCAGCAGAACATTTGAAGAGTAAGGATGAAAACAGGGCAGCTGGGAAAACAAATGTTCTTTTTTCTAATTATGCTGCGGACTCTCTCTAATGGATCCCCCTGAAGCTTCCTGATAAAGTAACTGACATATGGTACCCACTCACAGATGGATCAGCAGAGGCAGGAATGTAATTTTGCAAACCTGAAAACTCAAGTTGGATTTGATATATATTTAGGATCTGGTTAATTCACTTAGATTGCATTCTGCATACAAATGATCAGAAAGTGCAGCAGCCAGAGAAAGCCTGCTTGGCAAAATTCACTCCCATAGAATCAGAAAAGGTAGATGGGGTATGGCAGGGTAACTGAGGGAGGAAAATGCAGAAACAGAAAACATATGGGGTATCCAAAATGGGGGGGGAAGTGCAAAGATATGGTAGTGCCTAAGCAGTAAACAAAAAAAAACCCACTATTTTATGTTCCAGAATTCTTCCTGCACTTGCTTCTTAAATAACTCCTGGTGTTTAATAAATTCACTGCTAGATTTTCCATGTTTACATAACTTGGCATTATGGTTATTTTTTTTTCATTTTTTTATGATGCACCTGAGAGCTGATCCAGGAAGTACCCTGGAAACATTTTGTGGTATGAATGCAGTTCAGTGGAAACAAGTATATCTAACAAATAAAATCTGTGTCTAGGGAGAAGGTGATCTGCATTTTTCCTGTGTTGGATTATTGGACAAATAATGTTATTAATATGAGCATCAATGATATGAACTGTTATAATTTCTATGGAGTAGATCAGGATCCCATTCTGTTAACACTATGACCAAAGACTTTGATGAGAGAGAGAGAGAGAGAGAGGGCTGCAGAGTTATTCCTATATATCACAGAGGCTGGAGAGATACACTTTCCTATGCTCACAAAGGAGCTGAGATTTCCAGCAATGCAGATTGCTAATCTTACACCCTAATTAGGCACACAAAATGATTTCTGGAGCTTGATATTTGCTTGAACTCCCTTTCTTCAAAGAGGAGTTATATGAGGAACCTATAAACCCTAAGGGGTTAATGCTCTGGGATTTAGTGTTTCTGTACAGTCACACAGTGGCTGAATTCCACAGATGCTCCTTTGGCCCAGGTATCTGCAGCCAGCTCATCCCTATGGCAAAGGCAAGCAGGTGGCTGCTGTGGGCACCTTGAGGGTAACCTTCACTCAAAGTCTGTAACAGAAGCTGAGCTTTGATTTAGGAGAGCAAGAAAAAAAGGCCCTGTAGCTGCTAAACTATAAGAAGATGCTCATAACCTCAGGAATATTAAAAAATTGAGGATTTTCAACACCAAGGTCTTCAAACCTTGTTCCTTGCTGCACAAAACAGCTGTTTATTCCTTCTTGTGGAATTCAGCTGCAACAATATCACTGAATCATCTGTGATAAAATCTAGGCACAAGCAGGTTCCCCATGATACCTCTCTGATAGGAGAGTGGACTAGAGACTTCTGAGGTCCCTTACACCTGTAACTACCCCACACTTCTATAAGGAGGAGGCAAACCAGCAATTTTCTCTCCAAACAGAATTAGGAGACTTGCAGTAGGCCCACTTACAGCTTGTTATGGAATACTTCGTGATAAAATGGCCTTCACTCTACGCAAGAGCTTTTAAATGTCCATTTTTTGAACCCTAACGTTCCTGAGTGCCTTGTTATGGAGTTCATACCCTACTGCTATCGACTGCTGGTCTGTTCTGAAAGGCCACCAGTTGTCCTGGCAATGGTGGCCTTGTATTAGGTGTGACTGCAAAGCCTCAGCCATGCTCAGGTCAGTGCCTGAACTCTTTAGCTGGTTATTGCTTTTTCTCACCCTCCTCCCAACTGAGTGCTTGCCATTCAAAGCAAGATTTGTGTTTCATAACTGCTCTGCACACCAGACCTCTTCTGCAGTAGGAGTAATAAGTCATATATAGAGAGCTGGTTGGGACAATCTCAGATGTGCCAGGAGCAATGTCCCACACAGCTGGGCTCAGGGACAGGAGGGAGCAGAAGAATCGGGCTGGAGGCTTCTCCTTCCCATGGGACCATGCCCAGCACATACCCTAAGGCTGCTGTAGCACTCTGGTGCCACTGGCAGGATGCATCCCACAGCTCACCTCTGCTCCATGCAGCACACAGCATTTATCCTCTGCTCCCTTCTCACACCCTGCCTCACTCTTGGAGCCCATTTAAAGCTGTTTATCCTTGGCCAGGATGGCATCCATGGCCACCACAGCTTTTGTTGTCCTCACTCCAAGGATGCAGAGGTGCTGGTGGCTCTGGCAGGGCAGCTGCAATCAACTCTGATCACCTCACAGAGAGCCAAGAGACCTGCCCTTGGCACAGCCAGGACCCAGCAGCCCAGGCCAGGAGTCCATGGTCCACCCTGGGTGCTGGTGATAACATGGAGAGGTGTGTGGGGAACTCTCGCATACTCCAGAGATCAAATAAAGTGCTTTGTCACGAAGCTGTCCTAACTCACTGATTTGAAGGGAGCCACATGAAAGCTGTAAAGCACACTGTTCTGGAAACTGCTGCCTTGCTCCTGGCACCTGGCCACTGTGCCACACCAGCAGGGCCATCCTGGAGAGGTACAATGAGTGGTCCCTCAAAAAGCAGTGACTGGGGCAGATGTTGCACAGGAGGGAGGCAGGTGCTGTTCTACCAAGAAGCTCTGCAGCAGAGCCTGGTCCCACCAGGGGCCCTGCAGCCAGGAGCTCCAAAACACCAATTCCCAGAGGAGACCCATGCAAACAGCTGAGAGAGCTGAGCCATGCTGCTGAGCAGTGCCTTGCAGACATCAGTCACACTTCTCCTTCCTGCCCCTTCTCTTTCCCTACAACATGACAATGACTGCACAGGGAAAATCCTCTCAGTGTGACAGAAAATACAATTGAAAAATAAAGCCTTTTCTGTCTCCTTCACCTTCCCACATATCTTGTACATAAAAGCCAAATTATTACCCTAGAGACTAATAATATGGTAATTGTAACATTTTTGACCTTGGAATTTCAGGATGTTTACTGAGGAAGTTATTATTTCACATTGAAATTACTAACATGCATTCTTTAAGATTCCCTAGAGAGTTGAGCGCAAGCTCAAAGAATACAGAGCAGGATTTTTTGGTCCAGGCATGTGACATGTCTCATTAGGAGACGCCCACTGCTCTCCTTTACCTTGTTTTCTGTGCTCCAGCTCCATTTCCAGAGACAGGGGTGGAAAGTGAGCTGCCACTACCCATCATCTGGGGAGTGAGAACTCTCTTATTTTATTTTCAGATGCTGACCACCTGCTAAGCCACAGAAATGCTGCCTTCAAACACCAGTAAAAGACTTTGAAAAGGAGCAGGGGTGGCTCTAATTTCCATCATACTGCTGCAGTAACTCCCTTAAAATGGGGATCAAAGCTCCAGACTGGGGGATAGTTGCATTACTTTTTCCCCACTCTTTTTTCCCCCCTGGTTTTATTACGCATATGTAAGTTAAAATCCTAGTTTGCTTGCTGGTCTGTGGCACAGGGATCAGAGATGGTATGTGCTGGTTTCAGCTAGGATATAGTTAATTTTCTTTATCGTAACTGGTATGGGCTGGATTTTGGATTTGTGCTGACAATAGTGATGATGATTCAGGGATATTTTTGATTGTGCTGAGAAGTGCTTACACAGAGTCAAGCCCTTCTTTGCCCCTTACTCCATGCCACCAGTGAGGAGGCTGGGGATACACAAGGAGCTGGGAGGGGACACAGCCAGGACAGCTGAGCCCAACTGACCCAAGGGATACTCCAGATCAAATGGCTTCAGACTCTGCATACAAATTTGGGGGAAGAGGAAGGGAGGGAAGGAATATTTGGAATGATGGCATTTGTCTACCCCAGTAACAGTGACATGTTCAGCCATTCCCCCAATTCCTGGGGGTGGCTAAACACCCTCCAGCCCCTGAATTCCTTGTTTTGCCTTGCTTGCTTGCACAGGTTTGCTTTACCCACTAAACTATTTTTATCTCAACCCACGAATTTTCTCACTTTTACCCTTTGGATTCTCTCCCCCACCCCACTGAGGGGGTGTGAGCAAGTGGCTGTGTGGGGCTGAGTTTCCAGCAGGGGTTAAACCATGACAGACAACTGGTGGGGATGATGTACATGCAATGTATGTGCAGAGGGAGCTGGAAACCTGCAAGCAAGAGAGCAGTTTCTCCTGCTGCAGGGCATGGAGGGGCACTGCCAGCCTCCCACCTCTCTGGGCGCAAGTAAGTGAACCTCTCCTTTAAAAGGAAGGCCTAGCAGAGCCCACCACCCCAGAGAAGCTGCTGCCTCCCCAAAACAGCAGTGTGAGCAAGTCTTATCTCTTCCTTCTCCAAACCAGAACCTAGCAATACCTTCCTTCTGGGCTAAATCCTCTTTTTCCCTCACTCTAAACCACAATATTTCTGTTCCCATACAGGTACTTTAAAAGAAGGAAAGCATCAGATATATGGAGGTTTTAAAAAGCCAAGAAAGACAAAATGTTTGCTGACAATCAGAGCTCAGGCCCCTTTGAAGGGTAGCATGGGGGAAGGCAGAGCACATGCACATCTCACTGCGAGCTCTGACCCTCCAGCTCTGATCCTAATCCTCAGGGTCTGCTCAGTGAGCCCCCTTCTCACAGTAACATGCCCCTTCTCAGCTTTGCTCCACACTCTAGGTTTGATACTGACTTTTTTACGTACACAGCTTGGATTTGAGGTGGCAATTTTCTGTGGAAAGGCCCAGTTGAAGCATCCTTTGGTGACCAGGAAAAACATGTTATCTGCTACTTTTTTCTGCACAGTCCTCACTAGATAAGAATTGCATGTACACATCCAAAACAGCCATTTGCATGTGTACTCTCAGTTCTCTGGAAAACTTTTGGCAATTGTATAGCAAGTAGGTTACACATCTATGCTCTCCAATGCAATTATATGGATTTTCATTGGTAAAAAATAGCCCAACGGCTCCAAAATCAGCAAGCAGTTCCACTGCAGGGTTCAAAGACTCTGAAGTCCATTCAACATTTCTAAAATCCACTATATGTAAAGTTCCCAAACATTCCCATCCGTGCTCTGCCTGGTTTGTTTTCTTGGCCCGCAGTATCAAAATACAGTCCTGTCATACAGCAAAGACTATAAAACTGAGATGGCCCAGAGAGGAGATAGCTTAGACAGATTTCTTTCTAATCATTGCATCCCCTCAGTGCACTCCTGCATCCCATCCTGCCATGCTGCAGGAAGGGCTGGAGATGTGCACTGAACACCAGCCAGCCTGTGGCACTCAGACTGTTCACAGATGCACGAGCACACGCCAGCTTTCCCATGGATCTGAAGCTGCGGCTTTCCATGAATGGATCAGGACAAAGCTCTGGCTGCACTGCCTGCTGGTAGCACCAGACACTGGCAGGACTGTGATACAAGGCACTGCTCCATGTGCACTTTCCCACTGACCTCAGTGTACTGCTGAACCACGCTCTCAGGAGTCGGTCCCATGAAGAGATAGAAGTCGAGGATACCTCCAATGGTACGGAAAGTCAAAGATGGGTTTGGAGACAGAGTAACATCTAAAAGGGAGAAACAGGTCAGTAAAAACCAGCTCTGCTTTCAGATGGGCATTATGTAGCAATAAATCACAGAAACCCACACAGAGTAGATTGCTTAGATCCTTTTGTCTGAGTTTCATATACAGAAAAAGGATCAACAAGTTTGTGTTCAGGCTCCCTCTGTGCTATTTTAATCTTACTGAAAGCCATTGTCTGCCAGGGGAAACTGATTTTATAGACTGAGTGAAGATTCACTTTTTCTGAAATTATACCACTAGATTAATGCCGTAAGGTGACCATGGCAACATACAAAACTATTCTCCAAAGACAGTATATAGAACTAACCTAAATTGATTTGATTTTGTTATGCCAACCTCAGAGGAAATTTCTTCCACCTTCTTCTTTCCCTCTATTTGCATCTATTTTCATAAAAAACATTAATAATGTATTTTCCCTGAAAATGCCTAAATTCCCTGTTAAAAAGTCATTCTCTGAAATCTCTTTGAAAAATCTATAGTTACTCCTGGAAGCCTAGTTAGGGAGCAGTCACTCATATTTGTATCACATTGAAAAAGCAATCAGTAAAACAGTATTTCATACTTGCTAATCTATCATATTCCTATATGCAGTCTATATAGGGAATCCATATATCTTTTTACCTTGAGCATTGGAGTTCAGAAGGAGAACACCGTGGGCATTGGAGTCTGGCTCCACACACATGTAGAAAGGGTGAACTCCGTAGAGGTTGGCAAACGACTGAAACATAAACAGCACATGAGGTATGACTTGACTTTGCTATTTTTCATAGTTTTTGTCAGGTAGATACATATGCACAGACAAGGAAATAAATTCATTCATAGTTAGAGACTTATTTTGAAAGGCGGTAGATTTTTTAATCTAAATTGGTGTGAAGTCAAATTGATAGAAAAGAGTTATTTTTTTCTGCCTTATTAAAACAGAAATTTTTAGTCTTTCCCAGTTAAACCTTTGATATTCTGCCAAACCCTTCAAAATGGAATGAGTAAGAATCACTTTTCTAGTTAAAACAGACTCATCAACCACTGACTCCAGTTCAGCCAAATATCTAATGAGTCCTGCTGGAGTCCAACTTGTTTGAATGAACAGGGATTGATCAGAGAGTGAAATGCAAATCTTTGCTGAACCAGGATCTTGGCATACAATATACATTTTTCTGAAAGCTGCACTGTGAGAAAGCTTCTGATTAAAGGTTTCCGAGTTCCCTCAAAGCAATTCATGGCTTTGTCTTTAAATAAAACTGATGACACCTGCAAAGCTTGTGACATTCCATGTTTTCCACCTCTCTTGGGTGACACAAGCAAGGACAGAGTGTTGCACAGAGTGAGTTACCGTTGGTGCCTGGTCCCTGGCGTACATGCCATAGGTAACAAAGTCCATGTTGTGCTTGAAGGTGGGGTGCTCATGTTCACCAAACCCATACACAGAAGTGGATGGCACGGTGGTGGTGATCTGAAGGAACTGGTTGGAGAAGAACAGATCAACCAGGGGACTGTCCCACCTGTGAAACAGAGAGGGAGAGGATTAGTTTGCTTATCTTTGGAAGGTATCATTTTAAGTTCATATCTGGCTACTTACACTTTTTAGGTATTTTGGAGAATGACAGTATTAAAAATCCATTAAAGTCTATGGATGCATCTAACATGCTTAACCTAACACA
Organism: Petroica traversi; assembly: GCA_025920805.1. Lineage (NCBI taxonomy): Eukaryota > Metazoa > Chordata > Aves > Passeriformes > Petroicidae > Petroica > Petroica traversi. The sequence goes on from JAHLSL010000061.1 coordinate 1,466,458, forward strand.
TTAAATTCATCTTGCAATGGCTGAAGATATCTCAACTACTTATGCAAAAAAATGCACCAATATAATTTTTGAAAAGAGCAACTAAAATAACAGAAGACAGACTATAAATCTATTATCAAAATAAGTGGTTGCTTATGCTATTTCTATGACAACCAACGTGAAAGGCTAAAAATTGTTATTACACAGTGGAGTTCAGAATCCTTAATGAGAACAACCGACATTTTATCAGGTTGTTTTTTTTTTTAATGTTTTGCTGTATCAGGACCTGATTACCCCCAACTTCATGCAGGTGCCTAAAATTGAGGTATAGCTTTCTTCAGACTCTGCTTGAACAAGATATTTTTATTGTGATGACTCTCTCCTGCTTCTCTCACCAGCCTAATGCATTTATTTCTATTGAATCATCTATGGACACAGGCTCACATTTTAATTAGGTGCTCCATTCTGTTTCCCATCTCTAGAGCTATAATGAGCTGCAAGTTAGATGGGGGAGAACACAGTCAAGCTGTGGAGAAGTGTTTTGTTAATGGTCCTGTGTATGCCATGAGTAGCTCATTTAGATAGCACCCTCTCGAGCCTTGTTTAACCATGAATTTGTTACAGCTAATTAAAATAAATGAGCCCAAGCCATTGAGCACAGAAGTGGCGTAACTCTCCTTTTAATGTTCTTCTGTCAATGATTTTGACAAAATTAAATGGTTGATCAAATTGACTGGTAAATCAGAGAAACAAAGATGGGTTGTGCTGGTGGGGAGCAGCTCTACCCTCATGAGAGGAGCACTCTGGTGAGTGGCCTGTCACCCGTGCCACCAGCTCCCTGCTGCTGGGAGGGACCTCTGCTCCCACCACTCTGGCCTGCTCTCCCCTCGAGGCTGCAAGGACAGCCACTCATGGCAATTCTTAAGGCATCCCCTTGCCCCTCCATGTAAAATGCAGGCACAAACTATCCCAAAATTTTCCTGGACAAATCCAAACTAATGCACAGGTACTAAAGCGTCTGTGTATTTTTTAAAGCGCCTATTCATCCTGTCTTAAAAACAGGAAAAGTAAGAATTCGTATATAACTCTTGAATTGGTTTTTTTTTGCCAGTAGGAGCCACTCCTTCCTTTCCATCATCTCCATTTACATACAGTACTGAATGAGATATTTTCTTTGAGCAGGGTTATGCTTGCAAAACATCCCTGAGAATCAGATCCAGTCCTTGACAAATAGAGGCCTTTCTGCAAGAAGAAGTTGCTGTGTCTGGAGCTAAATTCCTGCCCAAAGGAGAGGACACACAGCTCTGCTCTGTGCCAAGACAGAAAGGGTCACTGCTCTGCACAGGGTTATGATAAACTCAAACTATGCCAGAGGGGAAATGCTTTGGAAGAGTTTAAATATCTGTCCTAACTCACTGAGCTCTCCCCATGATGCCTCTTCAGAGGACATGAGGCTTTGTACTTTTGTGGTACCCACATTATAGCCCTGACAATTCGTATCATGAGAACACTTAGTGTTAGCATGGCATTAAAGTATTCCTTCAGCTCAGCAGGTCGCCCTCCTGACCAAGAGGATCCCTGGGATGGTGCAAACGACAAGGAACAAGCCCTCTGCCCCATCATGTCTTTACATGTTGTGGTTTATGACTCATGCATTCCTTCAGGCTGCTGTCCTGCACTCTGCTTCTGCATGACCTTGCCATACCAGTGCCCTGCTCTGCTCCCCTCCATGGCCCAGCTCCAGGGGCTGCCGACCCCCAGCACAGCTCCCCTCGCTGTGCCACCAGCACTGCTTTCCCTAGACCTCCACATGCCAGCACAGCTATGCACTAAATATAGCATTAACCATGGCATTAAAAGGCTGGTAATTACTCTTTCTTTCTGGGCATCATTTTGTCATCTCCATCTGAAAGAAAGCATGGATAGATTTCCCTCTGGCACTACTCATAGCCTTCACTCCCAAGCAGCTTCCAGAGTCCTTGTGCTCTCCAGCACACTGTGGTAGGCTGTTGTGCTACTTTATGTTTGCTCGTGTGGTGTTGGCAAAGAGCAATCATTTAAATGAAAAAATTATGTCTGCCATTCCTTAAACCCTTGGATACAATAGAAGAAAATGACATATTTCTCCCACCTCCCCTCCTGCTGGTTTAAAGCAGATAGAAGGAACAGAACAGGAGGAAGCATAAAACCACATCATGTCTGCAGGAATTTGCGTGGTTCTCCTCCAAGAGTCCTATGAACCATAAAAGCACAATTGTGATGGACAACAGAAGGGGTGTCTAAAAAACCTAAAAGCACAGCTGAACAGTTGCTCACTGTCAAAAATGCAACCCCTGCTAGAAGTTAGATAAGACAAAGTCTGTGAGGACAAGAACCCCTCTTTTTGCACAAGAGGTAACAGCCGCAGTCACATTTACAGCTGAAAGACTTAACCTGTTAGTGTGTCTGTGGTAGGAGCACTCCTGCCCGTGGAAATACAAGCCAGCTTCCCCACTCTGCCTGGCCCATTGTCTGTGAACAGTCAGCTGTTGCCTGTCCAAGGAGTCTGATTGATAACAGCTACCCTTTTCTTCCAAACACAGTGCACTCTCCTAAAGAGGAAACCTCTAATTTTTAACCTCTTATCAGGAAAAAAAGAATGACTCAGATTGAAAAGGTCTCTGTAAAAATTTACATTTTTGGCCAGCAAGGGAATTAGCCTCACACCCAGCAGTCAAGCCACTGGCCATCAGAACGAAACATACCTGGAGGAGACCAAGGAAGTATAATTAAAGGAAGGTGAGTAGGCAGATAGATAAAACATCCTGTTCACATTGAAGGTGTAGCTCACGACTAACATTGTCACAATGTTTGAGGGGGATGACTAAAAGGCTGTGCAATATGGTTTTCAGGAGTGGAACCATCAGTCCTTTGTCATACAAACTAGACATGCCAATTTACCTCTCTGAATGACTTTGCTCTGTTGAGGTTTATTGGAGGCCCATGACTGCAGGGTGCAATGGCTCAAAGCACTGATTCACCAGCTGGTGGCACTTCTGAAAGTGGTCTTACAAAGCCTCCAGAATTAGGAGACTTGGAACACATATATGATGCACCATTAGGACATGCATCATCCTTAAATAAACATTCAAAAATAATTTTAAGTTGGGAGAGGCTTGGTTTCCCCCGCCCCCCCTTCCTGTTGTAATGAGTGCTAGAGAACTGAGCTCATTATTTGAAGTTGTAAACAACTGCCCACTCAGTCACTTGGAGAAAATGTCCTCTATAACATCTGCTTTCCTTGGCCTCCAGACCACCCTGTATATTATCTGTGTGCAAATTCAGTTGTAACTTCACACGGTTGTCCAAAAAGGGGGCCTAAGCCTCCTGGCAAAGCTTAGGCACACCTTTCCAGAGGGCCTGGGCTATCACAGTATGCACAGGCTGTCCATAAAGTGCTGACAAATGAACCTCAAATATACTGATTGACTCAACACACTTGAGATGCTGAGGAGCATCATCTGAGGAGCCCTCTATGGTTTTCCACTGATCTGAGATTGCTAAAAATATTTCCACTGACTGCTGGGTTTGGCTGGAGTTAACCTTCTTCGCAGCAGCTGGTATGGGGTGATGTTTTGGATTTGTGCTGGAAGCTGTTGATAATTCAGGGATGTTTAAGTTATTGCTGAGCAGGGCTTTGCTGCCCCTTACACTGCCCCACCAGCAAGGAGGCTGGGAGTGCACAAGGAGCAGGGAGGGGACACAGCTGGGATAGCCAGCCTTAACTGACCCAAGGGATATCCCATACCATATGGCTTCATGCTGAGCATTAAAACCAGCAGGAAGGTTGGCTGGGAGACTGCTGCTCAGGGACTGGCAGGCATCAGTCAGATGGTAGTGAGTAATTGTTGTCATTTGCATCACTTTTCACTCTTGAGTTTTATTTTTCTCTCTGTTATTTTCCTTTTAATTACATTATTATTATTATTATTATTATTATTATTATTATTATTATTATTACTATTATTACTATTATTACTATTATTACTATTATTATTACTATTACTACCACTACTACTTTTTTCCCATTATTAAACTGTTCTTGTCTCAACCCATGGGTTTTCTCACTTTTACCCTTCCAATTCTCTCCATCTTTCAGGCAGGAGTGAGCAGGCAGCTGTGTGGTGCTTGGTTGTTGGCTGGAGTTAAACCGTAACACACTCTTTCACAACAGCTGTATTTCTTAGCTGTAAGTCTTGGGACACCACTGAAGTGCAGAAGGCCCACCAAGACCAAACTTTTATATGTTTTCTTACTTCAAAGGTGATTGAGAAAATCAGCAGGATTAATCAACAGATTTTCCAAAACCATTACATTTATATATATTAAAAAAAAAAGTGCAGAGTATATTTACAGTTATTGGCACAGTTCTGCTCTACTTCTACTGAATTGATTGTTTTGATATCAGGAAATGTCCTATAACTCACTAGATATACAATGCTTTATTTTTGCTCTTAAAAACACTTGGGTAAGTGATATACCTACAATACTTCTTGCCTATAAAACATAAATCTTAATGATTAGAAGACTAAAATAATGGCTCTGACAAGCTAGGAACAAACCCATTCTAGCCATGATGCATACAATTTGCTCCCCTTGCTTTCAGCAAAACTGCAGTTAAGACAATAGCATAATAAAACATTCTAATAGTCTTGCCTATGTAAAAATATCTTCACGGTAAGTGGTGTCTGTGCTAACTACCACAACCAACAAAAAGAGCATCTGAACTCTGCAGCCTTTTTGGAAATTAGGGAAAATCTTGATTAGATTTTGGTTATTTGTGAAGTATATTCCCAAGTGTGATAGCAAACAAGATATTCCAAAAGCTTAATAGAAAGTAGCCCCTATCTGACTTGTAAAAAAAAGTTCTGCCTTCCATTATTTGTGTGACATCACTAAGGAAAAGTCAGGGTATTAAAGTGGAGAATCAAATCAGTAGTCCATCCCTCTGCAGCCTGTCTCCAGCAATGGCCCAGGCCAGATATCACAAAGGAAGGCATAAGATGTCACTCAGAGTCAATCTTGCAATAATCTGCTTATGGAGGAAGTTTCTGGCTGTTTTTATAGAATTAACTAATGTTGTGAAGCATGGAGACAAAAGTATTTGGGGGTTTTATTTTCCTACAGATGATTTTTTATCATGCCTGAATGTGCATCCTGCTAGGCCTCCTGTGCCAGTGCTGCCCTGGGGCAATGAGTCCCACAGAGTAATCACACACTGCAAAATGATCATGTGCTTGTTATTTATCACTGTCTTAAAGCAAACAGTTCCCAGCCTTTACTCTCTGTTCTGGAGAAAATCTATGCCTTCTTGGAGCCTCCAAGCTCTCAGTTGATACTACCTCCCCCAGTGGTTTCTGCTGTTATTGTGGCAGGAGCAGGAAGGAGAACAGCACTTAACCCGAGTGTGTGTGCCACAAAACAACTCACAGGCTGCTTAGTTTCCTCACCTGCCTTGTTACAACGCAGCATTTTCTCTCCTCTTTTTACTAATGTAGGGCCCTGGCTGACGGGCTAAAGGGACAGTTTCCCATTAGAGCTGGAAGATCAACCAGGACATCCTAAGCAAGGATTTACTAAACTAAAGCCAGTCTCTTGACAAAACATTTTTTCACTGATCACATGAATTTTGCCAAAACAGTTCTTTTCCAAGCATGACAGGAGTGAAAAGAGGCTCCCTGCAGTCTCCACTGCCCAACAAAGATGGTAGTTTGGGACCTTCATCTCTGGGGCAGGAGATCCATGCCCCAGTCCCTGTCCCTCACGGTTCAGAACTGTGACTTGCAGCCTTAAATCAGATACAGGTTCCTAATTTCCTCGTGGAAAACAGAAAACTCCTGGCATCTGGAAGGGAGCAGAAGCTTTGCTGTGTCTCATCTGATGCCCAAGGCACCTCCCTGGTGAATGCATGGACATGGCACCTCTTCACCCCCATGGCTTTGGATAGCTTCTGGCACAGGAAAGGGCTTTCCTGGTTAGTGGCAAAACAGCAGGAGCACTGGGGAGGGTGAAAAAGCAGAGCAGAAGGAAGCAGGATGGGATGGGACAGAGAACAGGACAGCAGTGGATGAGAAGGAGAAATATAAGAAAGAGTAAGCCAAGAGGCATTACTGGGAGGAGAAAGGGAGGCAGCCCCCAGCAGTGCCCGGATCATCTCCCTACATGACTCTGTCTAATTTTCACCCCATGCAGGCAAAGCAGCAGCTGTCAACTGATTACCTTGGAGCAAGCTGAAAATGTAGCAAGACTTGGCCTTTTATTCTTGCTCCTGGCTCTGCATGGGGTTTGCAATCAGCTGTTAATGTCTCTCCCCTCACACAGGTTATTCCTCTCCCTTGTTATTGTGATTATGTGGAGCCCTGAGTTTGTCCTGCCCTCCTTGGGTAGCTCAGCTACAGCAAGGTCTCCCTGCATGCAGCCAGCATGAGAAACGCCCCTAGACACACTCAGGAATACCTCAAAGCCTCCTCTGCCTCTCCCCTGCAGCATTTCCAGAGGAATTCAATCATTCCTCACAAGGAGGAGGCTTTGCACACATGTGGCAGAGCAGGGACGGGGTTTTCTATCAAGCAGACAGGAGCCTGACACCAGCTACCCCACTGCTTCACAGCCTATAGCACAAAGACAGGGATGGCAGGACAGACTGCACCTCTGAAAGGAAGGTAGGGAAATACAGGTGTAAACTAGAAAGAGCAACCCAAACCTACACTGTGTTTCTGCTTGGGACAGGCTGCTCCCTCTCCAGGTGGACTGTCAGCTGTGCCAGAGCATGCTGGGCACCACGAGGGAATTTAGGCTTTTTTGGGGGGATAGGTTATCCAGCAGCATAGGTCTGCAGGCAAGGGATAAAAAGCATAATTCAAAGCAGATTTCTGATGATCTGGGATTGCTTTACTATGGGAAAGCTTTCCTCAGAGACATTTAAAAGGTCCAGCAGAGAACCCTGATCTGTTTTGGTGCAGACACAAGTTATTATCCACCCATACCCGGGGAGTGCAACTGCAGCACCTGTTGAAGAGGCTCTATTTGCTCACATCAACTGTTTTAAGCAATGTTTGTGTGCATATGGAAATTAACAATTGATTCAGCTGTTCACTGAGACAGTAAGGCCATGGCCGTTCACACCTCAAAACAGGAGGCTGAAGTCCCTCCAGGTGTCAGGACTTGCCTGTTTCTCAGGGACACTCTCCCACACAGCCTGTGCTAACCTGGCCCAGGCACAGGGGCCACCAGCAGTGCAGCTTGGTGCCTGGGTGCCGTGGAGCAGCTGCTCCCATTTCTGAAGGGAGCCCAATGGAAAATATTCGAGTTTTAGCATTCAAACCTGCCTTTGGGCAAGTTGAACTAACATGAAAATCTACTTAACATGCCAGATGCCAGCAGTGCACCCCTGGACCCAGCCAGTCAAGCACAGCCACTGATGGGGATGCTCCTGTAATGCTGATTGCTGGTTCATCCTCCCAGTAAAGTAAATGCAGCCACCCATAGCTTTAAGGCCAGGATATATAACCTGCTTTCCTGTTTTGAAAGCTTCCATCTGCACGACTCTTTTGGTGGCTAAAGAGATTGCAAATCCCTCTAAGACAGGCTGTGGAGCTATCTCTGAGCACCTGCATTTCCTCACTCTGACAGTATGGACAGGCAAACAAATGAAGGGTGAGCATTTCTGCTCCTCACACAGGGAATATAACCAAACTAAATATCATTCAGCTGTGAGAGGAATGGCTCCCTGACAGGATCCTTCAGTCTACAGTGCTGGCTGTGCCATTCCACATGAAACAAGAATTCCCTGGAACATACGACTTCACTTTCTGTACACAAAATCCTGTGTCTCTGCTGGTGAGAATATTTTGGGACCAGCCCTGCCATTGCTTGCAGGATAAAAGTCCATTTTCTGTGCATTATATTCACCCACAATTTCCTCTTTTCGGGGTTGGCTGGGTTTCAGGAGCACTCCTTTGCCTGCCTGGAGGCAGTGCACGATTTCCCACGGGATCACTGCTGATGCTGTGCTGGTGCTGCAAACCAAGGCTGCCCTCTGCCTCCCGGGCTCTGCAGCACAGCCCTGCTGCGCCCGCTCTGCCACTGCTGGGCACGGCTTGGTGCTCAGGAGATGGAAGGGAAGGGAGGAGGCTCCCCCAGACCCACGACAGGGCACTGAATGTGCCCTCCTGGAAACTGCTCAGTGGGGACCGACTTGTGCTCCTTTGTGTCACAGGAGTTGTGCCTTTGGCAGACCCTGAATCTGCTCCATGGCAGGACCCTTCCCTTAGCTGGGACATCTCAAATCTCAAATGATCAACCTGGGCTAAAGCCTTGGTGGCTGGGTGAAGGTGAGGAGAGCTGAATGAGAACGGGCCATGAGCTAGCCACTTGTTATGCATTCACCCCTTACATCAGCATTCCAATTAACAAGCCTTTACAGAAAGAAGAAGAAAACTGGGCCTTTAACAAAAGCCTGCTGTTTACACAGAGCTGTTAAGTCTAACGAAAAATTAAATTATTTTTGTTATCAGAGTAATGCATAATACATTAGTTTAAAATAGCCTGCATAAATAAAACTTTACAGAATTGACTGTGACATGTATAAAGAGATGCCATGAAACTGTAATTCAAAAGGATGGTCAGCTCATTAAAAACCCAGCATGATGGTTCCATCTGCAGACCATTCTAGAGGCTGTATTGTCTTATTTGCATCACTCATGTTAAGCCATCCTTAAATTGTTCATTGCTGCATTCCCAAAAGCAGCTGGCAGGAATGAACCTTGCCTGGGACACTCTTTCTAAGTAGCATTATACACTATAGATGTGATGGTGGAAGGCCAGGAAAGGGGAAATTATGACACCTGGTGACATTTGTTAGTGAGGGGAGCTTTTGCTGAAGTTCAACTTACAGTACGAGCTTGAGTAAACAAATGGTGTTTTTGCAGAGGGACAAACCAGAGCCAATGCCATTCACTGACATCAGTGGGAATTAGAGGCTTACAGCCTCCATGGCTCTGAGCTTCCTAGACCTGCCTGCTGGAGAGTGTCAGGAGATTTGGTAGTCAGTTCCTGATACGTCAGATTTCAGCAATCTTAGCTTAGCGCTTTGAAGAGTTGAGTTTACCAGCATTCCAAGCCATGAAATTGTAGCCTCAAAAGTTTTTTGACTTACTGAATAAACTTTTATACATGAACATAGATAATTATCTGTTATAAAAGGCACATACCCCTATTAATAATGGAAATCCTTCAGGTACAAGGCATAAATCTGCATTTACACCATATCCAGTTTGCCTTTGACCCCTTGTCACACAGACTCAAGCAACAGCATGTGAGGAAACAGTGGTCGCTCCATCACACCTAATTTCTACACAAAGCAATATGAATCACACGTGGTACTCACAGGATGGTGCCAGTGCTTTTCCTCTTGATCGTGAAGTGCGTGGAATCATCCGAGAACTCCACCTCATAGTTGGCTTCCTCAGCAGTAACCCCGGGGCCATCGATCTTCAGTGGCACCTCAAACCGCTGCTTGTTGGGGTCGTAGAGCTGAAGCAAAGAGAGCAGGGGGCAGGTCAGCTCACTCCTTAGCATGTGTTGCTTTGGTTAAACGATTCCAACCCCCCAAGCACTCACCCTGAAGCGCAGCCTGTCCTTTGTCTGGAACTCCACTTCCAGGACGATCGGGGAAATGTCATCTCCAAAGAGGGTCAAGGACTGGCGCTTGTCCAGTGTGATCCTGCAGTGGAAACACGTGCTGGGCCCAACACAATCCATCCCTGGCTGAGACCACCCTCAGCAGTCCCAGGGAACCACCCAGCTACTCTGTGTCTGCTCTTTGAAAATAAATCACTGACTGATTCAGAGTAATAATCCCTGAGGTCAGCTTAGGCCCTCCTTGATGGGGGGATAAAATAGGGGCCACCAAAGAAAGGAGACCTCACAGTTTCCTGGGACACAGCTCCCAGGGTGTGAGGGACCACTCTGTGCTCGCACCTGGTTTCCTGACCTGGTGAGGTGTGGTGAGAGCACAAGCCCCAGTTCTATGGCCCATGCCCAGGGAAATGTGTCCATCGCCCTCCTTGCCACACGTGTGAGCAGCACAGCACCCGAGGAGCCGCACGCACTCACCTCCAGCCCTTGTTGGTCTTCTCGGGGTTCCCGTGGCGGGCGTAGCCGTAGGGACTGTCCTCGGGGAAGAAGCACCAGGGGGCATTGGGCACATCGGTGGCGCACCAGGTGCAGCCCCGCGCCTCGCACACCTCGCGGGTGGCGCCGGGCTGCGGGTGGCAGTCAATGCGCTTCTGCACCGCCACCGAGCCGGGACACTGCGCCTCCTGCTCCGAGCCCAGGCACCCGCCGAGGGCTGCGCAGGGGAAAGCAGAGCAGCAAGAACCGCGGTTAAATCCCCCACAGCGATGAAAACTTTAGTTACTCTTTTTTTCGGTTGTGCTTTCTCCCCATCTTAGGGCTACTACCCGTGATCCCTTGGACTAAGATGATGGCAGAGCGGCTGTGTGCTCATAACCGAGCAAAAGCAACAGCCCCTTTCTTTTACACGCCGATACAGTGGGTCTGTATTATTCAGCACTCAGAGCTGCCTGTGCTCAGCTGAAGCACGACTTGCTTGAAATACTCATAGAAAGTTAAAAAGCAGCGTAATGAAGCTGCTGGTGAGGCGTGAGAGCAACGCTGCAGGCTGGCAGAGAGGGAGGGATTCTTCAATAATGACTGCTATCGATATTAAAATGTTACATTTGCTGTATACTTATGTTATACACAGATGTTTTCTATCTATAGAGATACAAATACGTGATAAGCAGCATGCACTTTTATGATATAAATAGAATACCGAGTATACGTATATGTTGGTATGGGTTTCTTTTCTGTATCGTATGACTACTGTATCTACGTAGTATTAGTGGTTTGTGCTAATACAGGTACAGTTATGAGTAAAGGGAAGATGCCAGCAGTAAAAGAAAAGGCATATATTAGTCATTCACATAATCATAATGAAAAAAAACCTGTTAGTAAGTTGCTAAATTTTCCCTTTTTACAGCTGCAGGTCAAGCCCTGTGGTTGAGAGCCTCCCAAGAGCAGGAAGACCACAAGACCAGCTCCCTGCTGTGCTGACAAACTGCTGTTAATAAATATTCTCAGAGGCATATCACAGGCAACACACTTATTTTGAAGTTAATTTATGTCATTTTAGTCATTACAGCAATATTGAAAGATTAAATCTACTTGAACGATAATTGCCCTTTTCAATAAAATGACTAATACCTCTGCTTTTTTTTTTTTTTTGTGTGGACTGTTGGGTGCTTGAAAGCCTAAAACATGATTGCTGAAGCAGTCGGCTTCTCCTTAGAAAGAATTCTACAAGCAGATGTGCACAAACAGTAATTACATATACTGGAAAAATTTATAGAAAGAAACAGTAGATTCTCTAGAGAATGCCCTCATGCTGCAATGCCAGAGTTGATTTCCAAGTGGGGGATTTGAACACAGAAAAGCAGGAGTGCCATCTACATTTTTTTTGAGAAAACTCTCAAGCCCCTTTTATACAGGAACATCTGACACTCAGGTCTGATGCTCCCTGCCAGTGCCTCATTATCATCTTCTAGAGGCTGGAATTAACTGGAATTTTCTGGCTGTTAACCTTCGCCAGCTGCTGGGCAGGCAGGATTGGTTTCCACCTCTGTTTTCTGGGGCAGAGAGTTAAGTCCCACAGGCTGACTGCTCTCTGTCCAGCATTCACCCCTCATGATCTGTCCCATAGAAAAGCTCTAAATTCTTATCCTCTTCTTCATCTAAAGCATAGGAATATGAGCAACCTTCTGCAATCCCTCAATTATTTCTTCTTGGAGCACAAAACAAACTAAACCCATCACATTTCATTTTGGTTTGGGGTGTGTTTTCTAATGGGAGTCAAATGCAGCATTCGTGTTTTCATTGCTCAAATCAAAGACGATGACTGAACAGACTAGAGTAGATTATTAATGTGGCATCATTTTACACAGTATAGGCTTGTGGGAGACTTTTAGGAACTAATTTGTATTGTAAATTACTTTCAAAATACTTCCTATGAACAATATTGTGAATGAAAAAGCTAGTTCAAGGGAAAAAACATTCCCCAGCAGAAGCCAAGAAATTTCATTTTTTCCCCATTAATGCAAAGATTACATTTTCCAGCAAATTAAAAAAAAAAATTTTTGCAGGTGTGAGCAGCTGAATAAGGCTGCAAACCTTGTTCATCCCTTCTTCCTGGATTTACTTCTATTGTAGTACAAACATGATAGCAGCAAGTGGGAAGATACCATTTTCCTTCCCTACTTTTAAAAATAATTTAAAACCCATCATTTTCACTGTATTTACGGCTCATGTCTGTAAACGTACAAGGAAGACGAAATCCAAACAAGCAGTTGAATATATAGCAACAGCTATGGCTACTTGCTGCTTTTCCATGATAATTTCCATGGGAACAGAAGCTAAAGCAAGGCAGTTGTAAGATATATGGGAAAAATAATCCTCATTGACTTTTAAAAAATCTTGACTTCAATTTTGAAAAATTAGATTAAAATCAAGGCGTAAGGAAGGAATTAAAGTATTACCACACCATTTTTAATTTAACACTCCCTAGTTTTTACATTTGGGTTCATCGTACATTTCAAAGGCATTTGCTGCAGAGGTTCTCTCCTCCAGCAACACAATTATATGTATTCTCCCTTTACTCTGCTCTGGACCAAATTAACCTCTGGTATACTGGGTTATAAACCCAGAACAGGTAACTTTCAGGAGCTGAATGATCCCATTGATTGCCTTTTGCCTGTGCTGGTGCCCAGGTGCTGAATACCTTGTAGGACTGGGGCATATTTCTTAACATGCCAGTTCTGTTGTCCTCCCACAGGCACCTCAGGTGGAGTCAGTGCCATGCCTATTCTCTCCCTTTACATGGAAAACAACCATCTCTTTTAACAGCTCTTCTATCATTATGACATTTATATTTTGCTTTTGAACCCAACAACAAAACAGAACTGTAGTGTACTTACCTGCAAGCGCAACCGCCAAGAAACACAGGCTCCTCATGCTTGCCATGATTGAAGGAGGACTTCTACAGGCAGCCCAAAGCCTTTTATACAGGGCAGGGGCACGATAAGCACTTGTTCCCATACACAATCAGAAGCATTGCAAATATTTTCTCAGCATTCCTATCTTTGATGAGATTAATTGCAACACATGACCTTGTCTGTACCTAAGCAGATGAGATACAGGCTAATTTTTCCACACACTTTGCTCAACTTCTGAATTCCAACTTTGAGAGGAAAACGTGATTTTCCCATGATTCCTTAGAAAATTAATTTTTCTGAGTCCACCTTTTTATTTTCCTTTTGACAAAAACATTCAGACAGTGGGAGTCCAGCACATACCTTTTTTTGATTTCATATTATCTTCCAACACATATGTGGGTCTACAGCACAGATGAAGTTTGGAGAAAAACAAACAGTCAAAGAATTCTCCATTAAAACAAGACAGATACTGTGACCTTTACAAAATGACATTTTTCTTCCAATTACTTGATGGCAAGGACTTTCAGAGCAAAGGTGTGAAAGCTGTGTTCTATGGTAAGACCTGGTTTAGGCAGAATATCTCTCTGGAAGAAAAAAAAAATTAAAACTAAAGATTTTTATGAATGCATTAAGTAATATTGGTGCCTATCAGGAGGATATGCCAAACAAAATATCTGCACTGCCAAGCATCACTGGAGAGGAACATCTGCAGCTCAGACCACGGCCACACAGCCCCTACCATGCAGGCTATCAGAGCCCAGCAGATGCACGAGGGAGGCTTTTCCCAGGTCTGCACGGACTTTCGTCCTGAAGTTGCAAACCACAAGATTCATATGACTTTTACACACACAGCCATGAGTATTCACCCCAAAAACCAGGGGCCATCAAGCTGTTGGCATCATTTGTGTAGCTTGGCACAATGGGTGCCTACCGGGCCAAGGGGAACAGGGACCATCCACTAGGACAAAAACCTTCTCATGTGAGTCTTGCATGTAAATCCACTCTCCACTGGGAATTTGCTCAAAGTTGTGATCAAGTCATTTGTGTGTCTACCCTTTGAGTGGCTAAAAAGCATGATACACAAACACTAAGTGGTAGTGCTGCTGTTTAACTAATTTGTACATTGTTTCTTAACCGTATCTATCATTCATCAACTGTTTCTATCAAAACTTGGAATACATTGGTAACCTCAAATTGCAAGCAGTATGTTCATCTCCTTTCAAGCTGAGCAGAGAGGAAGTTGTTCCTCCAAGATTAGTATGAGGCATTAGAACTTTTCCTTGTTTGGCAGTCCTTATGTAATAAGGTAAGAAGTGTCATCTCGTAGGAACAGGAGCCACGTGCTTCATTTGACATCTGTACTGTACTAAGTGTGAGGGAATCCCCCTAGGGCTCCTAAATATTCTAAAAACACAAATAATGGCCAAGGAGAACACAGACTGGGATATGAGAATAGCATATGGGCTACAGTACTCGCCAAGCTACTCTACTGCACAGTGTCGAGTTGTGGGTTTTACATTCAACACCTTTGCAAGGGGAGTGAATTTTTTATAAGGAAGTATGAAAAACAAGGCAAAAAAGCACTTCACATTCACATCTTTATTTGTTACCTACACAAGCTATAATTTACAGACAGGTATTTTCCAAAAAATAAAAACAAAACAACCAAAAAACCTCAATATCCAAACACTGTATCTGAATCGACATAAAATTTTAAAATTTGCAGAATTTACAAATTAATATTCAGAGCAGTAGGGTAAATTATACATCCTCCCTCAATATCCAGATTCCAAGAGCTTTAAAAGTCGTACAGGCACAAGATAAGATATTTTCTTTATACAACCATCTATTTACATAGCTTTTTCCAATATACGTGGTTCAGTTCTCAAAGTAACTGCCAAGGTTTGCAAAACAGTGTATTTAAAATACATTTAGCAGCATATAAAATTAGATAAAAAGGAAGGACAATTTGCTTTAAAAAAAGAAAATGTGAGATGATAGAAACAAATCCATAAGAAAAATAGATTAAGATATATTTACCATGACATTAAGAACACCTAATCATTGCAGAACATAGGCAAAACACAAATAAAACATAGCCATTTGTGGGCATTTGAGTTCTAGTCCTGAGCACAGAGTATACACAGCTGCACAACTTTGGTCAACACAGATTATATGCTATCACCACACAAATCATATGGCATTTGCTGTTAGCAGGATACAGCCATGTCAGGTACATATACCGTTAACAGCTTCTTCTCATCTATTATTCACTCCACTTTCCTAACAACAGTGTAAATGACCTTTAAAATCTTCAAACTGCCTCATAATCAGAGCTTATTCCTGGGACACATTCCTTCCCCTGTTACCCTAAAATGCAAAACAGCTGATCATACTTGTGAGTGAAATACAGCAGAGCACTTTTGTTATATATTTCAGGTTATAATTTTGAGATGTTCATTAGAGAAGACTGAATTCCAGTTAATTTAAACTGCAAGTATTACATATGCACACAAATTCAGTCATAATATATAGAGATACACACGTGACTGTTGAGACTCAAGCATGTTACCAAGAGGTTATTAAATACAGTACATATTTTAAGGACAGCAGGTCTAGTGGAAGAGTTCACGCACTTTCAGTCCATTCCAGTCATCAGTGTTTACCTAATAAACATGCAGCAAACTGCATAGAGTGCACCTCAAATTGATCAATGTATTCCTTTATCCCCCATAATTTCAATTACTGGCAAGATCTTCACTTGCATCTCCTGTATCTGAGATCTGTCCATCCATTATATTTCGAGCTTTCCAGATCCTCACAGTGCGATCACTGAAAACCAAAACAAAGCAGTATTAGAGTAATTCCACTGTAATTACACTGGGGAAGGAGAGAGGGAGAAGGGGGGCAGGAGAAGCTTCCTTAAAAGCTTCAGTGTCTTACTCAGAAAGGTTTTGTTGGCAAACTAACAGTTCTTTAAGGGACATGCAAGGGTTATTCCACCTCCGGTAGACTTCGTAATCTAACATGTACAACACTAAAGATTCCCCAACCTTATCACAGCACTGGCTATAACCTTTAACCATCCAAGAAAGTATAAAGACTGTATGTCTAAGAAAAGTAAAGAGGTGTCAGTCTATTTTAAGAAAAAGTAAAAAATTGCACAGAACCACAAGACAATATGAAATCCTAACTCTCCAAAAATACCCAACAAATCCAAACCCGTTTGCAAGGTGCTACATAGCATATATGAGCATGCTAGGGCTTAGAAACCCAAAGTGTACTTCTGTACTTTTGGAAAAAAAAAAATATCACTATTTACACAATTTTAAAGTATATGTAAATAAAATATCACATAGAATGTGTTACAAAAGTCTATTATAATTTAGAAGTAAAATAAAGAGTTAGTCTTGTTAAATATCAATTTATTCCATGAAAGGGGAAGTTATGAATTTCTCATAAACATTACTTTGAGTGACTAGCTAACATTGATTCATATATTCCTCACAACCCCCTCAAAAGAAACCAGCAGCAGAGCACACTTTGTGACAGTAAAACTTGTTTTTTGACTTGTGTCTTCATTTCACTGTAAATTGTTAGGGATACTCTAAATTTTTTAGACCTTAAGCCCACTACTAGAAATGCCAAAAGGCTGTAATTTTTTTTTTAATGACAAAAAACCTAATGAATTTCAGATGCATGTATGTTCTAAATGGATTAATAATCTTTAGGCAGAGACACAAGCTTTGACATCTCTACCCCTACCTATTAGTGCTTAAATATAAAACCTGATCACCAAACACGAAAACTTGGCAACTTGGAAATCCTGCTGTGATTCAGAAAGACCTGTTTATAATTCAGAAGGCCAGAAGCTTCCACAACTGGCACAAGAATGTAACACGTCAGCTTTCACAGCTCCTGTGCTCAGACCACAAAGACGCTCTGTTGCAGTCTCCTGCACTTCTCCATAACAAGGGATTTTTCTTGGTCAATTCCCCTGAGGTTTCAGATCCTCCATTTGCTCACTTTTATTGAGGAAACAAATATTCAAATCAAGGTGTTTACAGGACAGTGGCTTGCAAAGCTTCTGCTGTATGCCAGCACTTAAAAACAAACCAACCAAAACACCAACCAAGAGCTATGTGCCATGGCTTTTAGGAGGATTTGCACAGGTCAGGAATGAGTTCTACCAGGAAATAGTCCAACTGCACAGACAAGCTTATAAATTTCTCAAGTACTGCCAAATTCTCCCTGCCATCCTGTAGATCAGTGGTCTCCAAACTTTTTTTGATTATGCACCCCTACCACTAAAATTTCTTTAAGCTCACACTGCCATGTATATTTATTAATTATACACACATACCACTGGATTTTAGCAATTTATTCCAGCACTTAGTCATGCTGTGCATACCCTAAGGTGCAAGCACTCCCCTTTGGAGATGGCTGTGATAGATATTAGCATTGAGGGGCATGGACTGGACCAGGTCTCCTGCTCCTTTCTGTGAAGTGACTTACACGTCCTAAATGCATGTGCATGGACAGAATTGAAGCAGGGGACACAAAAGAAAGATTCATGGAGGAGAACTCACTCTGCTGCTGTGAAGATCTGACTGGAGTTGGTGCAGATGGCATTTATAGGGCTGTCGTGGCCCTTCATCTCCCCAATGGGTGCAAAGGTATCCACATTCCAGAGCTTGAGGGTGCCTCCCCTGCAGCCGCTGAGCAGAACCGGCGCACCGGGCACCAGGCCAAGAGCACAAACCCAGTCCTTGTGAGCATTAGGAACTTGCTGAAACAGAGAAGAGACAGGCAAGTCTCACACAGCTGCAAAAAATTCCAGAGGAACAGCACAGAAGTGGAAAAACCCCAAGTTGTGAGCCTGATTCCTGTCCTGCAGCAGTTTTGCTACATGGCCTGGGTGGCTTCTCCACCTTTAGAGCAAGGAGAGTGCAAACTTCCAAGAGGCTTTTTGTGGACTAGTACTGCAAAACAAGAAGAAAATATAATATGCACAACTGACCTAATGTGGAATAGAAATCAGTTTAGGATAATGCTAAGTCTGCATATTTTCAAATGCATATTTGAATGCATTTTTGAACATATGGTCTCTGTATATGTTTCTAGTCTGTCTGTAAAACTGCTATAAAACACATTTTAAAAAATCCAGAATATTGCACAAAAATACACTAGGAAGACAGAAACTGTTTCTGTATTTGCCATCTTTCTTTCTTTCTTCTTTTCCCACTACACATTATGAATTGATTTTGTGATGTTGCACTTCATAGAAACACATTAATTCTTTATTGAGGAAGGGCACTAGAATTTTGCTTCTAATTCAGAAAGCAAAATGCTGCACAGACCAGCTGAGAACATCATCTTTTTGGAAGCAACAAATAAATACATGGAGAAAAAAAAAAATATGGGGAAATAATAGCCCAAATTTGCTGTGTTTTGGGGGGACCAAAAGTAGCTTTTCTCCAGTTCAGTTTGGTAAGAATTGCTTTGCTGCATTGCTCATGATGGAGTGCATTCAGATTTCTAGGATCATATTGGTGTTTCATCTATAATATACACAGCTACCACAGCACTAGTAGTCCAGCTCTTCAGCACTTCATGAAACTGGGAGGAGGGGAGGTTTTTATAAGTCCTAATTTTGTCACAGCAGCATTTTGTGACTTGGGATGTGTAACACCAAGTGAAGCAGATAATCTCCAAATTCCTTGAAACAGCATGCTTGTTAAGGGATTTTTATCAATTACAGAGGATCAGACCTGTTCAACATGTGTACGCCAAACCAGGACCTCTGATGCAACATTAGCATTTATACTGCAAAGCAACTCGGCTCTGTCTCAGGTTTTGGTAGCTGGGTAGATTAAGGAGAGCAGCTGTTCAATCTGTGACCTTGGTGATTTTGAAAACTCAGCTGGGCAAGGCCTTCAGAAACCAGACCTAACTACAAAGTTGGCCTTGCTTGGACCAGCAGGACAACTTCACATTGCGTGGCCTCCAGTAGGCCCTTCCACTCTGAATTATCACATGATTAACAAAGTAACAGCAGTAACTCCTCATTTCCTAAAAAAGATAATGAATAAAAATTATTTCTATTCTGTCAAATGCTTCAGTCTCACCTCCTTGAAAAACATACAGCATTTTATAGAAATAGAAATAAAAAGAAAGAAGACTGAGATTATTCTTATCAAGTTCTACTTTCAAAAACAACGAACAAACAGGTGAAAGCAAAGTAGAGAAATTATGAAATGCATATATACCAAAAGGAAAACAAGATACAACTAGTCCAATTTACATACTTCCTCACCCTGATCCTGTATTCTTTCTGATATTAAATTAATTGCAATAGTAAAAATGCATATTGCATAATATTTCAATGAGCCTAAAATGCAAGAGTGAAGACACTTCTTACAACTTTAATGAAGACATTCTGAGAATAAAAAAATCTTTCCAGTTCCTATGGTTTTGGTACAAGATGCTTAGTATACATTTTTCTGGACAGACAGATGTGAGGGCAGAAGTCCCAATATGGCCAAGTGAGGATTTTATGTAGGAAGCTAAATTTATGAATCCTTATTTTAACTGTGAAGTCTTCATAGTATTCTGAAAAGGAACTGGCACCCAACTGGACAATGAAAATCAAGGAAGTTTATATATTTATGGAATACTAAGTATGCCCATATAGAAATTTTCTTTTTAAAGTAGCCAGTCCATTATTTTCTCATGTCGCAATACTTTAAAACTCTATTTGCTTTCTTGCTATCAGTCTGCATTTTAAATGTATGCTCCTCCTTTCCCTAAAAATTATTGCAAAAACAGCACTCTCTTCTGGTGTTTTTCTGCCTTCCAATTCTCACTCAATTTCAAGTTAAATAATCAAAACTATACCTCAAGAACCTCTCAAAAGACCTAGAAGAACAGATCAGCAGGCAGCCAAAGATCAAAATTCTTCATGCCAGACAAACTGCAAATTCCCTGGATTTGAGGTCCTTTTACACCCACTCCCTTTTTTCCCCCCTTTTTATATAAGGAAAAACATACAGCAAATGTGTTCTGACAGCAAGCATTATTATGAGCGTGCTGTATACATTACGTAACACATGCATTGAATAAGGAGATAAATAAAGGACTAAGGCTGAGTGGAGTGAGATAGGCTGTAAAACTCCTTCACAAGAAAATATTCTGTATCCTGATCTAAAGTATTGTTTCTTGTTAATGAGCTCCCAATCCAAAATTTACTAACTTGTCAAAGACAAGTATTCAGTGATTCCAGTCACGGTTGAGGCAAGTGCTGCTTTTATTCTGAAGCAGAAAAACAAACCCCACGTACTCAGAGCTAAAATAGGATAACCACTTCATCAGAATTTCCTGATGCTACACACACAGAGAAAAGCAAGTGCATGTAAAGATCAAGTATTTTATTGATTTCTTTCTTAGTCAGAGCTCTATGCTTTCCCTATTAAAAGCACCAGTGTCTATGTGAATAGTCACTGTATGAGCCTGAATGCTTATACAGCCTGAAAACAGTTCTACAGCATGACTGTCACAGCAGCTGCATGATTTTTTTCATTACCTGAAGAAGATCTTTTTGAGACAAATCCCATTTCTTAATTCCATTATCTCTGGATCCACTGAAAAGGTTATCTCCCATAATAGCAAGTGCTTCAATGCCATCATAATGAGGAGGTTCAAAATTGTGTGTGGGACTTACGCTTCCGAGAGCCCCTTCAGTCACATCAAACATCTAAAATAAATAATAAAATACGTTATGTGAATTTTTCTGCCATCTAACCTGCTTGAAAGTCGCACAGCAAATAACTTTAAGGAAAAAACTTGTTAAGTCTTATTACAGGCCACTGTTTCATGATGTATATTTGACATAATTTATCTACCAGAACTACCTTTCTCCTCTTCCACCTCTTGCCTGAAGTGGGAGTACTCCATGACTTCAGAGAAGATGCTCTGGTAAGAAGGACAACTACTTGAATATCATACACACAGTAGCTTCACAGGAAGGGCCCATATGTACCCTGTCTGGTGGGGCTAGAGAAACAAAGCTCCTGAGTGAGTTTGGGAAACATAATTTACACTGGGAGAATTGCACAGGTAAGCTTCAGAAAGAGGCACTAATATATTGTTTTGGTAAGGGTTACATATTATTACACATTGATGCTTCATGGACTAGACATACCTCTCTCCTTGCCTGTGCTCCAAGAATGGGTGTTAAAACAGACTTAACTAAGGTCATTTTAACAATTTAAGTCATAATCAATCCCATCAGGTCTTTGTTCCTAGAGCTGCAGTGTAAGCAATCCTGCTTCATTTTGCATTGAGCCAGAACTCGCCCAGTGAGACTGAGCTGAAAGATCAGATGAGCCGAAACTTTTTAAACCACCAGCTCTGTTTCACAAGCAAATGTCAAACTTGATCCTCTACTATTTGCTCTTTACTGGCCTTTTAGAATGAATAAGCTTGACAGTAGAAAAGGGAGAGCTTGGTACTGTAAAATAATAGCTTGTGAGCTAAAGGTATTTTAAGAGTTACCGCATTCAATTAGCATGCATCAGTTCCAATTGTAACCAAAAAATTTCAATGATAAAATGATTTTCAATGATACCAGAAAGATCAGGTACCTAGAGATAACTAATATTACTGCCTCAGCAGACAAGACAGGAGTTTCCTGTGGCATGACAGTATCTGTCACCAGACCTAGTAGCCCAACAGACCTACCCATGCAGAGAACCACAGGTTGTTAAAGGTTTAAAGTGGACCTTGAATATCATCTAGTCCCAACCCCTCTTTGGTGGCAGGGACATCTCCCACTATGCCAGGCTGCTCAAGGCCTTATCCAGCCTGGCTTTGAACACTGCCAACATTGGGGCATCCACAGCCTCAACAGAACACTTGCTTCAGTGTCTCACCACTTTCACAGTGAAAAATTTCATCCTAATATCATAACCTAAATTTCCCCTTTTTCAATCTGTACCATTACTCCTTGTTCTATCACTACAGTGCCTGATGAAAAGTCCCTCTCTGGGTTCTTCCTAAGCCCCCTTCTGATACTGGAAAGTTATGAGGTCTCTACATAACTTTCTGTTCTCTGGGCTGAACAGAAGCATTGAGAATCTGTAGACAGCTGCACTGACTATGCACATACAGATCATTTATACTATCAAAAGTGGCTTGAAAATTGTGGAGGCATTCACTTTGCAGAACATATACTACTCTGGAGCACATAGACATGGCTGAACATTCTGGTGGTGTAAGTCAAGAGGCAGGCAGACTTAGGAAGATTTAGGTAGCCTGGCCATGGAAAAAGGAACACACAAAGAGGACAGATAAACTTCTCTGACTGTTTACAGCTTTGTTTTTCAAAAGCCCTCCCACCTCCTTGGTTGTCACAAGAGTTCACACCATGACAAACTTGCGTTACGTGATCACACCCTGCTGTTCCCACTGAGGTCCTTTACTCACTACTGTGCCAGGATGGCAGCTCATATCTAACCCAATATTCTGAACTGTGGAGAGAAGTAATTCTCAGAGTGTCTGCCTCTGTCTCCCCATGGTGTAAGAATCCCCAGGCTTCTAATCATAGGGACACTGCTGATAGGATTCAAATCCACAGCCCAAACTGTCAACTATGCACCAACTTCTGAGGCAGTTTTTTGCATCTGGTACAGTGTGCATCCAAGAATTGTAGAATAATAGGAAAAAAAGAAAGCCCAGCTCAGTGAGAAAGCTCACACAGGTTCTGGATCCTATTCCATCCCCAGCTGTGTTCACATACTTTTTCCAGTCTGTGAGAAGAACAGAACAAAGGTACCCCCTCATAACAAGCTAGGGTTTCTTGTTCATTCTCTCTTTAGCCTCATGCATCACACATACTTTGTAGCGTGAGGGTTGGCTTTATAGATGATCTACAATTCCCTGAGTCTGGTGATTTCAGTGTAGCCCTGAGAAACAGGAGCTTGTGGGTTCAAATAGCCACTGGCGGAGGTGAGCAAAAAAAAAAAAAAAAAAAAGAAAAAAAAGAAAAAGAGGGAAAAAAACCCCCATCCTCACAAACAACAAATTCTGTATCCTCGAGTGAATTAATTGCAATGCCAAGAAGCAGAAAAGAATATTGACCACTTTTGCTGAGAAGTGCTGACCTTGCTGTTTTCCTACTTCAGAACATGGGTAACACTTCAGAAACAGCCTGGGTTAAACCCTGGACTTTCTTATGTGAAGAACACACAGGAAGTCTCTGCTGAAACAATTAGGTGTGCACTCCAAACTAGAGGAACTGGCTTCAGATACTTTAAAGAGCTAAATGTTACCTAAAAGCAGGTGTTATGAATATTTCTCCAAGACTTTGTACACCTGACATCCAATTTAATGGGGATTAAGAAAAAACTTAACTAGAAACAACTATGCATCTACCTTCCTTGGTGAAACAAAAAAGCACTGAAGGGGTAAGTGTTAGTTATTAACATTATTCATGATCAATGACTGAAATAATCTCCATCTTGGCTATCACTTTTTGAATGTGGAGATGTAAGCCACTTCTGCTGAAGCCTGAATCCCATGCTGATGTGCCAAGTTAAAATGAGCAAATACTAGTGATTTACCTTTATATAATGATCCTTTGAACCAGTGATAATAAGATCTTGTCCATTGGAAATTTGATCAACAGTAAGGCACATAACTGGACCCTGGTGACCAGTTAGCTTTCCTGTAGACTGAAATCTTTAAGGATAAGAGAAAAAATGAGGATTTTTTTATTTTTCACATATTCAGTAAAGTCCACAGCACAGTTTCTGACAGGATGGATCTTTTTTTCTTCCCTGTGTCTTCAGTACTCATTCTCTGGTTTACCTATACTCTATTGTTCATATCCATGGATAAAATATTAAATCTATATTAAATACAAGAAAACCCCTGTATTTATGCAAAATAAGAATTAAAACATTTTAAAATAAAAGATTAATCAGTCCCCTCATAAGTATTTTCTGCATTTTGAATGCACTCTTTGGGAGCAGGTTCTGTTTGGTAAAGTGTAATTACAATGCAGCTATCATAATCCCATATTATATTATATTATTTCCATGGGCTTCCATCATCTCATCAACAATTACCAATCAGGATTCCCATACTCACAAGAGTGTGTTTTGTAGTGCCTGTCAAACAAAACCATGTGTTTTTCAGTCATTTTTACTGAAATGATTCACCACAACCTTAACTCATGCGAAAATCATTATCTCAGGAACCATCACAGATGGATTATCTGATCTGTAATTTGACCATATTTTGCCCACGTTATGGACACTAGCATAAAGAAGAAGCACTTCACTGATCGTTTCATATGCACAACTTTTCTGCCTGTTCACATGTAAGCACCTAAAGAACATTCTCTCTGACTGGTGTTCAGTACCTTTTCAGGTCCCACATCCTCACTGAGTTTCCAGCAGCTGCATAGAGGAATGTGCCAGTTGGATTTAGTGCAATCTGATTGATCTGGTTCTCTCCAGCTGGGATAGCAGCTGTTCTGTTAGTACTTCCTGAACACACATCAGCAGGCATAGCTTGGCCTGAAGACCTGAGTACAGAGAAAAAGGAAAATAAAATTCTACAGTTTATTTGCCATACTTTGTATGGCAGTCTCTCCACTGAGCAAAAAAAGGCTATAAACCAATTATGAATACTGAACATCTGATAAAACTCTAAATGCAAATTGTTTTGTGTTCCCATATATTACTGGTGCCCCATATTGCCTTAGCCTGAGCTTGTAAAGAAAGCTTCCATTCCCAACAGTGTACTTATATTACCCTATACTGCACTACTGAATTAAACATAATAAAATATATCCAAAACTAAGACTCATTTGAATGCCTGGCATCTGAGGTTCAGCACACTCACGTCAATGTCCGAATGCACTTTGCAGAATCTCTGATGTCCCACACCTTGATATAGGAGGTTGAAACTGTGAAGACCAGGCTAGTGTAGTTGCAATATTTAATGGAAACAACATTATTTGGATGACCCCCTAAAGACATAATCTCTTGTCCAGTTACCAGATTCCAGACTTTACAGGTACGATCTAAACAAAGACAAACAAAAAGGGGAAAAATATTAACAATAATTAAAAAATCCCAGAAAAATCTCATGTTTTTCCTGAACACAGTTATTAAAAAAACCCCCATGCATTCATTAGCACTCGTACATTTTCCTCCATTTCTGTAGACACCACAGAAAAACAGCTAAATTAAGTAGGTCTTACAAAATACACAGAGGCATCCTTCTATCATCATTAAAACTAAGCAAGGTTAATCATTAAATTTGCATTCAAGATCTGCATATTTGCTCCGAAAGCATTTTAAAAGGATAAAAATCTCAAGGGAAGTGAAAATACAGACAATTTAGAGGCTGTAAAGTTTGGATTATGACAGATGAAGAGATTAATCCAATTTTTAATTCAAAAATTCATTATCAAAAAGATAGTTCAGGACGAGTTTTGAGGCTTAGTATGGCTGAGTTCTGACTGCCACAATAAAACTACAAAGGTGAGAAGTGATCCAAACTGCATTGGGGGCCTCTGAAAATCCCAGCAGAGAGTGCTTTAGTCACTGTTTTGATTATGGAGCAAAGGAATTTAAACACTGCAACCTTTTACATGTTAAAATCCCAAATCCAGAGAAGTTTTCAAGAAATCTGTAACATTACTGGCAAGAACAGGAAGCTCTCCTTGTTGCACCATGACTGTATAACTCCATGTATTTCAGACATACATTTGTACTGAAATAAGTACAGAAAGGATGAAGAGAAAGCTTCATGTATAGACTCTAGTTATGACAGCATGAAGCTAAGTATACCAAGATCTGTCGACCACTTTTAAATACCAGCTATCAAGATCAAAGATCTGCAATGCCCATGAGAGCTTACTGGCATTTCTGAATTTATCTGATGTCAGTGAGCAGAGATTTTCTACTTCAGCAACCATTTCCAAAACATTTAACCTTATTTAATTAAACAACTGTCTACACTCCTGAGTAAAAGTGTATTTGGTAAACTCCCCTCCACAAATATATAAAAGAAGTTTAAGAGGCTAGGATACAACTTCAAAAAAGTAAATATTTGCAACATCTGCAAACACCCATCTATTAAAAAAAAAAAAAAAACAAAACAAAACTCTAGAACACAAATCTAGATGTAAAATAAAATTTTTAAAAGTGTCATGTTTTCCTCACATAGCCACAAAATTCAAAATCTCAACAGAAATCAACTAAATAACATTTGATTTTTAAAAAATCAACATTTGATTTAACAAATTGAAATCAATGTCCTTTTTTGCAATTGTATACACTTGCACAAATGTTGAAATGTTGGCTTGCAAGATCAAAAGTTTGCCAGCTCAAAATGTGGGATTTGGTATTTTTAAGAGCCAGCTAGTAGAATAGCCACAGAAACAATACCTGAATATTACCAGTGGAAGGCCTGCATCTGATAGGATTTTCTACTATGCAAATATGGGGATAAAAGGGATGTCCTGAAATTTCAAGGTTTATTCATTATGTGAATTAGTGAAAAGGAGAGTCTTTCTGTCAGCAGGTGTTAACCTCTCCCCAGCCAATCTAGTTCATCTTAGCTTTGATACTTTCAGAAAAAAAAAATTATTTAAAAATATATAAAATCACAGTTGATCACACAGGCTCAATTTGGGGAAAAAAAAGAGTCTGACAGTTTCAGCTGCACAACTAAGAATATAACATAAGTATTTTATGTGAAAAGGCCCAGAGAAAAAGCACAACATATAAAAATCACTTTTTGAGCAATATAAAAACGTGCTTTTGTGCAAAAAGACCATTGAGGTCTGGTGGCCTCATCTTCAAGCCAAACTGAATGACAATGGAAATTCACTGCAGACAGGAGGAAAATGTTTTCTTCAAAACACTGCTTCTACCAGTTTGAGAAGTTCATAGAATGACTGCACCACCCAGTAAGGAATTTAGTGACTACTAAAATTCCAGGCCCTCCCACAACTGCCATACAATTCTTATAACAACAATGGACAGGCAATAAGATGCACAGAAGAAGCAGAAGATACCCTTATATGAAAAAGACAGCCTGAAGAACCAACTGTGACATGAAGGGTACTCAAACTGTGCAGCAGAGCCAAAAATGTGCCAATTCCCACCTCTACCCTTACCCTCAAGCTACTGCTTTGCATTGCATAACATGTGTGAATATGCTACCATGACTGTTTCCATCAGATCATGCAACATGCAACAAATGTTAATGGTACTGCTTTTTGGGGTTTCCAGTACAAATAAACAGCCAAATACTACACTTTGGAGTTAGAAGCCTGTAGATAATTATTGTAAATTCTTCTTCAGCTTATGCTGAGAAAAGAACCCTTACAATTTTCCACTGTGTTTTCAGAACTAAGCACAAATTGAGAATTTCACAATATCCCGAGCTGTCAAAGCAGCCTCTAGGCAGCAGAGGTGCACAGAGCTTGCCCAACCTTTAGATCCAGTGAAGAGAAGATCATCAGTTGCATCCACACAAAGCACAGCCTTGGAATGTCCCTCAGCTGTATAGATACACTGAAGTGGGGATGATCGGACACATTTTGAAGCAGGAAATGGGCTAATTATCCCCCTAAAGAAAAAAAAATAATGTGAATTGGGGATATTAATAGGCACAGATAAAATTAATTTATTTGCACGTAGGGAAAAAAATTAACCTAGGGGTCTTAGATGTGAGGGCAGAACAGCTGAATGCTTTTCACAAACTAAGTAAGGATTTTTACTATTTAGCCTCAACACCTATCAACTCTGGACTATCAGTTAAAAGGAAATCACATACAAATGAAAAGACAACAAGGGGCTAAATGCTGGGTACATGGCAAACTCTGCATAATGCTGAACAAACCAGGACACTTAAAGCTTCTGTATGCCCAAGATCAACTGTAAGACATCTTAGTCTGAACTGCACAATCTGAAAAATGGAGCAAATGTAATGTGCACTGCCAATTCCAAACTCAGCATGCATTTCACATCACCTGCACTCTGTGGGCAGACACAGAGAACTGCTGTTAACTTCTGTGCCTGAAGAAGGTTCCCACTGCACCCTGTGCCCAACAACACACTCATGCTCAAATGGCCAAAAGGGAGGATGATTGGAATGCTGACACCCCACTGGAATCTTCCTGGGCACTTCTAGCTAATTCTGTGATGATGCTGAAAGACTAACTCGCCTGAAAAATCCCCCTCACAATTCATTACCAAACAAAAATTACTAGCAGTCTAAAATCCCATGCATACAACTGCACACACACAGAACCCCTTTATTCCTGTGAAGTATAGAAAATTCTCAAGGTAATGGCCAAAACATGCAACACAGCCGTGACCTGCCTAGCTTGCAGTTAAGACTTATTGTCATGCTCTTTTGGGAATCACACACAGAACTGTGAGGAAAGGAATTAAACCATTGCCCTATCTCATCAAAACAAAACTAATCAAAACAAAAAAAGTATCAGATGCTTTAGGAAAATGTAAAAAATTTGTAATATTTTCCCAAAGTCTGCTATAGAAAGGAAAAAGTGGGATACCATGAAACAAGGTATCTTTGTGGCAACTAGTTAGTTTATCTAGTACATTAAAATGATGATTTTAAACAGTTTTACAGCTCAGGACATCTTCACTCATATAATTCATTACTCCTCAGCAATCCTTCTATAGATTTTAGGAGTATTAATGGTGCTTTAAGTTGTGTAACATTATCTTCCTCATTTTGGAAAGGCATTCACCTTTCATCTGCACTGTTTTATGTTTTCAAGAAAACAGGAATTAATTTAGTTAATTTAGGTCTCTATGCTTTTGTTTTCTAGCATCACATTAAGGTAACATGATTTTCTCTATAGTATTTCCTAGTGGATGATGCTGCCTCTGAACTGAGTTGTTCCTCCTGCTTTTCTCACCCACTCACTTCCATGACCAGCCATGTAAAATACATGTCCTAGAGCTATTTATCTACCTATGTACTGTGTTCTAAAATCTACGGACAAAAAAAAATGCTACAACTGCTAAAATGACCAGACAAAGCTACCATCACATTATTAGCAGCTCTTTGACTGCCCTTCTCTAGATAAACTAATTTTTCACTGAGTACCAAAGTCCTAACCCACAGGGACATAAGTGGTGACATTTCTTTCATCTCTTAAGCCACTGTGCATTCCGTCAGAAAGACATAATAAAGACTCCTCATTTTTATTTACACTAGGATTTCATTTTTAGTGATCAAAGCATACAATGGAAAAAGAAAAACAAAAATAAGGCAAGAAGCAGATAAAACATAAGAAAATGTCTGCTCCTCTTTTTTTTTTTTTTTTGAGAAAACAAAGAGAGAAACAACAATGTGTCTAAGGAAATGTTTGCACCATACTTTAGTTATAAAGTAAACACCTGACATGCTCAACAATGATTAAAAAAAACACCCTAAAAAGGGAGAGGGGGAGACATGCTTGACCAAAATCTCAGATCTTTAGTGTTCTGGCAAAAGCAAGAGAAACAATGCACAGGTATCAGGAAAAATCATGCAGCAAAATGAAATGCCTTAAGAACTGGAATAACTTTGGTGAGAGATGCCAAGAAAACAGAAAAGAGAAAGAGAGAGTACCTTTGTACCTCCGACAGAGAGGAATCACTTTCATCAGACCTACAATCAACAGTGGTCGAATTGTGAGGAGAAAGAATATAGGTATCAGCAAAGGAACGCCTCCATATGAGAAGAACAAACAACAGCACGGCCAACTCAGAAAAGCAATGCAAATCCTCATACAGTTTGCAGCATTGCTCAAGGTATATCTCAAACCAGAGATGATATGGGTGGCAGGAGGGAAAGAATAATTATCTTAAAATATCACACTGTAAATTACAGTAGACTGTTTCAGCTCCAGAAGATGAGTAACAGCAGCTGAGCCATTTCTTATTTCCCCAACATTTTCTTAGAGAAGTAAAGGCAAAAAATTAAAAGAAGATGGATGCACAAGTTAACCTCTATAAGATAGTGCTTGTTGAGAACATAAAAAGAAAAAAACCACTCTGAACATCAATGCCAGCTAAGTGTAGAAGAGACATGCAAAATGTTAGTCATAGAGATATAAATGTTAAATATGATAGCCCACTCAAATAAATACAGCAATTTGCAAGCCATCCTAAGTCCAAAATCCTTCAGCTTTCATTTTGAAAGATGTTTAAAAATAAACAATAAAACACACAAGACAATATTCCCCAAGACATGATGATTTTCAGTACGCCTGAAGATGTCCTTCATTTTCAACTCAAACAGATCCAGCAGTTTCTATTTGACTTCAAAGTCAGTTCAGGGAAAATTAAAAGGGTTCGGTGGGAGTTAGCAATAAGAAAGGTAAGCTAAGATAAAGAAGTCACAAGCACAGTTACTGAAAGCCTTGCAAGCCACTGCTTGGTATGTGGTGGCTGTAGACCTCTGAAAAAAACCATTTTATTAAAAAAAAAGTGGAAACAGGTCACAGCAATTTCTTATCTTGTTAGAGATACAAATAAACTGAGTTGCAGTTCATAAGCACTGCATGGCATTTGTATCAGTACTGAAACCTGCAATAGAGATTCTAGTCAAGTAAAGTCCACTGCCATTTGGAGTAAGGCTCCTAAACAGATGCCTAATGTGAGAAAAATTTGTTCTACTTCTTCTAAACAAGATATGAATATCATCTACTCCTGCAGATCACCTCCTAAAGTCAGTCTGTTCAGTAATTTGGATAATCTCTAAACAACTGTCTTCCATCCATCTCAACATCCCATCCTCTGAGGTGCTGTTGTGAGAGCACTCTGAGCAACACGGGAACAACTGAGTAACTGTCAAAAGCACTAGTTCCTAAATTATCATCTAAAATCTATTTTTGAGTGTAAACACACACACAAATACACAAGCATCTAAGAATTCTACCATTCTTTTCTATTTTGGGTTTAAAACTACAAATACCAGACACAGCCTAGAAAACAGGAAACAAGGTTCAGCAGGAAATTTCTTTTCTCAAATTTTTACAGCGGTTCCGTGGTACTTTAAAGAATTTCCTTTGAAAACTGCACAAAAACATGAGAAATACCTCCTCCTGTCTTGCAGAAGGGCAAAATTTCTACCAGACGCTACACTGAAAACTTGAGCACACTTTGCATTTCCCTGGTTGGGGGCTGAGGCTTCCCTTTGTGACTTACTTATCCTGCTGAACTGATGTGTTTCCCTGAGAAACAGTAAGACGACTAAAAACATTCATTTCATTACGGGGCCGGCTTGGTGGGGAAGTAGGAGGTGACAGACTAGCCTCTGGGGCTCCAGAATCTGAGCTACAAAAAAAAAGAACATCTTCTTTAACAGGTTATGAATGGTTAGAAAAGTTAAATGCAACATGCCTGAAACGTTAGATGCTCTTTTCTCAAGCCAGTAATTAAGATTGTAACACAAGCTACAGATATTTCCCAGAGAAGGCAAAAAAGCTTAAGGCTGCAGAGCGCAAGGTGGCACAACGTTCAAAGTTTAAGTGCTAAAAGTGAAAGCTATAGGAAGAAAATACACACATGTAAAATGCAGACATTCTTATAAAATTGAAGGCTCTTAGACATATTGATGACTTTGATTTTATAAAAATGGAATTTGTAAATGCTTGAAAGGACATTTTCTCAGGGCTCTGCTCCTGAGTTATTTTGTGCAGAAAAAAAATCTGGAAAAAACAACAAATAACCACACAAACTGAGCAATGAATATCAGCACTGACAACAATAAAAAGTATCCTGGAAAACAAGAAATAGAAAAATACAGATTTATTTATCAAGAAAATTCAAAGTTCAAATTATGTCAGAGGAAATAAATTTAAAAGAATCTTACAGTTTTTGTTCTTTTGTCTTTGTCTTATCCATTGTTTTCTCATAGGTTTTTCTCTTTGCTAAAGGTGAAGGCTCAGGTATCTTCTTCTCTGGAACAGACGGTTGTCTTGAACTAAAACAAGAGCAATCATTATCTCACTCTTAGGCCCTTCACAGAACTTGCTTTTCTTACATTACCTGCCATTCTCTCAGTGCTACTTCAAATTTTAGAATGTACTTAGTCTATTATTGTCTCTCTTGAATTTAAGGATTATAAACTTGTTCTCACACTTGAATATAAAAATATACCAAGTTATTAATGTTCATTGTTGATCAACATATAGAGTCAGGTACTGAATATGTAAAGGAGATTTACTAATTCAATAATAAAAGAGATTCACTAAAAGAAATACAGTGGAGTATGCATCCCAAATTAAGATTATGGAAATTCTTAAATTTCAGATTCCACATTTGCATCTAAAATAGACCATTTACAGACATGAAGAAAAGAGAAATCACAATGATTCTCATGCACAAATGAAACTTTCAGTAACATAGTCATGTTAATTAGGAAGTGTGAAAAGGTAATTCCCATTGTCAATGTGACTTATAACATGACTTCTCTTTATCTCCCACTTCCCTTCTCCCTTGCTTTCCATCCCTCATTTGTCTCTCCAGTTCTTGCTCTGAAACGATTCCAATTCACAATCACTGTGGTCTTTCTCCCAGTCTTTTATTCCCCATTAAAATTAGCAAAAATATCAAGAGGACAATATTAAAGCTGACACCCAAAGGTTATCATTTCACCACAGTTAGACAAAAGACAAAAGAAAAAAGAAAGCAATCTGCGTGGTCTCCATTCTGCTGAACTGCCACTCGTTGAGCAATCACAAAAGCAATACTTGTTTTGGTTTTCCCTATTTGTATGTATTCAGAAATACTTTTTTCTGTTAATAGAAGTACTCATTAAAAGCAAAAAAGCAGATTCTAAAAGTGCTTTTGCTCCACACAAATCCATGAAGCAGATGAAGTTTAGTTGGCAGCCCACCTGCCTGACATGGTTACAACCATCAGTCTCAGAGCTCTCCAGGTTCTGAATATGCATAATTCCAACTTCTCTACATGTTTTCCTTGAGAGGAAATCTGTGCTATATAAAATCAACCTGGAGACTGGAATGCAGAATGGACAGCACAACCACAAACAGCTACTTGACTCAAGCAGATGAGACAGTCTCATCTGGAATGTGCAGGGCCTCTAGGACCTAGTGCATGTCAACCCTAGAGCTCCCCAGGGGTCTTCAAGAGACAGGAAAAGCAGGACAAGGGATAACCTGCCTGGTTTTGCACAGAGGCCTAGCAGTTAAGTTATAAAAAAGAGGAGAAAGTGGGTCCAATTCCCTCAAGACCAGAGCAGCCATTTCGAGGTAGGGGTCCTTTACCTCTAGGGTAAAGGACACAAAAAAAAAAAAGGTGGAACAGGACACACTCCCTTCCCTCTATGCTGGACCAGAATGCATTTAGGAATGCAAAAATCCTGAGGTCACATGGCGATTCCTATGAACCAGGCTGAAAGGTCTTCCAGCAAGGACTACAAACAGGTTATAGTATCTACTGCCAGGGTTGTTTAAATAAACCAAATAAACCAAAGCAGAAACTGGAACCCAAGCTCCTCTGCCTCACACTGGCATCCTGCATATTCAGACCCAGAGCCAAATTTCTCTTGTTCACTCTCTACATGCCCTTGAGTATTCCATCTTTGACTCCACAGTGGAACATCCTCAGAAGAGGGTGTAAAGAACATCATCATTTTCTGAATTCTTTTTGAAAGCTTGGGAGTGCAGGTATTATAAAAATGCAGCTGTTTTGCTGGAATGAACTTCCTAAGCACAAGTGTAAGGCTAGGTGTCAATGACCTCAGAGAAAAGGAGCAGGACATATACCCACTTCCATGTTTCCAGAGCCCTTTTACACTTGCCAGGACATCAGACACCTGAACAGAGCTGACAAGTCCACAGAAAACAACTGTACTCCAAAACAACTGCTGTAGATGACTTGAGCATAACAAAGGACAACAGCACTAACCACCTCTGTAAACAGAATTCCAATTAAATTAACTGCTGGCCACATGCATTTAGGTGCCTCCCTAAGTACCAGAATCACACAGTGGTCTGGACTGGAGGGGACTTAGTTCCGACCCATTCCCTTAGGCAGGAACACATTCCACTAGACCCGGTTGCTCTAAGCCCCATCCAACCTGACCTTCAACACTTCTAGGAATTGAACACCCACAGCTCCTTTAGGTAACCTGTTACAGTGTTTGACTCTAAAGAATTTCTTCCAATACTTCATGTACACTTTCAGTTTGAAGCCATTAACCCTTATACTATCAACACACACTCTTGTAGAAAGTTCCTCTCCAAGGACCATGGAATCATCACAGACCG
Source organism: Petroica traversi (assembly GCA_025920805.1). Taxonomy (NCBI): domain Eukaryota; kingdom Metazoa; phylum Chordata; class Aves; order Passeriformes; family Petroicidae; genus Petroica; species Petroica traversi. Next base: position 1,500,865 of record JAHLSL010000061.1, read on the forward strand.
GACAAAACTAAGGGGGGTCCACAGTGGAGCAGTTGGTACATATGCAGACACCTAAACTTGCACCTAAACATATAATTAATTTCTGTCACTTTGAGAATCCATATTTTGGATTACTGTTACAATTCTATATCCCCAAATGTCACTTAAGTAAGTGGCACAAGGGAGAAAACATTTATTCAGGTAAGATCAAAATCTGCTCCCAAATAATATATTTTATGACAAGAGATAAGCTGGCACCACAGGCCCACAGGGGAAGGTCAGATGGCTCATAAAGACAAGCTTTCTTCAACTATGACCAGATAAACCAGCAAGAGTTCTAGTTTTGAAAAAACATCTACACTGCAGTGAGAAAGTCACTGCAGATTGATTGTGGGAATTTTTGGTCACATATCTACTAAAACATGATCAATAGCAATTCAATATGTGAGGCCTACTGCTGACTGAACTGATTTATTGACAGCGTGTAACTCTCAAATGCTTGCAGAACACAGTTTTGGGAAAATCCTGTCTCGCCTTATTGCTGGCTTACTTTCATAAATGCATAAATTCTAGAATATGGAGTGAGGCAAAAGTTGGTATTACCTGAGTCTTGGATGTCAGGTCATAACACTTGATGTTTTAGATCTTGAAGCTTCAAAAGTCTCTACTCATCTCACACTAACTGCTGAAACAAGTGGGTTTTCTCCTCCTATGCTGACCCTCAAGAGCATTCTTTCCAGGCAGATTCTATTTGCACTGAAGCCCTCAGCATGGGTTAATAATTGCTGCCAGCAGTGTTTTAACTGTTCATGATTGCCACCTCAAGCACATGCCAGAAATACATAGCAAAAAATACAAATTGCACATGTACATTAGGTAGAGACTGCTGTAAAAATATTATGCAAATAGGACAGATGAATATTAAAAGATGCTTAACTCCAGAACCTCTAATGTGAAGATAGCTATGGGATACCAACTTCCACATCACTGAATGTGGGAAGTGCATTCAGCTTACACATGAGCTTGTGCAACATAGGAGCTAGTACCTAAAAAGCCAAGAAAAGGGTCTCCAGCAGTGAATGCCTAATAACCAGTAGTGGTATTGGTAGATATAAGAAGAACAGCAAGAGCAAGTGAAAACCAAAGAAGAGTGTGTGTGAGAGACATCTGCTGGACCCAAAGTAAAAAGACAAAAATATTTTTAGTTCTGTTTAGAATCAAGATATCCTTTCATTTAGTAAAATTGTTCTGCAACCTGCAAACAGAAAGGATTTTAGAGGATTCATAATATCTAACATTTTTCTTTCATCTTTTCACTTGCATACTCAGTTGTTGCAGAGACTTCTTAATTTTAAGAATGGTTTGTATAAGACAACTCAAAGAAATATTTTTCCTAATAATTAGGACCATATACAAATACCATATTATATAAAGTTTTTGGGTTGTTTGGGATTTTTTTAAGTCTCTCTGCTGTTCTAAGGAGATTCTCACTATCTCCCTAGAATGTGCATTTCCCATAGCAAACTATTCAAAGTATTAGAGGGCTTTTTCCTTCAACTTAGAGCACAGCTACAATAACTTTACTATAACAAACCAACTTAACAGAACTTACATCTTCAGTAAGAACCACAGTACTCACAACATTGCATTTATACTTCCTAGAGTGGTGATGGTAGAAAGAAAGGAGCTGTGTCAGTATTATTTAGTAAGCTTCAAGTATATCAACCTCGTTTGTAAAGTTAAAATAACAAGATTACAAGAAATTGGCAACATGCGTTTTTTAAAAGCAAAGGATAATTAGTACAGCGTGGCCAAACTTACATGCTGCCTATCTTAGAAGGTAAGCCAGATGGTGGGGGTACAAACTCTCTGTCCCTAGCAGAAGTATCATGTGTGTCAGCAGGCACCCCACTTTCTTGGGTTTCTGCGATAGAGCCAGGCAAGGCAGAGTCTGCAGCACTACTGTCAGAGACTAGGTCACTGTTGGCTGCATACAGCAACTCCATCTGGGTGGTGGTCCTCCGGCGGGCCTGGAGACAGATAAAAACCAAACTGCCACTTAAACATGCAATGCTATGTGTCAAGAGTCCTACATTCAAGTTTACCATTAGCTGGCAATTAGCATCCCCCTCCATCACTTGGCAACTGCCTTTGGAAACTAAACTGAGAAGCTCAATCTGCTTTTGAGCAATGATTTCAGAGGAGGCAACTCAGAGGCAACACTGATTTGACAACTGGTTTCCAAAGACATCCTTTCAACCAGCTGCCCATCAATACTACAGGAGTACAATATTACTCACCTACAGTTTATCCAAATGAAATGTTATAAAGCAGATAGGAATAAAGTAAAGTAAATTTAAATAGCTACAATTATACTGGTGTGACTTCTAACATCAATGCTTCTTTTCATATACAAACTCTGCTTCTTACTTAGTTTGAGACACTTCAAAAGCAGTCTAAGTCCACATGAATTAAGATTCATTCAGGATTTCAACAATTTGAAAACAAAAAAAACTCACAAAGAGCTAAGCTTTGTGCAACACTGTAAAAAAATGGATCATACATGCTAGGTATGATTTTACTGTGAAATTAAGATATATTCCTCACAGAAGGACAGACCAATCGGAAAGACAAAGGTCCAGTCTGAAAGGAGCCACTACAAAAACGTCACGTTTATTTTATGGCAATTTCAGACCAAACTCACTCAGTTAAACAGCCCAAATAGGTGCACACCAAGGAATGTTACCAAATAATGCAACATCCAACACAGATGTTTTCTTCCAAATCCAACTGTAGTTGGAAAAGCAGAGGCTAATCTTCTATTTACTTTACAATCTTGGTTTATGCTCCTGTGAGCACAGGAGCAAAATTGCAATCAGTGCACATTTCCAGTTCCCACTGCCATTAATATTAAATTACAGTCTAGATATATTCCTCCAATATCAACTGTAATTAAGACCCTGGAGGTCAAACTGCTATTTGTTTCATAAACTTCCTCAAGATTTCTGTGACAAATGGCAAACAATAAGCATGTTCACAGTTTCCCACTGGCAACAGCATTGAACTTTAGCCTAACTAATACTAATCTGCAAAACTATACCAGTTTGAAGTGCAAGGAACTGGAAGAACACACCTCTTTCTGGAATTCTAATAACTTAATACCAAAATACTGAAGAAGTTATTTTTATCATTTCTTCTTAGAGAGGAGTGTCACACAAAATCATATTGTCCACAAATCACATGAAGAAGACATCAATTCATCTTTTGCACATCTTCATTCATGAATGCCTCTTGGGCAATGCAAGAGAATTCTCCAGAGGTACAATTAAATTATGAATTATTATAGAATCACTTAAAAGACATGTAGAAGAATTATCACCATCATTATTGTACATCCTACCTTGCTTTTGGGTTTGACTTCACCACAAAGCTTCAAGAGATCTGAAGATAATGAACTAAAAGAAAAATTGCATCATAATTAGAAAGCCATATTTTTTGCAGATGTGTATTTTTATTTTATTCTTCTTTTCCCTGAAATCACAGGCAAAGTATAATGGAAACAACGTTAGAGGTATTTTCTAAAAGATAAATGATTTTGCATTACGAAAGGAGGAAATCATAGTAATTTTTCTAGATTCTGTAGTAAGAAAGATTTGCTCACCTTCCTTCTGTTCCAGGACTATGCAATGGCGCATCCTCATCAGTACTGTCATCCAAATTTTCTAGAAAATTTCCAAAAGAATAACATTAGTCTGTCCCTCTACACCAGGATGTGAAGGCTTTAAGTGCTACACAAAACAACTCAGACAATCTTGAATGTAGATGAACAGAATACAAAAGACGGATTTTTAGAATATCTTGACTATTTTCTATCCAGCCCCCACTGAATTTTCCCGGCACCTAAACTAATTTTTTTCATACAAAATAAATACATCAACTAAATCATACACCTCGGCATACTGTGCCAAACATGGTCCTCTATCTACTGTAGCAGTGCAACAGAGATGATAGAAAAACAGAAATTCTAGAAGGAAATCTCTAAGAAAGCAGATAAAGCAAAGAAAACTAACTGCAAGACATGGAATGTAAATCAATGCACAGTTAGAATGTCTCTTTCTCCTCTTTTTATTCATCTTCTTGCTCCAAGACACAATCAGCCTGGCTATAATGAAAAAGAAAATTATATTTTTAACTAGCTAGTGAGTTGAGGCTCAGCCTCCTCTGATACAGAATGCCACCATTTGAGCTGACAAGAAGCAAGCACTTTATTAGTATATAAGGACTTCTTTCAAAAGAGGATTATGCTACCATTTAATACTATAGAATAGCTTCCAAAAAAGAGATTAATTTCAAAAGGAAGCTGTTCAGTAGAAATGTTCCTCAAGCAAAAATGGGTACACAAACCTGTCCACAGAAGACACAACCAGCATGCATGCCACACACTAACACTGTCAAACATCCAATTAACATGTCTGCATGCAAACGGTGCGAAACTTTAAGCTGAGACAACGAGTCAAGGGCACATGAACAATCAGTTCCAAACTGATGGGAAAGCAAATCCCCTAACTTGCATGTTATTCTAATAATACATTTTAGGCATCGTTTAAGGACATAGGTTAACACATTTTTGCAAGCAAAGTCCCTTAATTTTGAACATACTCATGAAATATTAAGGATTAAATAACTTTCAGATGACATTCCATTACACCTCCTCTTTACTAGTAGAGACACTTTACCTAATTACTGTCAAAAAGCAGATACCATCTGCAATGCATAGAACCAATATATTTGTAACCCATATTAAAACAGGTTTGACCACGTATATGTTTTAAGTGCAAGTTCATGCTTTGGAGAAAAGGAGGAAAGATATGCAGTTTTCAGTTGAATTTTGAGAAGGAATGGAAAAAAGTGAAGGAAAATACTGTCTTTAGTGAATGCTCCATTTAAACATATTTCCTCAAAAATTTAAAACCATCAACATAGAACCAACACCAACAATGCACTTCAGAGTTACTGAACTGCTGTATTAATCTTAACAATATAATCTTAATTATCAGAAATACAACAATCTTATAAAGAAATCAGGGTCACAGGAATAGCACTCTGAATTTTTGGGGTTTTTTTGTTCCATCCTGGATTTCAGGCCAGATTAAAACCTTTCAATACTTATTATCATTATTGTTGTTGTTGTTGCTGCTATTATTATTTATATGCCTTCTGCAAAAGAGGGGATCTAGAGTACTGCTCTTTTCAGTAAGACAAAAGCAGCATCCCTGACATAAATGCATTTTAAACAGGATTCCTACAGGATTCCTATTAGAATTATATTACTCCATCCCCTTCTCATAAGGAACTTGTGATCTCTTTTTACAGGTAACTAAGTCGAAAGTGTGGAATGACCACAAAAGATGGGATTTTATTTGTAGGCTCACACTCATGTGACCTGATGAGTTTCTTCAGTTTGCCTGCAATTCAACACAGGAAGACTCCCCAAAGCCCCAAGATAGAAACCAGTGCACAGAATCAACAAAATGGTAGCAAGAGCAAGATTCTGCAAGAATGAGAAGAGATGAAATGAGAAATAAAGTTAGTAAAGACAGTAATGTTTGCAGGGATAGCTGCTAGTAAACCAGTGGTTGAAGAACAGTGGAGATTATTCATCTTCATCCTCATGCAGTGGCAACTGGATGGTACCAGGACAATGCCACACACCAGTACAGTTAACCCAGAGAAAATGACATTTGACCAGCCCTCTCAAAATCTGCACAGAGATGGTTGTGAGTCACATCCATGAATGTCTGTATGTCACAGGTGGGAAGGAAAAGCAGCTCCCACAACTCTTCAAAGAGGAGTCACTTCAGCAACATTCAAAAATCAATTTCATGGTCATTTTAACTCTTCACAAGAGCTGATGGGATAGTGAATGGCAGCTAGTTCATCCACCAAGGTGGATGTGCAATAAAAACCCGTTCAAGTCAAAACCTGAGCCTGTGATGTACTTTTCTGCAGACTGAAACTCATTCTTGTCTACACATCAATGCAAATGCATAACTACACTGGGGGATGTTCAAGCTTTTTCAGCCAAGTGTATTCAAATGGCTAAGAACTTTTGAAGATATTGGATCTGAAAGCAGGCATCAAGAGAGCAAATCACAAACACCCTGGAAGTGTAACCCTTTTCCTTGAGAGAGGGCTGTCTGTGCTCTCCCACTGAGATGTGAGGCAGCCTGGTGAAACTGGTCTCAGGATCTGCTGCCACCCACACTTCTACCTACAGAACTGTGTCAGGCCTTGCACCAACAGAGTCCTTGCAAACCAGCTGGCAATCCCAGCATCAAAACCTCACTGCAGTGGTGTCTGAACTCCCTGCAGCTCAAAAGGTTTGGTCACTAGTGATCCACAGAACACAGACAATTGGGATTTCAATTTGGACCTAGATTAGTATAGCATATTAAGCTGCATTGCCTTCTTATAAAGTCTTAGCAGAGTCCTGAGTGGCTTAGAAAAAGCCTCAGGTCATGCTTGCAAACGGTTAAAAAGCTTCTTTAATGAGACAATACTCTACAAAAATTTTGATGACAGAGGTACTGTTTCAATATATTTAGCAAGTGGCTTTTCACTGTTTCAAATGTTGTTAATAAGTAAAAGCCTGTCCAGAGCTAAAGAAAATGCAATGCTGTCAGGAGAAACTCTGCTCCAACAGGGGTGAACATGAACACACATTGAAGGCCTGTTCTAGAGACACTATGATATTATAAACCACCAAGGTTCCTGAATAAATAATTGGCTGCATGCAGCAAGATCCCCAGACATAGATCTTCAGGCGTCACCTGACAGGAAGCTGGCAAAGTTCTCACCAACTCCAGATTATGATCTATACACTTCCATGTAGTTTTGTGCTTTTTAAATGTTTCAGATGCCTGTGCAAACTAGCACAGGACAGCATAATGTGATTAAAAATAGCACAAGACAACACAAAAGGAATTATCAGTGATAACAGGAATATTTTTCTCAAGTTCCAAATATAGCCAGCTTTTTGGAGGGAAGAAAATAAACCTAATTCATTTGGGAATCACTTAAAAGCAACAGCAACAGGAGGTTTATCTCAAAATCAGTGAAGTCAGTAACTTAAACTCAGTTGAAAAAGTGAGCTATAATCCTGCATTCTGTACAATGTTTACATTACAAAATGAGCTGTTTGCAAAAGGTTAAAAATGACCTGCAAATTAAAAACTGCCTTTTTTTCAGACCTAAAAAGACGAGCAGAATTTGTCACAAAATATGTAATCTGAACATACTTTGGTTTGCAAGCACCAAGTTATAAATTCAAAATACAGCTTTGTTTACTGTCTTCACTTCTTATGTGACTAATGTAACTACCACAAGGGCTACTACCACGAGAGCTAGGGGTGGTTTCAGAAAGGAAGAAATGCTCTTCAAAGCTCATGATAATGAGTACATTTACAGAATAGTTCATGCAAACTTCACACACTCACAAATTCTAAGATGCACCAGTTAGTGAACGTGAATGAATTAGTAACTCATGCAGCTGTACAGTACACAGAAAGCTAAACATACTTACCCAGTGGTATGCTATCTAGGTCTGTGTAAATACAGCAACAAGGAAAAAAAAGCAACATTCCAATCAAAACATATCCATTTATAAAAAGAAATAAAACAAAAGTACCCAAATGTATTCTAAATTTTTCTTAGTATCATCTCATGAGAAGTAGAATAGATGCCGTAACGACATAAAATGCCAATCCAAAATCCCTAGCATATGATGACTGAATGGGATTGAATTTTAGAATTTCACATTCAGAAATTAAGACAATTCCAAATTGTAAATGCATTGCGTTTTGTAAAAAAAAACCAAGCAGATTGTTTTAATTTTTAAAAATCTCAATAATGAAAAATTGTTGTTTCCTACATTTCACTGCTGAGAGGGTATACTTAAAAATGTCATACATGCACATCAATTGTGAAGTATAAGATGTTACAATACAGCATCTATTCAGAAAAGAAATAGTCTAGAATGCCCAGTACAGCATGCACTAAAGGCAAACATGGCATGCAGCTGACTGCTCAGAAAACAAGATGAAAAAACTACCTTGCAAAGCATGACCCAGAAAAGCATCAAGTTCAGGATTTAATTCAGCTTTTTCTTTTAGCATATGAAACAGCAGTTGGTTTTGAGTAGCACTAGTAATTTCTGTCTGCTTAAGGCGTCCCTCAAGAACTTTGATCTGAGCTTCTTTCTGAGCTGCTTGGAGACCCTAGGAGAGGGAGAGAAAGAAAAATGACAAATGTTTTATCATAAGACTTCTTTCAAAAAAATTTAAAATGTCAAATTTTTTTAGAAACTACAAACATTAACAATGCTTACATCGCAGCTGCCTTCTCACATGCTAAATATCAGGTATCAACAAAGGGTCTTTTTTATTCCTTCACCTTTTAAAGAGACTTATTAAGCATTCATTTAACTTGTATTCCTCAGACAGCCTTGCAAATATGCATCTAGTAGGACATGGCTCCCAAGAGCAATTCAGAGCCTTCACATTTTTTAAGAGTACCAAGCATCTGAAGGACAACACCTCCATTTTTCACAAATAACTACTCTCAAAAAGATTATTCCCTATGATACTCTATGACAACAAGGAGGAAGTGGAAATGGGACAGGGTGGGACCCAGAAGTGTAATCTTTACCACATAATCACTCAGCGAACTTTCAGCTTCCAATGAAAGATCTTATGGCCTAACTTACAATAGAATTCATTCTAAGGTAACTTCCCTAGATCCATGGATTGGTGGGAATTTTTTAGTTGCAGAAAGTACAGCCAGATAAATTTACAGGGAATGGTTTCCAGATAGATTTCCAAATTCCAAAAGAAACACTATGGAAGAATGAAGGTACAAGAGATCTTCTCAAAGACTGTAGGGCAGTAGCAGACTTCGAGTGCTAGTGCTTGAGTAACAAGTGTAGCCTATGAATTTACACATTATATGCTGATTGAACTAAAGCTACATATCAATAAACACATTTCTCAGGTGAAAACATAGAATGAACAGGAGGCATGAACAATTTTGCAAAAAAAATCCTTTCAGCTTTCCTATGTGATAATTACTAAATAAAAAAGATGATAGAATCCTTCACATAATGGAGTTTTTTATCATCATGAAGAGAAACTGTTAACAAAGTAAGCCAGAGACATCTTTTTTCATATTAACTCTGTTGCAAGATCCATTCAAACACATCCAAGGGCTGAAAAAATGTTAAAGGACACAAATTTCCAGAAGCCAATGTGATTGTGGGAATTTTCTTTACCTTTTTTTTTTCTCCACCATCCTTTGGTGTTACCTGTGTAGTGATGAATCAAGAATGCAAAAGAAACCCCAGAGAACTGGTCAGACAGTTTCAGTATCATTGAAATCTTTGACTCAGTGAGACTGTGTACCATCCTCCAGACAGAAAGAGAAGCAGCAGCAAGAACACATGATACATGTGTGCACAGGGTTACAAGCTGCCAAATACTTGTTTTGAAAATATGAAAGAAAAAATATGTCTTCAAGACTTCCAAAAGAATCCCTGTGACTCTACTCAGACTGCACAAATATGTCGTGCATTAACACGAAACTTAAAATGAATTTTTTGATGTTCATATTTGTACAAAGGTGGCTGAGCCAGTCTTCTTAAAAAAGATCTTGAGCTCTCTTTATGAGTTTGTTGGAAAACATTGAGATTTATTTGATTAAAAAAAGCTAGTGCTCTTATAAAGAACAAAATGAGCTAAATAATACAGTGAAGTAGGCTCTACTGGGGGTTGAAAAACAGGCAGTAAGTTGAAGAGGATGATAGGTCTCAAGGGCCCTCACACTGAAAACCAGCATGACTCAGTAATATTGACCAGCTTTGCTTTGTTTAACCCATATAAGTCACATCTTTATGTCAGCACAGCTCTGCTCTTGGCACATGCCATAGTCCTGGCACACACATACTTCACTTAACACATTACCTTATTGATGCCCATCATAAGGAAGTGATCAAGCAAATATCGAGCTTCTGTCAAGGTGCAAGCATTAATCACTGCTGTTACATCCAAGGTTTCTCCTTCCTCCTATGTGTGCAAGAATAAAAAAAGTAAGGTTGTGAAAAGTCCCAGGAATTATATTAATTAATCACCAGCATACTAGAAAGCATCAGCTTTGCAATTTTAAATGCTTTGCAATTTTAACTTGCATTACTTTATTGACACTAAAACTCAGGTATCAATTGTACAAGAGTCTTCATTTCAAACTTCACATAAAACTTTTCACCAATTTCCACTTCCTGGCTCAATAATTAAACAAACAAACAAAAACTAATTCCTAAATGAGAACATTTTCAAGGCTAACACAATTATGTTTTCTTGTTCCCATTTTATCATTTTTGCATTAATATTTGACCTACCTTTGCTTCTTCCATTTGCATAATGTTTGCTTGGCAATCAGAAATGCTGTCGTTAATGTAGTCTATATTCGCAGTTACTGATTCCATCTCCTCATTTATGTTTTGGACACTTCTCTCTGCTTCACTGCCACCCCCATCCTTGATGAGCTTCTCCCTTTTCTTTGAAAGCTTATCTCTTCTTTTTGTGAGTTCTTCACGTTGCTATTTTCCACGAAGACATAGTAATATAGAAAAAGGAATTAGTAAGCCCTCAGAACATTTAAGTGTCTTTTTATTTTCCTTTGTTTGCTACACTTTAACTAACATATCATGATTTCCATGGGGAGAATTGCACAGGTGAATACAGCAATGTATTTGCACATGATGCCATTAATGTGCTTTTAAATTCTTACTAAGCACAGCAACTTCATGGTTCAAATGCATACTGGAATCAAGAGTGTCTTCACTGAATGCAATGGATTCCACCCACTTTGCCAAAGCCACCATAACAGCAATTCTTTTAAAGCAAACATACTTGCAGTGCTCCCTGTTTAGTATGATGATACAATCAGCAGTGCACAGCAGATCACCCACCGTAAGCAACCTGTTCATATCTGCCTCCATATTGGAAATAGTCATCCTCTGCATAATAATGTCAGTCACTCTGCGTTCCAGCAGCTGCCACTTCATCCTGGCTGCCTTCGAGGAGTAAACTCTGCTTGTCACTGCTTTCCTCTGGTACTTCTTTCTGTGATACATTCAAGAGAAAGACACAGCTAAGTCTAAACTAGTCCAGTTACAAATCCAAATGTGGAAATGAGTAGGCCAGAATATTTCTCACAAACAACTTTAAAATTTCAAGACAGCTGCCTTTCCCTAGCCCCAAAATGTACTGCACTCTAACATGATACACTGGAAAAACAGCTATCAAACCCTGGGGCATCTTTCATGATGCACTATTGAGTTCAATTGCCACCTAGGGGTTGTTCCCTAGTTAACAAGGAGATCTGCTCCAAACCACAGTGAAAGAGCACAAACAATCCTCATACACTGACCTGTATTTTCCAGTAAGTTTTTCTGTGAACTTAACACTGCTGGCATTGGACCACCAAGGTCATTTCTCTTGAAGAAGAGCTTAAAAAACCCTCAACATTTCAAAATCCAGTTTATGTGACAAGCCCTTTAATGCCTTTAATATTATTCCATTATTGCCTTAAACTCAGAAAAGTGAAATTGCATTTGATAACGGTAAAATGCCCATTTTATGAGCATTACATGATAACAGTTTGACAAATAACAGCTCCTGAAATATATATCATCACAACAGTATCTGCTAGAAGTCCACACAAATTTCAATTCTTGTAAGAGAGTCCTAAGAAGTTTTAATCCTTACCCTGTTCCATTTGTTGCAGTTACAGATAATGCTTGAACCCTTGCAACAGGAATTCTCATCTTCTGCTGTGCTGCTGTTCTGGAGCCATCGTGCTCGCCTGACAAACTAGAACTTGCTTCCTGTGTGGAATGCTCAGGCAGACTCAGCTTTCGATTTACCTTTCCTGCCACTTTATCAGACAGAGGCCTCACTTGCCGGCGAAGGGCTGTGACCTGAAACACAGTGCAAAGACACGATTAACTCTCCCCAAACCTGAGCCCTAAGTTACAGCAATACAACATCATTCTGCTTCCAAAGATGCATTGCTGTTTTACCACAGTACCTCTTCAGTTTTGCGACGCAAGATAACTTCTTGGTTTCTTTTCTGAGCTTCCAGAAGCTTGAGCTGATGCTGTGAAAAAACAGAAGCAACACATGATATTCTTTCCATTAACTGTCACAAGGACTGTATTGCATAAAAAAACCCTCTACACATTAATACAAATTGCAAAATTGCTCTAACATGAAGTAGTCAAGTTATGATTGTTCCCTGATCTTCCCAGTGCAGAACAAAAACTGTATCAATTCTATCAAAAAGAATAATGCCATGCAAGCAAGGTGGTAGCAACAACTTTGTGAAGATTCACTATTGCTATTCAATAGCGTTGATACACATACTTAATAAACATAATAGAAAACAGAAGACTTATGACCTGAAGCTAGGAACTGTGTTTGCATGGAAGTCAAACCAAATTTTGTGCATTTTCACTGGTGAAAATACACAGGTACATGCCCACCTCAGTGAATGCATAAACACTGCATATACATGGTGTGTGCCTGCGAGCAGAGGTACATCATAATGGCAGGTGCTTATTCCAAATGAAAGTTCTTTATTTGTCAAATCACCTCTCGTTTGCGTTGCTCCTTTTTAAGCTGTGCAATCTCTCTATTTCTTCTAGACTCAGTCATTCTAGCTTTCTCCTGCTCTTCTTTCATTTGTTTCATCAAGCGAACCTGTAAAGAGGTCATCACTTAGAAAGCTGTTCATACTGAAGTGCTGCTCCCCACCCCCAATCATAAAGAGAGTTTTTTCTTCAAACTGCCCTTTTCCAGTAAGTTGCATACTTTTAGCCATTTACCTCTTCCTTCTAATGTCTTCATCATTCACTGCTGAGTAACAGTTAATAAGTTGTGCCAGCTTATGCATGTTTGATACCCTAATTTCTGTTCATTAAACCTAAAAGCTACCCCTCTCCCCCAGGAATAGCCTGGTGCCTGCACCTCTTCTATTTTCAGACTTTCAAGCAGTTAATGGCAAGAACAGAGTTACCACGTAGATGAATCACAGGAGATTTCAACTCAATTTTCAGTAAATATTCATTATGCAACACTTCCATTTACTGAAATATACCTTGGTTTTCTTCATCTCTGTCACCTCCTGCTGCAGTTTCCTTAGCTGTTTCTCATACTGAGACTGATTTTTAAGCAATCGTGCATGCTCCTTTTGCGCTGTTTGAAGTCTCTGCAGTTCTTTATTCATGGCTTGGAGTTTCTTTTCATATTCTGACTTGATTTTTTTTGCCTTTTCTTCTGAGCAGGTCTCTACAGAACCTAGAGCAAAAGAGAATTCTTAATCTGCTTTTGTTCAGGATACTTTTACTTTGCCAGCCACAGCAGATAATTACTTCCTCTGCTTTAGTATTATCTGCAATGCCTTTAGAACCAACTAATTTGTCTCTAGTTCCTGCCACCTGCACTGCTTTGAAATTTCCACCTCATACGCACTCTGGGATAAGAGATCAAGAATCTACACTTTCCTCTGACTTCTTTGCAACAATCTGAGCACCTGAAAGCACAAATACACACATTTTACATATTTATACAGGAGTGTAACAACACTCCTAAAAGCCATCGAGCTTTTATTCCCCTTCTGACACTGATCAACAGGGAAGGTTTAAGGAATAACAGAGGAACAGCAAAAGCTTAGAAAGTGTGTAAATATAAAGCATATATAGTATATGTTTTTAAAAGGAAAACAAAATACTTTCCACAGCACTCCCAAAGTACAGTTATTTATGGCTTGGATCTCCTGAGTCAGAGGCGGTTTGTCATCTCAATACTGTTACATATTCAAAAAGGTCTGGTCAGTAAAACATCTCTGTAGGACACTGATCCTTGTTATTATTTTTATGCAAACAAAAAGGAAGTGAGGAGGAAAGAACATGAAAAAGCTTTTAATTCAGGAACTATCTCCAGGATTATGGGAGCTCTTAGAAAACTGAAAATGTTTATTCACCCAAATCAAATACCTGTAGCAATATACTTCCAAAAAAAAATTTCTCTCAATTCTGATAGAAACTAGAATGAGTAAACAATTATTCACTGGCATTATGAGTTCAAACCATATTTCTGTTTTCTGCAATTTCTCATCAAATTTGAAAAAGAAAATGAGAGAAGTAGAAAACAGTTCAACTTGAACAGCTTATACAAGAACAATGATTTTGTACTTCTTACCCAAGTTTTGAAGAACCTGATCTCTTTCAAGTTGAGTGTCTCGAATTTTATGTTGTAGCATCATTAGCTTCTCTTCATATTGTTTTTTCAGTGTTTGCAACCTTCGTTGACTGTTTTCTAGCTCATCTATCAGTTTCTGCTTAATGGCTATTTCACAGGTGATATTTGCCAAGTCAGCTTGATAATTTTCTAAAATAGAAAGACTTCTGTTAAAGGAATAGCTATGACCACATGAATACAGATATTCTTCACAATCTTAGGGTCACTGTAAATACAAATTGTGCACAGGAGGATTTCACACAAATCACAATGCACCATACAACCCTCTCTCATCTGCAGTTCATATTAAATTCTCCTTAAACACTCACACTCCTCAAACTGGGAAAGATCTCACATTGGATAACAGTTGCCTCTATGTTTTAATTACATTTAAATTGCAGTATCAGCAATCTGTCATTTCCCACTAAAAAGGCTTCAAGATTTCAGTCACACTTCAGGGCTGAATAATATTTGTCATTCATAAACCCAGCAAGCTATACTAGAAGAAATTGACTGCTAGACTACAATTGGAGACTTTCCCTTCTCTAGCTCCTAGAAAGACACAGTCAGAATTCTCAGAAGAGAGGCACCATCTCAGGGAAGTGGAATGGTGAAGGGAAAAAAGTGTGAGGAAAAGGAAAGGAAAAAGGACAAGTCCATATGATAAATTCATGAAAGTTTAATTCTTTAGCCAATTAGAACCTTTTTTGTTTCAGGATTATGTGCTTCAGGAAAAAGGTGTCAGTTGAGGATTATTCTTTTTCAGGTTACTGCTAATGGTTTGTGTGACTCTTAAAAAAGAAACCAAGAGACTTGGTTTGGCCATTTAGCCCAACTCACATGAATTGCTGGTAATGCTGTTTCTGACCATGCCATATAAAAATGAGGAAGGCTGATAGACTTTCCAGCCTTTCAAAATTAAATTCTTTCATTTCCAAATGAGCTGATAGGAGCTATCACCTTGGTGATTAGTCCAGAGACATAAAAATCAACCAGTACTTAAACCTTGCACTTTGGATGTCTTAAGCAAGGAAGAAACATGTTATCAAACACGGATGGCCTCTAGTCAATTTTAAAACCAAAACAGGGACACTTGATCAGCTGTCGATTAAATGTTTTAGCACCACAACCAAAAAATTAATTCACTGGACATACACTTCACAGAGAATTACAGACAGCTGGCCGACAACATGCTTTCTTGCTACCAAAACCTGTGGTTTGACAGACATTATTCGTGAAACTCTACAGAATATTGCACTGACATCACCTTTTTCATCAGAGTCAGAATCTGATTCATCTGAGCTTTCAACAACTTCCATATCATCTTCATCCTCATCATCTTCCTCTTCTTCATCATCATGATCACTGACTTCCTGAATTTCCTCCTACAAAATGTACATACATTAAAGCACTCCCACATTTTTCCATGCCTCAGTAATTTGTAACTACCACTGTGAAGCTGCAGTATTAATCTAGTCCATTCCTAGTGTTCTTTCTCTAACCTTGTAAATCTTTAAACAGACAGTGAACAAATAACCAAACACTCATAAATACTTACTCCCTCCAATTCATTATTCTCTCTCTCTGAAGTGCCTTTTTCATCTCTCTTTTCCTGCTCATTGTCTGTGTTATCCTCTTTAACACTAGCAGAAGAGACAGACACAAATTATTCATGAAATGACATGGCAGGTGTTTCCCAACCCCCAAATGAATAAGTTGTAATTTCAAGTAAAGATGGAAAACAAAATGTAGTTAGAAAAAAGTACAGGTGTTGGGCATGGGTAAAACACAACTTCCAAACTTCTGCAGATAATAAAATAATGCCTAATTACTCACATCTTGGTTTACAAAGTAATAGTAATGATTAACACATTGTTCCAGCATACTGCACAACTGGGTCAATAAGAATACACATCTTAATGTACTACTGCAGTACTCAATTTGCATGGAAGTTGCAGTGTACCCAGAGTAGCTTTTACAAAACAATAAAAGAACATGGCGTGCAAGTACAGCGTATGTTACAGATTCCTACACTTTCAAGCTATAACAGTCTATTATACTTAGAATAGTTTGAAAAATTATGTATAAACCTTAAACAGTATTCTAATTTATCATACTATAACCACTCTTTTGATCAGTTACCTACTATGACATCAAAGGAATGCTCAAAATAGGCACTGATACAAAAATAAAAAGGGTTTACAACAGGGGTTTTTAGTTCTGTTCTAAATGCTTAGTCTATTACCCATTAGGGCTAAGCTTAACATTTTTAAGTGCACATTTAGGACATCACATGCAAATATCAATGGCACTCTGCAAATCGCCACAGACCAAGTATCAGTCCCTCTAGTGCTACATGTACAAAACCCAAAGCTCCAATGGAAAGGAAATTGTGACAAAATAGAGCTAGACACCATAGGCAGTAAAAAAGAAAAAAACGTGGTTAGGATAGCATAATGTGGAATCTGTCTCAACTAACTTCAGCTGCATAAAAGTTTGGCCAGTTGTGCTGTCACTGATCAGGCACAGTAATAGAAATGCACATCTTCCTCCACTGATACCAAGAGGAGCTCAGACTCGAGATCAACCTCTTGGACAAATTCAATACTCAGTGCAGTGACAAGAAATATACAGTAGATTCAAGAGACTAATTTGAAAAGTGACATGTTTAAAACAGAGCTAAAATCTGAAAAATGCCTGCTGAGTTGTAACAGTCCTTTTGTGTACACGTGACTTTTGGTTGCATTACTTTTTAATCTGGTCAGTGCTAACTGATTCCCTTCTGCCCCACTCATTACCAGTTATGAGCTGACCATGCACAAGGCAGAAAGCTTTTGCTTGGACCATGTGAATCCATGCAGCAGTTGGGGATGCTGGAATTAAAAAATCTAACCAGATTTGTACACAAGAAATGCCTAACATGGAACAATGGGCCATACAATCTCATTTCCACAGATTCTCATCTCCATCAACCCAGGCTATGTTGTGTTGTTTATGAAGCCTAAAAGATAATGGATGTTAGCTGCAATCCTCATGCAGATTGAAGCAAACACCCAGTTCCCTTCCAGCTGCAGTCAGCACAGAACTAAACACTACAGAGAAATTGTGTTCTGCCTAAGAAAGGGGAGAGACAGGAGGAAGGAGAGCTAGCAGCTCTCCCAGGCAGAACTGTACTGTTTAATGTGTGCTACTGGTCTGTGGATTCACATCATCTGCATCAATTCAGTGGGTGGTTTTTTAGGATCGAAGTACATGGCAGAAAAATAAGAACTTCTTTAGTTTCCCTATTAATCATAATACAGGTCTCTTTTAAGAGCCCTCAATTTAACTGCTCTCTATGAATGACTTTTCATCTGCTGGTCTGGCTGAAACAGAATGGGACAAATGATCAAGGCTTCAGTCAAATGCTTCCAGAAACCAAAGCAGCAAACTTGACTGAGGTGTGATGGTCCAAGACACTCTTGATCTCAAATACCAGAATTGTTATTGTCATACACTGCCTGCTACACATTTCATACTATATGTGCTACTGCACCTTCCTCCTGCCTTCCATTCCCCTTAGGCCATGCAAGAAATAAAAGAACTAATTCAGCATGAATTCCCAAAGGCACCACCTCCCCACAAAAGCTTGCTAAACACTGTGGAACTCCAGAGTCAGCCTCAATTCCACAACAGAGGTTTCTTCCAGTTAAAATACTGGTTGAAAGTGAAAACACCAGAAAGAATTCTGAAAATAAACTACTCCTGAAGTACCTATGAATCTGCCCAACTTCCATGTATGATAACCAGTTAATTGAAATGACAGGTAATTAAAAACCTGGGAAATATTCCAACCTTCTTTCTTCTTGACTGCTTTCCTCAAGTTTCTGTAGCCTTCAAAAGCACGAGGTACAGTATTGGAAGGCCAAGCCAATGAAGGACAAACCAGACAGTGAAAAGCAAAAGTGATAAGAAGGTAAAAAAATGATATATATATGAGCTTGCGGAGTTTAAAATGAAATTTTAAAAGATACCATCAAGTGACAACAAGTAATAAAAAGGCAATACATCCTGGACAGTTGGAAAGTAAATAGAAAACAAACAAGAAGCATATGTAGGTTAACTAATCTGCCAATGATAACAAGTGTAAATTCAAGTTACACTAAGACCGAATTTTTTACAACATATTTAACTTTGCAAATTATTTCTAATAATGGATTAAGCAAATGTTTCAAATCTAGAAAAAGCTTTCTCCTCTTTCTCTCTACTTAAAACTGGCAGGTAAAATACTGAAAATTGCAAATACTGCTACTGACCAAAAGTCATATATTCTTAGGAACATATCAGGAAAAAAACCAATGCAGTAGTTTTATATATGCTGGTAACATATTTTAATATAAAGTACGAATAAAAAAATGTTAGTATTAGTATTCTAAATATATTCTGAACATAATTCATAAAAAAAGATCTTCAAACTGAACTCATGTTTTTGTTTGGGTTTTGTTGCTTATTTTTAAATAAAAAGTAGAAAACTGCAGGTTGTTTTTCTGG
This sequence comes from Petroica traversi, assembly GCA_025920805.1. NCBI lineage: Eukaryota > Metazoa > Chordata > Aves > Passeriformes > Petroicidae > Petroica > Petroica traversi. Next base: position 1,519,725 of record JAHLSL010000061.1, read on the forward strand.
GATTCAGAAAGTACATGCCAATAATTTCTTGTTATTTTTAATAAATTAACAAAAAACATGCACCAGAAGCAATGAGATGGACAAAATGTTAGTATTTCTGCCTGTACTTTTTCCTCTTGAATAAATGTGGATTTATCAGTAAAAAAAAATTCTGCATGACATTTGTAAGCATAGAGATGGCTTAAAATTCATCAGCTACTGAAATTCCTCATTTTCCATTATGACAAAGTTTTGAGCAAGTGCTTTTTACTTTATACTGCCTACAATCTTCCTTCAGTATCAGCTAGGAGATAGCACACTGAACTCCATGTAACTTTCATCACTAATTTAGTTTAATAAAGGTTGGAGGAGCCAAAGAAAACACAAAAAAAAAAGTGGTTACCAGGTATATAAGACTGACTAACAGCTGAAAGGAACATGGAAGACTTGCTCAGGGGATTCTAGTGGGTAAGTCACACTAAGTCACACTGTGGGACTCTCCAAAGTTATCAATTTTTCAGTAGCCAAAACATTACTGCTGTGTAAACTGTTTCAAATAAACTTTATGACAGATGCTTATGAAAGGCCACAGATGTAATGCAGTACATACCTGCTGCTCATTCAGAACCTTGCTCTTAGGCCTTCAGGCTACCTCACAACAATTTAAATAAGTTGCATGTATTTAGAATTATGCACCTTTATCATAGTGACCCATAACCAGGAAACAAAAGACCGAGAAAGGCAGCAGATGGGCAGAAGTAGTAGCTAGGCTTACCAACCTCATTTTAATAGAAAAATCATAGTTAGACAACTTTAAAAGAATGGCAACACTAAAAAGAAATAATAGAGTAAATGTAACTAAATGCCTGTAGAAGACAGAATTAAAACAAAGAATCCCTATCAAATGCACGGCAGTGTCTGTGAAATACAATAATGTACACACTGCCAATTCCTGAAATGTCAATAGAACAAAAATTCAGTGATATAACCTTAACACAGACTTTTCACTACTTAAATAGAAGCACTCTGCAGGTAACAAGCATGACAACATATAATCCCTCAAATTCTAACACGTCTTATCATCTAAGGAATATTCCTCCCAACCATGCAACCTCAGAAATCTCTAAATATTTATTACAAAGCTGTCTGCTGATAGGCCAGTAGATAGATTCAAACCTTAGAAACACTTTGAAGAATATGACCCCGTTTTATAGAACACAAGGCCCACTTTAAGATGGAGCTGTCAAGAGGTCTCTTCCAATTTTATTTTTCCTATAGTTCTCTAATTCTGTAATGCTACGATTCAAAAGTGATCTCAAAAATAACTAATGAGAAGTAGTCCCTACTTTTCAATCAGACTACTGGGCCATCCATCACAATGTTATTTTCCTGATGTGAGAAAGTATGAAAAAAATCCAAAAACACAAAACAACAACTGAGGCTCTATCTAAGCATGTAGTTAAATGTATGCTTGATTTTAAAATGTGTTAAAAAAACCAAAATCAAATCTATTTGTTCCTGCATTTACAGTTAAAGGAAATACTGAAGCCCTTGGCAGAGGAGAGGACAGAACATTCTGCTGATTTTATTTACCACTTCCATCTTGTCCCCAAGTTCCTACAAAAATGAGATAAAATCTATTAAAATCCCCATAAAAGTCTAAGAGCCTCTTGAAAAAAATTACATGTAAAGAATCTAGCTGTTCTCAAAATAAGTGCTCTCTACAAGTATCAGACATTTGTGTGGTAAGTGGATTTATAGATACAGGACCTAAAATTAAAGATATCACAGAACCTCATCTACTTTATACTTTGACTATTTCAAGCTTAAACAGCTAAAGTTTTACTCTAAACTTGTAGAATTCTGAAGGATGATTATTAAAAACAGTAACAGAGTAGAAGCACGGAAGATTTCAGCTAAAACTGAGATATTTCTACTGGACACAAAGTCTCTGCGTATACAAACAAAGTCTTGCTACACTAACTGCTGTCTAAACAGGCATTTATGTCAATGTCCATGAGGATTTTAGCAGATGAGAAGTTGGACAGCAAAAAAACCAGCAAAGCATGATGTGCAGAGAATTAGGAAACCTCAAATTAAAAAACATTCAAAGAAGCAGGAGATAAAGCAAAAGAAGCCATTCCAGGAGCTACCAAAGAATCCCCAGCTATTTAGAATATCTTTTCTTCAGAAAGCTGTTTCAGTTTTGACACAGAGTTGGAAAAAAGTTTATAATTTTTTCAAACTTCTGTTAAATTTCAGATGCATTTTAGAAGATTTTTTTAAAAACACCAAAACTTAGCAAGAGCACCTGTGCTTTTATCACTGTGCATAATTACATAGAAAAGTTCATTGCAAAGGAGACATTCATTCTACAAATACTGCACACTTCCCTGGAAGAAAAGATGCAAAAGAAAAACTATAACCTCAACACTAAAAAGGAAGGAAAAGCAGTTTAGGGTCCAAACCCGCACAACGAGCCTTTTTAAGTTTCACTTAAAAAATTACACCTTTTTCCTAAGAAAGCAAAAACAAATAGCATTATAATTCATACACCACCTCTTTTTCTTCTTCCTTTCTTTTTTTTTCAGCTTTTCCAGGTCTTTCTTGGCTATATCTAGAATTTCCATTGTCTCTTTCTCTGAAGAAAGCATAGAAGCAGAAAATGCTGATGGTCCCCCAAAGTATGTGGCTCTTGATGAAGCCCTTGACAAGTTGCGTCGAAGATTTTCGTTCACTGCTTCACTTTCTAATAATTTTGCTCTTAATAAAAAATAAAAAAGGAAGAATTGTAGACCATGAATTACAAGAATTGCCAATATATGAGATGTACAATCTTTTGCCTTTGTAAGTTCAGTGCTTCACCTTCAGTTTAAAAAGAAAGCACAAACACTAAGGTGAAGACTGCAAAAATACAATACAGTAAATTGCTTTAAAGGATCATTTTACACAACAGTTATGTATATTGTACATATATTATATAACCTAGACAGAATACATGAAAATATGTCTGTGTGAACATACACATAGGTAGATAGATAGACAGATATACAAATACATACCTGAATATGCTTTTTTTATTATTATTTATTTATTAAGCTACACAAAAGCTCTAACATTAACTGAGGATAGGCCAGGTAATTTTTTGCATGGTATATGTTAAAGACATAGATAAATAAAAATATCTAAAGTTTTTGAATTTTAAAAGAAAGTATTTTTTAAAAACATTTTTTAAACAAGTAATTTCTCAGTACTATTATTTTTATACAAAGTTCCAAACTTATAAAAGAATCGTTCTAAGTTTTGCTGTCCTTGGTACAACAATATCAGGTTATCACCATAATTTACGGAACAGCTCACTCTCATTTCTGTTGTCAGTTTGATCTCTAATATTTTACATTTTTGTGTCCAAGACCAACACCACATGGTCTTAGAAGCTGAAGGACTACTCTCCTAAAGTAATCCCCACACAGGAAAACAGCTAAACTATTGCTAACACTTCTATTATTTTTTTTTAATAAAAAATGTCCAAATACGTATTATGCAAATACCTGAGATCTTCAATTTCCTTGATATAATTATGAATCATGTTGCTAATTTCTTCATTTCCTTCCCCTTTGAAGGACAGAGAGAAAAGGGAAATGAGGGGAAGAGAAAAATTAAGAAATACCTGTAACAGCATAAATATCTGTACATAGTTACTAGGCACAAAGTACCAGCAAAGGGAAACAGTCATATGGGCTAGACATTTAAATATAATTTGTAAAATATCTTTCCTTCTTTAACTGAATTACATTTTTGGTTCCTCTCTCATATGATCACCATATGATTACCAATAATTTGTTTCCCATATTAGCACATTTTAACAATGCTTAAATCAAAATTACTTACTTGGACTTTAATTTGGAGCCAAATTTATTTGGTCTGGTTGTTAAACCACCACAGGGCCTAAGCATAGCAATAATTACCAAAAAAAGATATTATTGCCTATTTCCTGTTGTTCACATTTCTAAATGGATGGTCAAATCAGGATACCAAACTACTACTGTTATTAAAAAAATACTCCAAAAACAGAAGACATAATCATATGGAGGCCTATCTCTGCCAAAGGAGGTCCTACAATGCTAATAAAGAGGCATCACTTCATTCCAAGGGATGAGTGAAGCAAAAACATATAATTAGTTTAAGTTCATGAACTTATGGAGCAGTTTGTGTACATCACACTCACAGCATACCTGTCCTGGCAAGCACTTGGTTGGCCTGGTCACTCATGAGCTGAGTTATTCTGGCTCTAAGAGCATCAATGGTCTCCTGCATTGCTTTAATTCGAACGCGCAGGTTGTTGTTCTCTGTCTGCAGCATTGCATTTTCATGGAACATGTCATTGATGCTTTCAACGCCTTCTTCATCTATGATCCTTTTACCCTTTAAGAAAGTGAAAATAGTTTATTAGTAGTGAAGGCTGACCTACACATAAAAAAACCCAAACTTCATAAATGCAATCCATAGATTACTTAAACACTCGTAGCAGAAGATAATCTTATCTCAAAAACTTTAAAACAATAATAAATTAATGGTTTCCAAAAGATTCATGTCTGGCCAACACCTTATCATCTGGGTTTTGGGTAATTCTGCTTTAGTCTGAAATGCAAGTTGTTGAAGAAGTTAAAAAATTAGAAGATAACTCTTTACCAAATCAGAATACTATCTCAAGAAGAGAAAAAGGTGACCCTGATTGGTAACGACATTTATTGCCAAAAACACTGGATAAACTTCAGGACGAAACAAGCATGAGTATTTGCCTTATACAACTGAGATTGTATTTTTGAAACACAAACTGGTTTAGCTGCCTAGTAAGTTTTCTAAAGCAATATACAATAACTGTACACATTCAGCCATCAATCCAAGTTTGTGGTTTGGAAGTGACTTTCTCATTGCCTTTCAAAAAGCAAATAGCACGCAGCATCAGTAAATATCACTGACGTTTGCTGACATCTCTTTTATTTGGGGATACAATCTACATTTTCTAAAAACATCTGGTAATCACTGGGATTAAGTGTTGTTTACGTCAGGGTTGCTATTCCAATGCTTTTAGCATTGAAGTGGAAATAGTCAACAGAAAAAAAAGAAACCCGACCTGTGGAATTATAAGCATTTTAAAGAAGAAGAAGTCCTAGGAGGATAAACTTACAGTTTTGTATTCCATGAGTTCCATCTGCAGCCGTGCAATCTCACTGCGCAAAGCATTTATCTGTTGGCTGGCCCTATCCTGATTGACCATCACCTTGTTCTTGATGTTCCGTGCGCGGTTGGCGTACTTCAACGTGTTCAAGGTCTCCATGAAGTCTCGGTCCGAAGGGCTCACGCACGCTATCATGAGCGTTTGACTGCAGGTCAGAAACACAGCTCAGCATTACACACCAAGAACAAAGAGAGCAGAGAGAAACTAACAGGTCCTCAGGCAGAAGGTGAAACAATAGCAGCTTCATAGTATTTGTGAAAATATTTCTGCATCTAGCTCACTGCAAACTGTGAGCCACAAAGGTCAGCAGAGCTACGTCTTGTATCCTAGCATGGCATAGGAGATGCTAGATTATTACTTGTTCCACACATGAAATTGTAAAAGCAATTAATGGGTGTTTCCCAAAATGTTTTTCCAATTACATTCAGTTTGCCTAGTCATACATAAACTGAGATTAGGGAATTTACAGTCAAGCTAAATTCCTAGACAGTGATTTGGATCATGCAGCCATCAGGACTGTCTACTGTAACTCCTGAGGTGCCTACCTGCTTTTTCTGCAAGATGCCCTGTCCGTACATGCCTAATGTGCCTGTTCTCTACCTCAGGTTCCAAACTGCCTGAATTCTCCACTGAAAGTTATCTCCTGCTCTCCAACAGAAGCCCAACACTAGTATTTACCCTTAGCACACTGTCTATAACTGTATTTATACCACATTTCATAATACCTCTGCTTAGAGCAACTTTCTGAAGCAAAAAGCAGCAAGACCTAAGCTCTTGGGGCAGGAGGGCTATGAACAACCATCCTCCTTTCAGTTTCCTACAACATCCCTTAGCCATCCCATCATGGAATATTATTGCAGGATGAGAATATATTCCAGTAGGAATAAAAGGTTCCAGTAGGAACCAGTAGGATAAAAGAAGGAAAGAAAACACAAACAATTTTCACTCCAACCAAGTGCTTTCATCATTGAACAGGTTCCTTCCCTAATTCCCTGGAACATACTCATTTCACATCAGATAAGAACAGCCTAAAGCCATATGGAATCATGCTCGGCATATAAAACCTGGGTAACGAGAAGGAAGAGAGGGGACAAAGAGCATTTGTCTTCCCAAGTCACATAACATGATGGAGTCCTGCTTTCCTGGGAATGGCTGAACATCTGAATGTCCATGGGAAGAGAATTATTCCCTTTGCTTCGCTTGCAGAAGCGACTTTCGCACTGCCTTGGCTTATGCCAAGCCCTGATTTTTCTCCCTTCTACCCCTGTGATTCTCCCCGCGGTCCCCGGGGCGGGGAGGGAGTGGCTCTGCTGGGCTCGGCTGCCCCAACCCCATCGCACACTAATTAAACTCTGATTGCTCCTGAGCAACACGAGGGGGAGCTGTGAGACGCGAAAATACTTTACAGTCAAAGCAGTATTTCTACAAAAGGGTGAGTGGTTTATAAAAAATATGCCCACTAGCTGGTGTATTTGCTAAAAAATTTAATGAAGTGCTTTTTGCATTTATTTACAGGAAGAGCTCAGAAAACCTAGGCTGTTTGATTTCTGCGGAGTGTTTTTTGGTTTTTTTTGTAATTCTGGACTTTCTTCTTCCCTTTTGCACTTTTCATCACACTGCAGAGCTTCAACTTGTTATTACAGTTATCTCTCTGAAGAGCAGAGCAACAGTCTGAGAATTTTATTCCACTTCTCCATACTCCTTTGTGAAAAAAACTTCTTACTCTACTAAACATAAGAGCCAGGCATACTGGATCACATACAAGTACTAGAGTACTACCTTATTAAAATATACTCAACTGTGGTCCCTCTTATATTTGTACATGTTAACATTAAAAATACAAAATTTGTATTATTTTTATAAATATGTTATTTTTTTTTCTATAAAGCCTTCAGAGGTCAAACCTTTCCTTCATCACATGTTCAGAATGCATACAAATGGAATCATACTAACAACCCTGATGAAAGACTACTTTGTTTTTATCAGGCTGCCATCCAAATCAGGTAACTGAACTCATGCATCATAGGCTGAGATATATATTCTCTGAAAAGATGAAAGTGACTGTGGTAAACTGACTCCAGGCTCCTGTGCACGGCAGTCAGAGCAAATAATTCGCTGACATTTTTTTTTAAAAGCAACAAAAAAAAAAAAACAACAACAAACCAACAAAACAAACCACAACAACCTCTGAAGGAGGAACTCATGACAACTTTAAAATATGCTGTAAACAAAACCTACCATTTGTACTGTCTACCATCTATCGATATTTTATGGGAAGAACTTGCCTGAATATGGTAACTTTTAAGTAACCTGAACTTCATGTCTAGTAAAAATAACAATAGCACTGAAAAGTACAAAGCAAAAATTCTCCTTAAAATCTTTTCCTTCCATTGACAGCATTATTTTCATGCCAATTTATCTTCAGTATCTTCTTCCAAGAAGAAAACTGGCTATTTTTATTGTCATTTAATGTTCATTTTACTTTCTGAAAATTATATTCTCATTCACAATGAAATACATACAATGTCCAATTTTCATACCTGTTTCCGCCAAGAGAATCTTGAAGGAGCCTTGTAAGCTTTGAATCTCTGTATGGTACATGAGTTGCCTTCTTACTTTTATCTCCCAGTGCACTTATTACATTGCCAAGTGCCAGCTAGAAAACACCAAATCACATAACACACAAAGTCAGAATCAGTTCCCGTGTAGTTTTATTTTAAAACCTCTACAAACTGGAGTCAGCCTATTGTGAGAAAATTCATATACTCATAAAAGTTAGTATAAAAATATTTCTGAAGATTTCTTCATTTTACATTTAGAAACTTTTGTGTTAACAATAGTGCATCGGATGACTTAGTCTGGTACCCACAAGTGCTAAAGTGCACAATTCAAATGCACTGTCTGTTGGTACCTCATGTCAGTCACAAACTGAAGTTGGTACTCCTGAATCTAACAAACATTTGCTTTGGATGATGATTAAAGTTGATCGCTACCTCTAACGTACCTATAATTTCTTTCAAATTAATTTTATCAACCTGCTTTATGCTACATTTAGAATAAAATACGGAGCATTTATATGAAGAAAAAAACACTAGATTTTAATACCTCTACAGATATAAAGTAAAAATGTCTGATGAGGCTTTGAGCATTTAAGGCTTGAAATTAAAGGCTTGTACTCTACAGCTATCCTATTTCATTACTAGAAGGGTCTAATGGATGTTTATAAACAGTCAAACATTTGGCTGCGAAATTATTTTTAATGTGGAACTGCATGCACTTGAGTCAAACTCAAGGATTTTGCTTTAGGTGGCGCCCTGTACTGCAAGTTCCTGCTCTGGAAATGATGCAGCTGCCACCAGCAGATGGAGAATTGTGCCTGCTTGTTTTGAAGGATTTAAAGCACTTTCAATCTGTTTCACAAAATTGAGGGCTGGACTCCACCGTAAATAAAATATGTAAATAAAAGTTAACTATATAATATAACCAGAAGAACTACAGAAAATAACCAATGTCATGATGGCAACATAATTACTGAGAAAATCCTAATTGCAGAATACTACATTGGTACTGCACAACAGCCCAGAAAAACGAGACATGTTTTCACAAATAGGACAGAAATGTGGTTTTGTGTCTTTAAAAGAGCTGCACAGAGCCTCCACACAGCCATGTAGCACGAAACAAAGACATGAAACTACAATCTCCACTGATAATCAGTAGCTCTACTTTTCAGTGCAGTTCAGTGTTAACATTTAATACAGTTAATTAAAACACTATATAGCAAGCCAGTACACAAACAAAACAAAATTTAAGCTGAAAGTTATAAATTTAATTTCCAAGTGTTTTGCCTGGGGTTGTTTTACAATATATTGTATAGTTGTATAGTCTTACTAGTCCACAGTTGATGGAAATGCCTTCTTTAGCCCTTTCTCCTGTAGCTCCTGTTCGCTTCAACCTTTCAGATCCCGCCAGATCAACAAAATGAAACTTGGCAGTAAGAGTTTCATATTCATTCATCTCAGAAGACTCTGATATTATCCTGTTATCAGTGGCATTATCCTGAAGCAAAGAACCCACAAGGCTTGGTGAGATCTTTCACATTAACATTTGCAAAGTTCCATCAACAATTAGTTACAAAACAACCTCTTTACCATGACCATCTCCTTATTTGTTCTCTTATAACAACAGTATTTTGAAACATACTAAATCCATTTTAATCATGTACTAATATGCACTAATATATTCTTGAAGACCCAGTTCTAGATGCATGCAAATACAAATTACTTTAATACAAGCTACCACTGTTTCTTGATGAAAAAATTGGGGGACACATATATTAAAATACACAAGTCTCCAGCAAGTTGAGCAACAAATTTGTATCTCTCCTAGAATGAACCCTTGAATAGATTGTCAAAGGAAACTGATTTTAAAAAAGAAAACTTTAATTACGTTATTACACCACAAAAACATCAGAACCACCTAGTTCATAATCCTGCCAAATAACTGAAAGATATTTTGATTTCATACCTCTCTAAACCCCATCACTAGGCTCCCTGCGGGATGATTCTTCTACTTACTTTAGGAATTATTGTTGGAAGTAATTTCTCCTAGTAGTAAGTATTCCACTAGCACTTCTGACTTCCCCAGAAAATAAGAACAAGAGAACTAGGGAAAATGAAGAGGTTCCTTTCTCCCCTCCACCTTCCTCCCCTAGGTAATGACTGGCATTCCATGCAAGCTTCCATCAGCACAAGGAGTCTGCCCAGGAACAGACTGCACTGGGTCAGGTGCCTCAGCCTCTTTCCACTTCACATCCCAAAGTACAGCAGGAAAATTATACTTTTTCATTTGACAATCCCACACTTTTTTTTCTGTTTATTAGTTTAGTTCTACCATTTACTGTAGAGTTTTATTTTATGCTGAGTGTACTTAGATTTATTGTCAGGAAAGTAACACAATGAAAAAAATCTTTAAATTACTCACTTTTTGACCTTACTGGTAAGATACCCATTGCAGGGCAATTTCTACTAATTTGGCATGGTGTCATATGATAAGCATATATCGAGCGTATACTAGATTTATAATGAACTCTCACAGCCCAAACTACAAGCTTTATTAGGAATTTTTAATCACATTAAGCATAGAAAATCCAGAAAAACCTTTAAAAAAACTCCAAAAGCAAAACTAATCAAAAAGCCAAACACAGAACCTCAGGTATTCTGTGGTGACCTTTATGTCCTTGGCCAGCTAGCCTACCGCTTCCTTTGCTACTGCAAGAGGTAATGCAGGTCTCTGCAGACCAAACCATTCTCATGGTAGTTAAATATTTCATGCTTTTAAAGTGGCATCCTTTTGTAGCAGTAACAGAAGAGAACGGGAACTGTGCCACTTCCACAAGACCAGGAATCATTATTTCTGCTATTTTGATGTTTACACTCTGGGGACCACCCTCTCCTTCCCAGCCCTCAAAGACACGATTAATGCCCCCTTTCACCGTCCTTCATTTAGTAAGTGAAGTGAACATCCAGAAACTTCCAAGAAGCTCGGGTGGTGTGAGAGAGCCCCAGGAGCAGCGTGTCTGTGCACTGCAGCCCTGGCTGCCTGCCAGCCCTGGGCACGGGCGACTGCGCACCGAGGGGGCACGGCCAAGGCTGTCATCCGAGACGGAGAAACTGCGTTGCCCTAGTAACAAAGGTCTCCCAAAACTGTTGTCTACAGAAACTTGAGCTACATCTCTCCTGGCCACCCAATAATAGCTTGTATTAATTTGGATTCCAGGAGCGTTCAGAGGACAACGTCAGGTCTATCCTCTGCTCTCCTTAAGGCCACAGGCAAAGAAAGGGGTGCTGTCTTTAGAAATTAAGGATTTAGAAATGCCCAGCTCCAGACTGTCAAATTATCTTGTATATATCTCCAAGAACAACAGAAGCAAAACGGTTTGACATAAGGCAGAAGATGGCCACCTCTTCCTCTAACACAAGCCTCTGCACAAACACAGGCAGAGCCAGGCAAGAGTCCCACGGGCAGCTCAGCTGGCGGGGAAGGCTGCAAGCGCACCAGCACACGGGGAGTGCTGTGCCAACAGCCTGCAGGAAACTGCCTCCCAGATGATTTCTCACTCTCCAATAGACAGTTTGCAATAAAAACCTGCAAGCAGACAGTGTCACCATGCAGTGACTGAGTGCCCTGTGTGGGCCTGGAGTGTGATGCCAATCCCTCCCAAGTGAAGACAGCTGACCACACCACCAAATCCACAGTTTCAGCAAGGAAAGCAAGAAGAAGTGTTTTTAGCAGGTGTGTAAAGCAGGTCTACATATCATAAAGGACCAGGAAGGAATACTCATTTTGCCTGCATATGATTATTTGTAGTATTAGAAAAAAGCAACTCCCCAAGAAGTACTGCAAATCCAATTCACTGTTCCACATGATTAAAAATGTGATCTCTACGGGTAGGATGTTAGCCAGATAGTATTTAATATTTAAAAATTATATGCAAAAGATCTTTAGAATATTCAACCTAAGTCCCCCTGAAGGTACAGTAGTTTTCAGTAATGTGGATTTATTCAGAACTTTCCCCTTTGTAAGATACACTCAACAGCAACTAACAACTGAACAGTCACATGCAGAACATTCTACTAAACAGCTCCATGTTCATTCACAGTTTGAATTTCAGATTAAGTGCATAGATTTAACAAAACCCCGAATATATAGCTATTTAAAATAAATATACTAAGCCCCAGAATTTAATGCTCTTCTACTTCCACGTGATTGGATATCAACAATTAATCTAAAACAGCCAAGCAGTTTCAGTTAGCTGACTGCAAGCTTAAACCCACTAACTGCTAAGACATTAAATGTGCTTTCCCAATTAAAGACAAATTATATTTTAACTTTCTCACTTGTGAATGTCGCAACAAAATACTGAAGAAAACACTAGAGAATAGGTAGGCTCCTGTAAGAGTCTGCAATTTATGGTTGCCTCTGGCTAGAGAATGGTTACATATGCACAGATTAAATCAAATTATTATAATGCTTAGCAAATTCATCAAGCATTATGATGACTACAGCATCCTGACTAAGGCTATTCAAATAACAGTGGCTGCCAAAACCATTCCCATTTTGAAAAATGGCTACAATGACAGCAGCAAAACCACGCACAGCGTTAAATGCGGGGCAGACCCGGGTCTGGCACAGGTGAATAGTGAAAATAGCGTGGGAGCGCGAGCTCTGAACGTTCATCTGAGTGCTGGCAGTGGTCCGAGACAAAGCTCCCAGCTTCAAGCACTGCATCATCTGGAAAACAGGCAAGAAGTACATTGCATCACTTGCTGGCTGAAGGAAAAATGTTCCTATAGCACTTAATTGTTTTAGATTTCGGGCTAAAATTTCTCTCTTTGCTATGAATTCCGTTCCTATACGCAAAAAAAAGGGACAAAGATCCTTAAAGAAACAAACTAAAAGTATTTTTTGTAATTTCTGCAAAAAATACTTAGATCTTCGTATTCCTCTCTTGACTGTACCCTAGTAGTAACATAGCAATCTTCATTCATCATGCAAAAAATGCATGATTTTTGTGGGTTTTGTACAATAAATAAAAGAGTACCATAACATTTGTATTCAGATTTTCAATGCATATGAATAGCAGTTTATTAAACATCAGCCATAATGCAAAGCTTTCCTCTCAAAGGAAAAATAACATATATAAGATTTGGGAGATCGGACTTACATATGTGCCAAAATTCTCCCAGCAGAACTACATTACGAACAAAAGCCTGTTCTTAGCTTCAAATGAAAGTGGCATGCACTTAGTATCAAACATTTATCAGATTTAAGGCTAGAGAAATTAAGAAAATTAAAATTTTATCTGGCTTTTACACTTAAATTGCCCAGGAGACAGATATTTGCTGGCAAGACCTTTATTTTTAACTGTTCATCAAAGCATACAGACATTTTAGAATGTATTTGGCATTTATTTCCAGTTATCACCTCAGATTCTCCATTCACACTTCGGGTTGTAACGCCTACTGTATAAATTCCTCCTGCTGAATCTTCATGTATTTTGATATTTGATTTTTTATTCTTTGCATCAATATCACGAGTGGTATCAAAGAGATCAAGAATTTCTTCATTGTAAAGCTGAGGAGAAGAAGACAAAAAACATCATTTTTGGAAGGAATTCCTCCAATGACTAACAAATATGTGCATGGTACATACCAAAAGTTGTAAAAGTCCAAATGGCTCAGCTCCCAAAAGATGTTGTGAAACACCCAAACTTACAAGGACAATAGATAATAGAGCAGCTGCAAATTAAGACCTGCACAACTTCCTATTAGGCCACCCAAACATGCAGTAACTTCCTCCACATCACCATATCTGAGAGAAAATTCTTCGGTGGGGCCAGGGAAGAGGAGGAATTTGATGCCAGCAGAACAAGAGCAGTTTCTGTGGCAGGCACCTGCTGTCTTCAGATTTGACCTTGGGTTTTTCTTTTGTGGATTCAGTTGGCTGCACCCTTCTCCAAATGCTTCCAACTCACTCCACTTGCTCTCCCTGCCACTACAGATTTCTTCATCTCCTCTCTCATGCCTTCATAATTCCATGTCTCTCATTTAGCTAAATTCTTCCTGCCCTGGAAGGAATTTGACATATAATAATAGTTTTTGTGCAAGCTGCTTCTTAAAGACACCAAGCAGCAGTCCAAAAATACTATGGCATGGCTTCTTAAGCAGGGCTTTTGCACTCCATACGAATGTTCTGAGCTTTATGCAAAGTGTTTAGATCCAACTGAAGATACCAGGGGGGAAAAACAGACCACCCACCCAGAAAAAAATACTACCCCACTGGAAATCTCATGGCTCAAGTCTCTGCCTGTGTACACTGGAACATGTCAAGTGTCTTTAATTTAGTTATACTAATTCATGTCAGCAAAGCTCAGTGCAGACTACAGACTAATTCAATTCCTGAACAAAATCCCTAGGTAACAGGCTAAGAACAACCACAACAAATCTGTATTCACAAAAGGTACTTTCTCATATCACCGAAAGTGACTTTCTCCTCTCAAAAGCAAAAAGTCATCCCCGAGAAGGAAAAGCTCAGCATTTGTGAATGTGATGCTTTTAATTCTTTACATATTTAAAACGGAATTATATTTAATTATTAGGCATAGATATTCTATGTAGGCATCTTCTTACTAATGTTTTACCTTCATAAGTTCAAACAATCTGATGCCACAATTTAGAGCAGATCCCAAAAATGTACGTGCAATTGGATGGGACTGCATTTGCCTGTCTTTTGAAAAAGCAGGAAAGTAAGGAGTTAAGGGAGGCAGATTGCAGCAAACTAAAGAAAGGCAAGAAAGTAGCAAACAGACATCAGTGTTCCCAACAGTTATCCAGCTGTAAAACTTGAAAGTTATTCCAAAAATATAACCTTGCTTCAACTTGTTCAATGGCTGAATTATTGTTTATGCAATCCAGCTCTAATGGTAGATAGGATGGAAGGAAGAGGATTTTTTTTTGATACAAGACTAGTGTATGATAGCTAACTAATCAGAAAAAGCTCCTTCTGGGAAAGCCTGAGTAAAAGAAAAGAATCTAGCAACTAAACTGAATTTTTAAGGGAGAAATTATGATATCTATAATGTACCTTTACCTAAATTAGACAAACAAGACACATTTCGTGTATGCACAGTTCAGCTGTTCAGCAATACATTGTAATGGCTGCAATTCTTCATACCATTCTCACTGTAATATTTAATCACTGCTCCATATTTTGGGCTCAGTCACATTTGTAATGGTATGTCAAAAAACACAGTAAATTGAGAAACCACACTGGTTACTGTTCCTTATGCTACTCATGTCGCCTCTGCCTAAGCAAAGCTGCAGCTCCCTGGTGTACAAACAAAGCAGAGCATTCCCACAGCACGTGCTCAAGCCAACTCTCTCTAGGCAAACATTAGCCAGAGCAACAAAAAGATCTGCATAAGATTAGCAGTGACAACCCTAGACCAATACAAAACCAATGCCAGCTTGTTAATCTTTAAAACGGTTACAGGAACCTATGACTAGAGGACTTAGTTTACTTCAGCAATAATAAAATCAACAGCTTTGCTCATGGGTAATATTAAAGTGGGAGATTTCAACCGCAAGTAGATAAAAGTGGTACACACTGAAGTATGCAAAACAAATTTACACCTGATCTTCTTACAATTGATTCTGCCTCTCCATGTGCCTGAAGTATCAGATTTTGCAGGTTGGTAGTAAATGTAAATACGTTACCCCCAAATCAATCAATTTAGAAAGCATTTCCACAGTCAGGACACAGTATAAAATCTACAAGGCTTGAAGCAACAGCTGCTGCAGGTCAGAAAGATCACAGTTGTTATGGCCCCTTTACCAGCAACTGTGCCTACAAGGAAACACAAGGGGAGCAGTTTTGCCACAGGATTGACCAGGGATTTTTCCTCTGGGTCTAAGAAAGAAGGGAACAGTGAAACTGAAGCCCAATCCTAAACCAATGGGGACAGCAGAAAGAAGTATTTTCATGCTACTTTTCTTCTCTGGTGAAAGAAAGTCTCCTGATCAGATTTTGAAAGCTAAAGAAATCTACGGCAAAGTGACAAAAGCAGGCAAAGCATGGTCGCTACTCGAAGCCACAAAGTACAATTAGAGGGTTTTTTTATAGTTTCTTGTTTTTAAGTTTTGTCAAGAATTACAAACAGGCAATAGGCCCTAAAAACAGAAAGGGAAAAATTATGACAAACACAACTACTTCTATACTTCAAACACTCTGAAGGGAAGTAGCAAAATAATTGGAAAAAGATAAAAAGACTTTTTTCATAAATTGAAGAGCTGAGGCAAATCCCATAAATTCTCCTTTTGAAATCCTGAAGATTAATTAAAAATGTCTTGGAAGAAAAGAAAACTTAGAAGAAGCAACCAGAGAAAATACTTAATTGGTTTTCTAAAAAAAAAACAACAAAAAAAACCAACCAAAAAACCCACATAAAATTACACCCACAAATGTGGATCATATTTACCTCTAGGAACTGTGCATTCACTTTAAAATCTGGAGGTGGAATTCCTTGTTTAATAGCACCTTGTTTTTTTTCTTCAATACATCTGAAAAGGTGCTTAACAGCACGTGATATAATGCCTTGTTCCTCTTCTGTTATGTTGACATCAAATCCAGTGCCCATGGTGTATGTTTTGCCAGCACCTGTCTAATTTGAAAAAGGAGTAGACATTAGAACATGTTAACAGTACCAAATCATCACAGAAATACAGTTTGTGAACAGCAGCACTCACATCAATCTGCCATCCTTACAATATTAACACATACAACAACTGGTCACTTTGGAAAATGGATATAGAGCAGAATTTGGACAAATTCATCCAGAGATCACATAAAAGAAGGCAGAGAGCAGTTCAGTCTTTCATAACCCTTCCCCTAGATACTTTCCCTAACCAGCTTACATCAGCCTTGAGCTACCCGCTCTAGGTCAAAAGATGAGTTAATGTTCCCAACCAAGGCTGTTAATTAAAGCATGTATTTTGGAGGTAAAAGCAGCATTTGCAATTCTTTACTGAAGTAGATCAAATGACTCCCTTAATTAAGATGTCTGAATATCTCAGGTATTATATTCCCATTGTTCTCACTTTATACTAAAGAATACAAACTCTATCTTCATTAGGAAGATAATTTAATTAAATGTGAAGTCCAATAGAACACAAGGTAGTGTAGTGTTTTCACTTAATTAGTGGGTCAAGTCTAAGACAAAGATAGGATCACAGAGCTGAACATAATCAGCTAAACTGGATCTGCAAACTGCTTTGTTTGACTAGGAATAGACTTCACCTGGCTAAGGTGAGATGCAACACATAATAGAAGTGAAATTTAGCATCCAAGACCACATTTTATGCAATCAACTCGTAAAGAAATATTCTGAAGGCAATAACACATTCTCTACATTGTCCTCAGCTTCAAGTGTGCCCAGTGCACTAAGAGGGTGTGTTCTCCATGAAAAGTTCTCTGATTTTGGAATCTGGTCTCTACATTTTACCCACAAGCAAATAATGTGGCCTGATGTTTCTCAGGATTTATTTTTAAAAAGCTCCTATTCCCAAAAGTCTCTAAAAATGCAGTGGGTTGAAAAGTTGCTCAGAAAAGAATCTCAGTACAACCTATCTCTATAGTTCAAATTATTAAGTCAGTAATTTGTATTGCTGCATTGAGGTGAATCCAGAAATTATACAGCCTGATAGTATTTTCAGCATTACTATTGATTTCAGATCTGCAGCCTATATATACTCTGTGTTTCAACTGCCAGTCTACACAGAATCAATATAAAATCAACACTCAGCAGGGTAACTCACTGAAAATAAACCCAAGATGCTAAAAACCAGATTCATGCATTCAGAATTTAAGAGAAAAATCAATTGCAAAAAACTGTTTATTCCAAAATAAACACTTTAAAATAAAATTGTGAAACTTACCTGGCCGTAAGCAAAGACAGTGGCATTATAGCCTTCAAAGCAACCTTCAATCAGCTTTTCTATGCACTGTACATAGATCTCTTCTTGCTGTGAGTCAATGTTAAAGACATAATCAAAAGTGAAGGCCTTATCTTTTCCCAAGAACACTTGAGGTTCACCAGGTGTGACAGATGTACAAATATGGCACCCTTCAATCTTCTCTTTGGCTAATTGTGGTCTAATTCTGTTTTGGAAAAGATAAAAAGAATTGTTAGAAATCCTCATCATCAAAAAGAGGAGTACACAATATAAGTAAGGGATCTGGGAATTCCTTAATGACTGAGAAGTCAGAATTTTTCATCACCAAGCCAGAGTTTTTGGCTATCTGAGCCACAGTACTGACTGCCTCCCAACCCCAGCCATAAAACTGCTCATGCAAATGACACCATCTTTTCTGAAGGGTCGCCTAGTGATGATTTGCCTATACGTTGTTTCAGACTTGAAAATCAAGTTTTCCAGTTTACCAGACTTCTGCACGCTTTCATTGTAAATACAGTCATTTTAAATTTTTTTACAAGCAAGGAAAAGTACAGGATAGTTTCAATAGCAATTTGGGAGCAAGGACCCACCAACACCCAACTCAGCTGGGTAGTCCCTGGTGCTAGTGATGCCAAGATTGTGGGTTCAGTTCCTGTATAGGCAAATCACTCAAGAGTTGGACTTGAAGATCCTTATGGGTCCTTACTAACTCAGAATATTCTGTGATATCACCTGAAATGAAAGACTACTTGTTGTGAGAGCAATGACAACAAGAAAAAAGCTCACATTTCTTCGTTCCTTTTGTAAGAAAATGAACTTTGTATAGAAAGGACACTTCTGTGAAATGTTTGGTTTCAGTGATGAAGTACACCTTCAGACAACAGGAAAAGAACAATATGTAACAACTTCTAAAGGTAAGAGTGTCTCATTGCTCATTAGTTCCCCTCTAAGGCAAACTTCAACTTTTATTTCAGTTTGTTTAGCTTCTTACAAAATTACTAGTAAAATATAGCTTGAACTTCTTATGTTCTATCCTTTTATTAATTCCTCTGCATTCTTAATACTCTTGCAGCCTCATTAAAATTGAATTCATGTACTGGCCTCACGACTGCAGAAGCTTGTGATTCAATTCATTTAATGATTAACTAGCAAGAAGAAAAACTCAGGCTCACTTAACACATTGTTCTAGCTGTAAGTAACTAATAATTTGTTTACAAAGCTACCTTTTAAAAAAAAAAAATTCCAAGTTCCCAAAGCAGCACCAAAAAAAAACCCCAAACCTAAAAGCCAAACCGAACCAAACCAAACAAAACCCCTACCAAAATATGTGCAGTGGGTAGCTTAAAAGATGTGACAAGAAAGGCTAACAAGAATGATAAAAAAGCAGCAGTATCGCTACACACAAACAGAATCACAGAAAATTTTATACAGATCCTCCATTTATAGAAAACTTCAGTGTGGCTGCTTTCAGTTACACAGTATCAAAGATCTGTATGTGCAGAGCACACTTAAAGGCACATATTCATCTCATATTCCATGCTTTAAGGGCCACATGCACTTAATGCTCTGTTTAGAGGAGCTGTGCTGCCTTAAAGCAAATTCCCAACACCTTCAGTTATCACATGTTGGTTTGGATCACAGAGCAGTTTCAGTGAGCACAATTTACACCCCCTTCAGAGGAAACTAAGCCAAAATGCTCGACTCCAAACACACAAAACTTGTTCCAAAATCTAATGGGAGCATAAGGGGCCAAAGCTACCTGCTGATCTACTGTGACTGTGCCAACATCTGCTGACAGAGAGAGAGCTTGTCTCCAGCAACTGAGTGGACTGCTGCAGGCTAATTATGTACATGTTAGATGAAGTTAGAAATATCCTGCTTGAAAAAATAATAATAAAAAAAAACAAACCACACTGCATGATGTATCTACTTTTTATTGCAGATTCTGAATTTTTCATCCAGGGATGTGTACTGCTGTCAAGAGTATTTTTCAGATTTTTCATTCTGAGGGTTTCATTATATTCCACCATATGACGCTAGAGATTAACCTTAATTTAACAGTAAGGCTTTCTGCACATTAATTCCTGTATGGAAAGTTCATTAATGACCAGGAGGTACCACCCCTGTCAGCCTACCCTCTAGCGTAAAGTGAAAATTAAGTAAACCTTTGAAAATTACCATTACAGAAAAGATTATGTGATGTGTAAAATAGGCATAAATATTCTACATCTAGGTATTTGCATTTAAGGACACAAAGTATGTAATATAGGTCACATTTCTCTCTAACAACATCATAAGGAGTTTTTTTCTTTAAATGAAATAAAAATGCTGAAAGTAATACAAGATTTACATAACTCGTTCAATAACAACCAACTTGATCCACTTATACATGTGTCGACTAAATACAAAATCTGACAAACGTACAGAAGCTTGTAATAAATTTACTTCCTTCTAAATTAAGGAAATTTTGGTAATAAAATAGCTTTTATTTCTAGGCAGAGAAAGTCTTCAAAGAAAAATTAATCATACACCTTTTCTAAAAGCATTCTACACAACCAGAAGGTTGAGCAAATAAAACACTGCAGCTAGCTGTCTAAAACAGTATTTAGAAAATGCCTACTCAGAAGGTTATTCTATAGCCTTCTTTCACTGCTATGAAGTCAGTCAGAGGGCAAGCTTCTTTTCAGACTAAGCACTCTTATTCTTTCACTAATCCAATGCACAAAGGCCATCAACTGTCCTTACAAGGAGCTCTGAGGGCTTGTAAAGCTCCAGAGGTAGGTCTCATTGTCTTCCAGAGCAAAAAAGCCTAGGAAGATCTCTTCTAGAAATCTAGATGGCAAACACATTTTCGACATCAAGAAAGCTTTTGTGCATCCTAAAAATTCAACTTCTTCCCAGTTCTGAAAGGCTTTTAGAAACAACTTGTAGAATTAAGTTGACAAGTTTTTCTTCATAGGTTTTTATACTATGCTTGAAAAAAAAATTAGTTTCCTACACTGATGAACTGATGCAATTATGACAGGTGCCAAATAAATTTTTCCTTTCTACTACTAAGTAAAGGCTGAGTGACCATGAAAAGGAACAGCATGCCTAAAATATCAATGATTTGCATGATAATTATTACAATGATGAGAGGGCTGTAAAGTGAGCAGTCTCTTCCCATGAGAATCCTCCCAGCCAGGTCCTGCCTTGCAGCCACGCAGCAGCTCCCAGAGCTGTGCTGAGCCTGCTCAGACAGCCCAGCTGAGCCAGCCCACAGCCAGACACTGTGCCCCAGACCAGCTGAGCTGAGGGCTATCTGAGGCACTGCTAGCAGCTTCTTACCAGCTCCCTCACTTCCAGCATTTAAAGACCCAGTAGTGATGATGCTGTCCTTCCTCCCTAACTTCCCACTAATCTGCAAGAAGAAAAAGCAGCATTTCACCAGCACTTACACAGCACAAAGGAAAAACAAAGCAAGACTCACCACAACAGGGAAGCTTCACACCAAAGACAGACTTGCTTCTCATTCTGTCATTGGTCTTACTCAATGTCCCACTCTGCTATGGAGTTGAGAGGTAGTACAGACAGATCATGACTGCATCAGGTTTGAATGACATTTTTTTCCAAAAGAGACGTGCAGACAAGAAACCTTCATCACTCAACCCGAGGTCTCCTCAAGGGATACTTCATGCACTGAAATCTATACAGCTCTCTTGGTAAGTTTAGCACAAAGTTGATGTGATGCCCCCAGTGAGTGAGCAGGACGTGCCTCCCCTTCAACCTGACTTCTGGGCACTTACAGTGTGAGTAGATCACCTGAACCTCAAGACTCTCAAGTCTTACTATTGGCACTGAACGTGTGGTCCTCAAGATTCTGCTCCAGCACTGCCTATAGGAACATTTCCTCCTTCTCCATCCCACATATGAATTGGGAAAGTGATTTTTTCCTTTCTGCTTACAGCCAAACATTTTCCACTCTCACGTTTTAATATGGTCACTTCTGTCAGCAAAGCAGGCAGCGCCTACACTTTAAAAATGTGAAAGAGCTCATTCTGGTCATCTCTCCTTGCCCACCCGTGGTCTGGCAGTCTGCCACTGAGATTTTTCTCCAGGACCAATTTGACTTCACCCATTTTGTCTTCTACATGGCCACACCCCACCTGTTTTTCAGGCTACTCTCTTAATTGCAGAAAATTGAGTGTTTTCTACCTATTTCCAATCACATCTCCTTAGATGTGGCAACTTCCCAAACAACATTTTGCTTTACATCCTTCCCTCTCCTCCTCTCCAAAGCATGAACACACCCAATTCTTGTTTACTTGTACTTCACAGCACCTCCAGGCCACACACATGAAGCTTAATCCCCTAAATCTCTCCTGCCTCAGCACACTGGGACAAGTTGTCAAATTAGGGAGTGCTAAAGCAGCCAGCAGTTGCACAGTATTGTACTGGAACTAATCCCTCAGCAGAACAGGGGCACAATGTCTCTGCTAAAGTATTGTCAGCTAGAACAGGCTCAGATAATACAGTTCAGGGACTACAGTCATCATCAAGTCAATAACCTGTGTTATGCAAGACATCAGACTTGACAGAATCGATTCCTGTTTAAATCAGATAATATCATAATATTTCTTTGAAAAGCATCCTAAGTTTACTTCTAGGGATGAAAAACTGTCCCAGTGATCCATATATATATATATAATTTACATAAATAACTACATACATATATAAGGATGTATATACACACACATCCCTTTTCAGCTACTGAACAGTTTTACCTCCGTGTCTATTTAAGAACATCTCCATTATTTAATTTTACCCTAGCAAACTTTAACCATCTATGATCACATCAGCCCTTAATCTCATTTCATATACCAAACAAGACCAGTGATTTTTAAATTTTGCATCTCCATGAGAAGAACTGTAAACTCTAACAAAGAGTAATAAAGTGTTTACAATATGCCTTCTCAGTTCCTCTACAGAATAGGAATAAGCATGTAAGAACTCCTAAGAGAGATCTAAAATGGGCAAAGAATCAAATTATTGTTTTACAGAAAGCAGAGCAGGAAAAAAAAAATCATAGGTTAATCTTTCAGACTGGAATGACTATCCAGAAGCTGTGTGTCAGAAAGAAAAGATTACTCTGAATCCCCATGTAAAGTTCTTTTCATTAAAAAAGCTCTGTGGGGAAAGGGCTGTTTTCACCTTGCTCAGAAAAGCATCGATTCAAACCACAGGATACGCTGAGCAGAAAACAAGTTAACTTGTAAACCCAAAGCTCTCCAATACTTCTCTTACTATACTAAGCCTATTAAATTTCACACAATTAAGTTTCACACGTGGATATATGAAACATTAAATCCAGAAACACCCAATAAAATACTTAGTGAAGCACACCAGACAATATGAATTGGGAAATAGACAAAAACTGCCCAAAACCAGAAGAAAACAGCTTTCAACTCTTACTTCAGCATCAGAATTCCCTCACCTTACTACTCCATTAAATTTACACTCATCAAATCACTCCCATTAAACTCCCCTCAGAACAAGCAGGAAGTAAAGAAAGCTAAGCAGGTTTTATCTCAAAGACACCTGATACTTAGGCTTGCATAAACTTTAAGGTATTTTTGCTTGCACACACTGGAATCTTGCTCTGTGATTAGTAACACTTTCAAATGAGACCACAACTACAATGTCTGAATACATTCATCTGAACTTCTCAACGAGCATTAAGGGTACAAAAAGATCTGACATATGAGAAACTCCAGGTTTATCTCCTGTTAACACAGCAAAAGGGTGCAGGAACAAATTTTTAGGCTCACACCAGCAACCATCACCTACAGGAAGTTTCTGAATATCGGCATCACTAATAGTATAACTCCATATTAATGGCACCAATCACTGGTATTACACACACTGGTATCAAGATGGAAAAATGGACATGCAATTACATACATACAAATTACAGTGACCCACGAGACATGGCTCAGCAGCTGAGCTGTGGCAATTGAGCACCCAACACATCCCCAATTCTTTCCCCCTGCCATGGGTCATCTCCCACCCCAGAACCTTCTTCACCCTGTGCCAGGGGCTCAGGCACACAGCAGTCACCCAGCCAGGGCAAGGAGCTCTGCCTTGCAGTGACTGGAACTCGGTCACTCTTACGCCTCATTTGGGCACTGCTCCCATCAGCGTTTCTCTGAAGCTGCCACGGTCTAGGCTGAGCCCAGTGCTGGAGCAGAGTGTGTGCCCAGAGCTCACAGGAGACAGGCAGAGCTCCTACACTTCCCAGCAAGCACAAGTGAGGCAGGGGTTTTGCAAATGTACTAAAGCTTGCCTACTTGATGTACCTGAAAACTTATGGGTGTCTAAAGGCATTTTGATACAAGTTTGACAATTCCAGAGAATAAAACTTCCTGAAACAGTCTTGAACATAAAAAAACCAAACTGCAGTAAGGACTATGGCAAAAGCTAAGCAGAATCTACATGGTCCAGATTTACTCCAAAGTCCTATAAGGATACTGATAAAAAGGTATCAGCAGCCCTTCAAACCATGTGTAGCCATTAAATATGGCCATTAAGCCTTAACTTATAACATCCAGCAAAATCAGCCACTAAATTACCAAATGGGCTCTAAGGTATTACATTTTCAATAGCTAACTTACTGCAATGCAAACAAAATAAAAATCCTATTAAAAAACATACACGGAGAATATTTTGTTCCAGTACTGCAGACTGTCACTTCCAGTTTGCATTTAATGAGAAAGCGACAAATGGAAAACTTGAATGAAATTAAATTGAGGAAATATACCACTGCCATAATTAGGTTTGTCCAGTTCTCCTGTACCCTCAAACTCTACCTCTTCAATTTTTTTTTATTATTTTTATACACAAATTTAATTTCATGAAACAATTACCCTTTTCAGTAGCTTGTGTCTGGTCAGCTCACATCTCCATTAGCAGTTCCTGCTGGAGATGACATTGGCAGTGCCAGGCTGAGGCAGTTCCACAGGCTCTGCTCTCCCTCGGCTCCTGAAGATGCCTCCACAGCTGTATCTCTGGGCAGCTCCCACGGCCAGGACACAGTTTAGCAGTGTGATTTCAGATTAATTCTTGTGCAGCTCTGTAACAGCCTAGCAGGCTGTGCAACACAGATGGCACCCTCACACTGGCAGGCACCGCCCCATGCTTTTGCTAAGGAAAGAAAATGCAGAGGGGAAACCCCCAGGCCTGCTTTCACAGAACTCCTACAGCTCCACATGCCTCTTTCCTCACACCACCCTCACAGAGGGCCAGCAGATCGTCCAGAAGATCTAGAAGACCTCCAACATCTTTCTTGATAACATGAATGAATGCATTCACACAAAACTTCATGTGGTTTCTTGTGAACTAATTGATCTCTAGTGAGCAAAGAAAGCCGTAACTTTTGAGAAAAATTTGACTTTTGAGAGAGAGGGAGAATGGAGAACTGTATTGCAGGATTTGTACTGGTCTTGATTTTTTCTAGTCCAAGACAAGGTCATCACTGATGGAAAAGCAGCCTTACCATAAGCTTCCACATGCCTGCCAAGCACAGGACTGGCACACCTCCAAATCCAAGTGCAGTTTCATTAGAACTAAACAGAAGTGCCTTTCCCAAAGGCAAACATTTTTTTAAATTGTTCTAATGTGCTACTTGCCTTGGTTTTCTTACCATCTTTTGTTATATGTCACTCATCTCAGAAAGGTAGAAGAGAGATAATATAATCTCAAATAAAATGAGATCTAAGCAAACGCAGCAAAGTATAACTTATGAACTAAGACTTGAAGTATATATGGTTTATGAGCAAAAAAATGAAACAAGGAGCTAGACCTTCCTAAAAGTAAAACTCTAAACTAATTCCATACCATATAGGAATGCAGGCACACCTGTGTCATGCAATGAAGTGGCAGAATAGAGACCTCAGCAACAGCAATAAGGGGTCCAAGATGCTTCGGGGCAGAAAGGGTCAAATGCACTCTGGTGCTGAAAGGGACCACAGTCACCACAACTCCACACAGCTGATTAGCCCGAAGCAACTGCCTCTCTGCATCAGGGAGCATGAACAAGTCATTTTCGAGAGTAAGAAGCAAAAATAAGTATTTTTGCTGCACAATGAAACACAGCACTCAGCTGTGACCAGCATTAGCTCAAGGTTTGGACACCATGCTGTATGGAACACGTGGACATATACTGAAATAAACAGGTCACTCACTAGCTACCTCTCCTTTAAGGATTAACGCTGAAAATATAATCCCCGAGAATCTTTATCACCTTTAAAATCAGAGGGGGAAAAAAAGGAATTCCAGAAGGTACTTGTTCATTTTGTTTATTTGAGAGGTAGCATCCAGTCTTAGAAAGCCCTATGTACACTTCCAGCTTTTTGTCTGCTTACACTGCACTTGTGGACATCACCCCATAGCTGGCAGAAGAGCAGAGACATCCCAAATACTTGGTTCTACGTGAACAACAGGTGGTCTGAGAACTTCACATTTCCAAAAGGCCAATCAGAAATCAAAGAAATGTCTTCTGAACCAACACAAGAAATACACAACCAAGGGAAACTGTAACCAAAACATTTACCCCAAGGAAGCAGAACCATCTGTGGCTATGGGTTTGGATAGCTGCTCCATGTCACCAAAACTGTAGTTTACCAGAGGGTTCAACCAAGCTGCAGTTTGATGGCTGAGCTCCACATACATTTATGTATCACGTCCAATATCCACAAAGCAAATGAAGGACTGCCTTTAAATTGCATATTAAATCTGACCTCTTACAATGATTGCACTTGATTCTTGGAAGTTAAAGGCTTCTATTGAAAAATATGTTTCAGCTTTTATGACTATTAAGCTCATGCACAGAAGTATGAATCACCATCTTCATTTCACTGGTGGTGTTTCATATTAATCACTAGCACTAACAATAATGAAGACTAGTATAGATTACTATTATGAAAAATTTATGGCAATAGAACCTGATGATTGCAACAGTTAAAGAACATAGAGGTCACAAGCACAGGAGAAGAGGGAAAATAAAGCTCCTTTGGTGTGCCCCCAGACCAGTCTCTACATCGATGCTCTCATGGATACCAAGAGACCAATGAAGCCAGCAAGTATATCCCTCTGGCAGTAAGGATTCATGAATAATCTACAACTCTACATACAAAAGAAAGAGAATGACACCTTGTATTTCTTTTGCAAATTATGGAGGCTTTTTCCTCCAAAATGTGGCTTCAGCACGAAACTCAGCAGCCTTCATCATTGCTTCTCTGGGGCACACAGCTGTAAGGAGTGGCTGAGTCATGGTGCTGGTAAAGCTTACCAGAGCCTGGTACTAATTATGTAACAAGGGCAGCATCAGGAAAAGGAATACACTTCCTGTAGCAACTTTCTGCTGCATGACTGAATGCTTAACAGAGCTTACATGTGCTAAACAAATACCATTATAACTAACTTCAGATGAAAAAAAAAATTTAAAAAAAAGTTTAAGGAAGCTTTTTTGAAAAGGGCACAGCCCAGCAGCCTAGTATCCCTGAGCCAGGGCAACAAATGCTGCCAGAGACACTTTGCTTCCAGTAATTTTAGTGACAGAATTCAGCTGACAAAGTAATGTACTATCAAAAGTAATGTGGTGAAATACAGGCTATCCAACCACTCAAGCCGCTGTAGTCACTGCTGCTTTACCAAGCTACAGAATAACATTTATTTAGGCCCAAGGAGGAAAAGGAGAAAGACTTAAAAACAAAACAAACAAAAACCTACACAAAGGCCAAAAATATCCAACAACAAACATCCACAACATCACCAAACCACAAAACCACTGTCTGAGTACCTCCAAATCTAAATTCAGGCACATTTAGAGTTCAAGGACTTTGAGATAATTTGGGTACGTCTTGTATGCCAGTGACTAATCAGCCCAACACATCTAAATACACTAAGCCTGTAAAAAGTACATTAGTCAGCAAAAATGTGCTTGGTGTCAACTCCTTTTCAAAAGCACACTTGTAACTAATGTTTAACTACCAGAATCAAACTTTACTAAAAGCAGTTTTGTGAGACAGCTGGTTTCAAAAAAATTGCCAGCAGCATCCTTACATCAACAAATGACCCAATAAAGCCCACACAAAAGCATAAAAATGACAGTGATTTTCTGGCTCAAAAGCTGAAAACTCCTTTTTGCAGAGCAATAACATTATTTTTGCACAAAAAGATTTATCTGCGAAGTCAAATGGATACCTTTAAAACACAATTATTTAATGCAGTTTAGTGAAATATTTTAAGAATAAGTACACACATTTGGGAACTTCCTCACATTACAACTCATCCTTGATTTCTTAAAGGTATCAATAAGTACCACAAATACATTAAAAAATAAGCAAGGAAAAAAAATGTTTCTTCATGGTAGAAAAATAATTTTTTTAATAGAGTAAAAAACTGATGCAATGCAAAGCTATCCAGATGACCAAAAGACTGTCAGTCAAGCCAGTGCCAGGCTTCATTTAATTTCTCCCTCTTCAGTGAAATGTATGCCTGTTCTAGAAGTTCACTACTTCTTCCAAGCAGCCTAGTTTTTAAAAATAGGTACTCTGTTATTTTTAAACCAAGTTAAAAGGGTTTGCTATATCTGCAGCAAAGAACTCTTAATTATTGCCTCTCTTACCCAGATTTCCCTTTCCTTTTTGAACACCCACACATATTCACTTATGCTTCCAGCTCTTATAGCTATAGTACAGAAATCACTATATGTTCATGGCAAGATTACTGTAGCTCTGAAAATTCTTTTTATTTCTTTCCCCTCCATACAGAAACATTGTCTTCCCAACTGTATATTCTCAAGTTTAGGGCAGTTGGTTGTTTACACCTCTGAGCCACAAGTCCAATAATTACAGTTCACCAACTCAAAACAAACACAAAGTTACCAACATACCTATAGGTAAATCTACAAGCCACTTCTTAAATAATTACAGTTAAATAATAAAACAAAAGGACAGGAGGGTCAGGTCAATTAAAAAAAATTACAAGTTGTCATTAATCATTACTGAAATGACTGCTTAGCTAACACTACTAAAATAACCAGAGACTTCACAAAGGGACAAGACAGCAAAAAACAGTGTTTCAATAATCTGCTTTGAATAGTGCCTTCACTCGGTTAACTTTCAAAGCAACATTCCTGGAACAAAAACCACTGTATGACTTTTCTGCCACGCCTTCAAAAAAAAACCATCAACACAAAAAACCACGTTGTATCCATAACACCCGATACACCAAGTTCCAAAGCAAACTGCAGAAAATTTCTTCGTATTTATTGTTGACTGTTTCTAATGAACAGAAGTTGCTCTGTTCCAAAACAGAAGGTAGACTGTTCAAGCAGGGAGTGAAAGCTCTGAGCTGGTAAATCCTAACTCTAGAGTAAGGAAAAATAACCCACTTGCTTTATTTAGTACTGCCTGTACTAAATACTACTGTACATGCAAAACAGAAAGAAACAATGTTGTCCATCTTCTTCAGTCATGCTGTTTCAGCTATGTGTTGTTTTATGTCTGAATGTCAATCCTCAAATTTAGTTCTTATCTTCACATCTATTCCATTTTGCAAGGTTGAAAAAATCAGTCACATCAGCAGTAACAGCACCAAACATAAATAATTTTTCCGTCCTTCTGTTCCTATGCGCAATGACACTGTATTAAGCTGCATTCTAAACATGACCACCTTACTGCTCTTTCTTGGCCTGAAAAATTTAGTTAAGATCAGGATAAAATCAGGAAACTATGCTAAAAACTCAGTAGGTAGCATTTTCCCCACACTGAGCCATGCTCCAAACAGACTGCTCAGTACGATGTTGGATGCTCTTTTCCTGAAAGCAGTTCAGGCAAATATAAACTGTCAGACCCCAAACTCTTCCCCACCCTTCCTCCATTCTTCAATCTCCACCAAAGCTGAGAAGTTTGCAACTCTCTGGGAACTGATTCGAAACAACACTCTCCATGAAGTTTCAATCAGGTGCAAAACTTGGGTTATCTACAGGCCAAAATCTTTCGTTCAGATAAATGCAGGCTGACTTTCAGACATGGTAGAGAGGGGACAGGGGAAAAAATTGTTTGCAAGAGAATATTTAGCATTTATATCGAATGCTGTTGGAAAGCTGAAATAATTGGAGCTTAAGTAATACAGGAAGTCAAAAGAATGGGATTTCTCACAGTTGACTGGTGAAGTAAGTTTGGAGCTGGTACTGCTATATCAGGGCCTCATTCAAAATCATCTGTTCCAGAAATCCACTGGAATCTGGAACCTCACAGCAAAGCTAATTTCCACACAAAAATTCACATCCCAAAGCTAGAAGAAAGAGAGCTTTCCACTGCAGCAACACTTGCACTTAGGGCTGAGCTGCTGCCATTTCACATACTCAGCCTTTCATTCAGGCCAGAAAGGCTTATATGACACTATACAAACACTGACTACACTATCCAAGGTCACTGGAGATTTTAACCTCCAATATATAACTGGAGATTTCAGTGAAAGAGAATGCTTTGCTACCTCATCAGGAAAGCATGGGCTGATTTAATATTCTTCACTCTTGATAATACTTAAAATACAAAAGGTTGTATGATTTTGTAACAGTTTAGCTTCTACTCTAGGGCAGGCAGGATTTCCTTGCTGGCTAGGTGAAACAAATTCAGTGTGGAAATCATTGTGGAAATACAGTCATTCTCCTGGTTCAATTGCTACTGGCATGCAGACCTTGCTGCATTAGAAAGCTTACAGTCTGGAATTACCACTAGTATTAACACTGGTACATTTCACCAAAATTTTATCTCCAGAACAGAGCCCATCCATGAAAGAAGTGCACCCTGGTCATGCACCACAACGTAAACTGAGAGTTGCACGGGACGCATGGCACACACTCCAAATAAAGCCTACAAAGAACAAATTATTTCCTTGTGACTTTTACCTGCTTTAGACAACCATTATCTATGCTGGCCTAACAGCAAGGCTAAGCTGTAGGCTTAATTTTTCATTAGGGCTTAGGTACCCTGATAAGATTACAAATCCAACCAGAAACCTAAAACTATTAACGCAAAGTCACTTCACAAAAACAAACAAAACAAGCAACCGCCACCAAAAAAAACCCAAAAAAACAAAACAAAACAAAAAAAAAAAAAACAAAAAACAAACCAAAACAAACCAAAAAACCCAAAACAAAACAAAACTTCACGCAGCAGGTAGACCACACAAGTTGAAAGCGACTATCACCATTTTACATGACAGGCCTGGGAGGTGCTTACTCCATTTCTGGAATAGTTCTCTGCTGTGTGCAGATGCTGGCATGGGCACTGCCCCACGAGTCTCCTTCAGCTCCAGTGCACACAAAGCACCAACACCTGATCCTGGGATCATTTCTGCCTGCTGAATGCTTGGCCACAGCTCCTTGGGGACATAAGGTGAAGTCTGTCCTATCAAGGTGCTTCAAGGTCAAAACAGCTTTTTTTTTCTTTGCCTTGACTCAATTAAATCAGCTCTTCTTGACAACTAATACTTCTAAACCAGGCACTTGCCAGCTGCTCTCAGAAATCATCAATGCAAATCACTTGTGGTTTGCCTGCATCAGAATTCACAGTCCCTCACACACTAAAGGTAGCACAAATTGAGCATTCAGATATTAACTGTTTCAAATTGCCTTAGAAATTTAAGTTTATGGTACCTGTTTTGCTGTAGTCCTGATCTGCAAACCAACTGAGATGGCTACAGAACCTGCTACAAAATGCATGACCAAGCATCTTATTCCTCCCAGCACTTAACATCAGACAACAAAAGAGCTTCTTTGGCTTAAATGAGACCTAAGAGGGCAGTGCACGAAGGGAGTGCTCACAAGACTTTCCAGGAGCTAAGAAGGAACTTCACCAGGAAATAGAAAACTATGAGTTCACACAAAATAACGTGTTGATGGCATACTGGTAGTGCCTCAAGGCCATGGAGGGTATTACACTAAGGCTTATATAAAGTTTTCATAATGGGTCACACATTTATTAGAAGCTACAGACAGATATATCTCTATAATAATCCGTAACTTCACAGCCGTTTCAGATCATTTTCCTCACCAGCACCATGAAGCATGGATATTAGCACAAACTACAAACTCTGCATTGCAAAATACTATTCGTCAGGCAGCTGCCTCCCACACCTCTGACTTCCACTCCATGGCTGCACTCAGCTTCAACCTCTTACTACTCCTCTGCTTTTACAGCAAAATCAAAAATCAAAGAAAAAAATTAAAAAGAAAAATAATCCTACCACAATAACAAAGTTCTAGTGTTTTGACCAACCTTGTTTTCACTTAAAAGAATTTTTCTCAGCACTACAGACAAAATTTGAGGGATGGGGAAAGAGGTACAAGGCCATTTATTCCAGCATATGCTATGGTACCAGATATTTAGAAAGAAAAATTGAATATTTAGACAAAATTTGTTAAGCTAACTGGTGTTCTACAGAAGTCAGCAAGTATTAAAAAGTCTTAAGAAGATTTCAGTAGATTGCTAATTTTCTCTCTGAAACTTATGGATTTCTCCAAAATAGGTACTTATAATTTTTCATAAGACAGTCTATTTTTACAATTTCTGTGTCAAAGAGAGAAAACCCTGTTCCATTTAAAATTTTAATATTTTGCTGCATCATGCTATCCAAACTGTTAACAGTATGATTTAAATGATTTCACTACTGAATCTGAAGAAAGACTAAAGCAAGAAAGATAGCAAAGAAGGCTCTTTAACTTTTTAAAAATATTTTTAAATACAATACTGTCAGGATTGGGTTTTTATTGGAGGTTTTTTGTTATTGTTTGTTTGTGGAGTTTTTTTAAGAAACATGACAGCTAAGCAGATAGTATGACCTTAAGATCCTCCCAGGAAAGTTTGTTTTGCCCCGGTATAAACTAGAAACTTTGGCTGCCCATGCCTTATCACTTGACTTTTGTTTACACAGAAATACAGAACTCTGTCATCAAATGAAGTGCAACTGTAATGCAGCCCTTACGTAAGCCCTAGCACATGAATAATTAGCAAGGCATAGACAACTACAAATAGCTAATTTCCCAACTCTACTTGCTATTAGAGTTAACCATTTCTAGACCACTGAACTAAGGATCAGAGGCTGAAGAAAGGGAACAAGATAAACTGAAACTGCAAGTGAGCAAGATTCAGGACATGGAACAGGATTACCTAGCCCAAATGAAAGGGTTTCTTTGACTCTGTATTTGAAGTGAAACCAGTCCTGACCTCAAATGCTATCATGTTTTTAACTGAACACAAAATTAGATTTTCAATCAAACCCAGCTGACTGGTGTTACACAATAGGTCATTGTCAGAACGAACACAAAATTTACACAATCTTTTGTGTCCTTCCTATACTACCATCCTAATGCAGAGGTATCACAGAGTTTTCAGTTCAGAGAAACAAGATTTCAGCCCTCTGTTCCCTGGCAGCCAGAGCAATGCATTAAGTTGTTTATCTCTGACCTGCAGCAGCAGTGCTGGCAGAGGGGTCTTGCAACAGCAGCAAAATGGAGCAACACAAAGACTCAGCAGCTGAAAAATAGCCCAACAGTGACACTCCACCTAAAACTTGCTGACAAAGTAGAAACTACTTCAGTACCTCCAGCAATTCTTGCTGGGACTTTAAAAAAGAAACAAAAAACAAACAGACCAAAAAACCCACATTACAATGAAACCTGATGTGTAGTCCTTTGTTACCTACTTTAGCTAACAATTTAAACAAACTAGACCAAGACTCAAGTGTAAAAAAATAGAAAAGAAAAAGCCCTACAGCCCACAAGAGAGGTCCTTGTGTAATCTGTAGTTCTCCCCTAATTTTTGCATCAGTCACAAGCACACTGAACTGAGCAAGTATGCAATGGCACATAATAAGGATACCCAGAACAACTCATGCATTAGAAGAAAAAATTTCTGGCTCTCCTTGAACCTTTCAGACTTCACAATGAAGCTGGAAAATTTCATGGCTCTACACCCTCTTGGCATCCCTACCTAGCTGTGGAGGACTGAAGGGAGAGCTTTGAATGTCCATTTATTTTGGAAAAAAAACTTCACAGCTATTTCCAAAGTAATTAAATATATACCATACTTTTGTGCTCCAATTGTACCTAAACCAATGAACAATAGCAGTCTCCTCAGAATTGCATGAATACTCAGAAGATGGGCTCACTGTTTCTCCAGCTCCAGTGCTGACCCTATGAACAGCAGCAGACCTCCAACTTGGTGTATCTTAACCCTGGACTACAGAAACACAACTAAAACAAGTCACACAGATTATTTAATTATTTCTGGTCTTGGAAGTGAAGTGGCCAATGTACCCGAGCAAGGCTCAGCCTGGCACACAGAAGCAAGAACTCAGATAAGGTCTATGGCATCATCCACCCCTACACGTGGCAGGGTATCCAGAGGATTCCCAGTACTGGTAATAGCTGGAGCAGAGAGAGACAGAGAGACCTCTTAAACACAAACCTATCTCCTACTTTTATTTTTTACTAGCAGAATGGAAAAATAACATGATGTCAATTCAAGTTACTTGTGAGCAAAGGAGAGGACCTCTCACACATCTGCTGTGGGGGACCATCTCCCTCTACACCAAGGAGGTGGCAACACAGGAGAGCCATATGACAAGCATTCTGCCCCACTGGATATTCCCTGGATACACACATAGCCTTGAACAAAGAAAGCTTTCTTAAGGTGAAAACTGCATGTATAAATTATAGAGTATACATATAAAAGGAGCAGTTGTTTGCTCAGCTAGACTGCAATTAGTCGTATTTCCTAGACGCATCTGATGAAATTTGGAAGTCAATAGCATTTTCTAGCTACAATCTGAGAAATCAAAAGCATATAAATTCAAGAGACACAGATATGAGCTTTGAAGCATTTTATTCAGTCTACTGATACATTCCTCTGTTTTAAACAGATTGAACTTCAACCAGACAACTCTTACACATACTGGGCAGATATCCAGCAATACAAACCAAACTGAATGTGAACTTTGCCCAGTGCTCCACATACATTCTATGAATACACAAATCTAAATAAATAAATCAAGCTAAAAAAAATCCACTTTTCATACAAAAGACAGAAATATAATGCACAAATTATAAATAATTATAAATAATTTCCAAAGAGTCATAAGAAATCATTCCAAGGTAATCAATGTTTTGCACTGTATTCACAAGAATCTTACATGCTTCATGTGATAAACCACTGACTACTGTACACTTTTCTTTCTGCCACACAGAAGACACTGTCTGAACAAGCCCGAAGAACTGAAAGAATGAAACATGAACTGTCACAGCACAGCACAGGGAAAGCGATTATTCTATGTGATGGCTGAGGAGAGCACATCTGAAAAGCAATGAAACATTAAACAATGATGGAGAGGAATTATTCTCATCAGTCACCTCAGTCAAAATAACGAGTAAGCTTAACTGTGGCAGAGAAAATGCAGATAGGTGAGCACCACATATTCCTGTTGGGAAAAAAAAATAGACTGTTATCCCAAACTGAATCACACTCCAAATGTTTTCATAGCTACAATATCACATTTACCATTAAATGGTCCTCAAAACAGATAGGGGTGGGTCATATGAGGAGAATGAATAGACTTTACACAGAAAGAGTATAGAAACCATGCAAACAAACAACAAAACCCTCCAGTAGTTCACCCTGTGTATGTTTACAGCACATTATCTCCTAACAGCAGCCCTGTCACCAGCACCACTGGATGACCGTCAGTCCCCCAATATTCTGCTCTATCATAGTCACAACTCAGCTGGAGAAGAGGCTGCACCCCCTTTGCTGAAGGTGTCCCCACATCTCACCTTTCCAACAGATCACAGGCACAGAGCTCTTCTTGGCTTCCAGGTCTTGTCTCCTCTCTTTCAGTGCAGAAGAGAAAATTAGAAAGACAAAAGGCCCCAGCTCCTTTCTGAGGTTCACATTGGAAGACAAGGGGCACTTGTCAAGAGTTTTCTCAACTTGGCATATGGAAGAAATCTGACCATCAAGAATTGGAACAGTCAAGTACTGGTTGCCCAGAGACACTGATGCATCTCTGTCTCCTAGAGGTTTTTCCTAGATCTAACTTTAGACAGAGCCTAGGAAAACCTCACCTGAATTTAGTTTTGACACTGCTTTGAGGAAAAGGCTGGATCAGATGACCTCCAGAGGTCCCTTAAAACTTGGATTAATCTAAGCTTACCCTTCCGAATCAGTAAGGCTTTACTGTTCATGTGGCCATTGTCACACCTCTGTGAACACATTCTGACATTTGAATGGAATCATTCAATTGTGCTGAATTCAGGTCCTGGCACCCTACATGCAGCTTCACAGAATTACAGACAATTGGGGTGGAAAAAAACCTGGGAACGTCAGTTTATTCACTCACTCTACTTTTTTGGACCAAAGTACTACCAACTAATCCAAAATCTTCTTGGCAGTTACCAGTCTGAACTGTTTTGAAGAGTCTCCTGTATGGACAATTTCACATCTCCACAGACTAAGCACAGGTTTATTTCCCTCCTTAGTCTGTTCATTCCACAATATCCATCCTTACAATGGAAAAATATTTTCTCCTCTCTTTAATTTTCTAACTGAAATTTAAATCTACCATCTTTTATCAACTTCACCTTGAGCACAAAGACCATTTTATTCCCTTCCATTCCTACTTGACGCCTAATATTTTAGGATGTGTCTCTTACAAATCTTCACTCCTCATATCTCACCCTGGAGTTGGTCCTGTTTTCCAAACAAAAAGCCCTTTCCCTCCTCTTTTCAATTCCTCTTAGTCAGTCCACATTTTTCTCGAGGAACAGGACCCAAGACCTACCACTAGACATCAGCAGTACTGATTTCTTTGCACCTTTGTGAAGACTCCAGTTTCTATATACACTGAGTTTCTTCTTTTGCTGCAATACAACACTGCTGTTCCATGCTTATGAATAATGTGTACTTTACTTGAACATTTGCCTACAGCAGCAGCAGAGAGTGCATTAGCCCTTTGTTTTTAGTCAAGTATCTTCCAAGATGTAGGTCAACATCATTTTATGCAAGTTTCCTCTTCCCGAACAGGCATCTCTGCACCCAGCAGTCATGAGAGCTGGGAATCAACAGAAGCATGGGCCAGCCCTGACCTTGGGGCTGCAAGTACAAAACAAAGCACTTTCATTTGAAGCTCTCAGCTGTACAATGTTTCTTGGAGGTCCTTTCCAACCCTGACAAGCCTATGATTCCTCTTCATGGCCTACCAGGGCTTTACTTGTTGACATTTAGAGAACAATGAAAAGTCCATCTGTTCCTACAAGCTTTGCTAATGACAATAATGAAACAGATCTACATTTTAAAATGCAGAGCCAATACAGTGTAGCCAATACAGGCCAGTCAATGTAGATCACTTTGAAGACTGTGTGAGGAAGACAAAGCAAGCAAAAAAAAATTTTAAAAAGCATGCATAAAACAAAATCTGAGATAATTAATCAAACAAACAAAGATTTAAAAACCCCACAGTCACACTCCCCAACAACAAATTCAATTCAACCCCAATTCAAACAAAACCCTTTGGGACTACAAAAAAAGGAAAAAGAACATTTATTTATACTAATGTTTAACTGTCAAATAGTTTACTTGCAAATACCAATTCAGTCCTATCTCTCATCTCATTTTTAGAGCTTAGTGAACACCAATCCACTTTTGCTGAACTCAGAGTTCGGCTTGTAAAGATCAGAATGGCAATTTTATTGTTCCTGAGTGATGGGCCGACTGATTAGATTAGACAGAAACACAAGCTGCACTCTAAGTAATATAGATTGAACAGGTGGCCTTCCCTCTGATCTTCAGCCTCTTCAGACACTTACAAGTAGAATCCTTCTCATTTCAATCACCTCCAGAAAATATGCATTCAGATACTTAGTCATCCTTAACACAACATGAAAATATTTTTCTGGTCTTTAATGCATTTCAAACAGCTTGCTCATAAACACATCGGCCTTTCCCAAATACACCTGTAATTCACATTATACAATTTTAACTAAAAAAAAAATACTGATGTCTAGATGGTATCAACACCTACAGTCTGAAAAGTAATATGTACACATAGTAATTTCATGGAAAAATTCAAAGGCTTCACATTACAGAGACAGAGTCTAAAATGATTTCACATGTACTTAAAATTAAAGATTAGACTTCAAAAAGAATGCATCTTCACTAGGGAGTGAAATAAACCTTACCTGGACAACTTATGCAGAGTAACAACTAAAGCAATGTATGGTTTGCTTCGCAGGTAAAAAAAATGATTAGTCAGCTACTTCCTACAGATCAAAGTGTCTGGTACAGGCATAATTTTTTTTATTCTTCACAGAAATGAGTGAAGAAGAGAAGGATAAACAAAGCCATATATAGAATTTTTAATTGTAAGACTTTTCATAGAAGTTAATGACTAACTCAGGTGTCTTAGTAGAGTTGCTTTTCTCATGATATTACATCATGTATTATTTATATCGTGCTTACTTTGAAGCTGCATCTTTGGCCTGAGGACCTTATGACATAATTCTAAGATGACAATAAACAAAGTGCCAGGTGAGCATGGGGAAGGAAAAGCAGGAAAAGAGTATTAAAAAAAGGACAAAAGCTTATTACCTACACTCATACCCCTCTCATATTCTCATACAGGCAGAGATGGGTACATAGGGATAGTGTCCTATGACAGAATCAAGCACAAGCTAAGACACAGGCACTGCTGCAGTTGGTAAATCAATACCACTGAGAGAGTGATTAGCAACTCTAAGACCTTGGGATAATGAGCTACTCAGAATGACACAAAGGTCTCTGGACTCATCTCCCAATTAGTCCCGTGCTTAAGGGAAAAAATGTCCAACTAAATGAAAGCTAAGGTTTACTGACTTTGAAAAACAAAGTTAATTAGATAAGTATTTTTAATAAATATGCACATATACATCTTATGTCAGTCTACCTTTCAATCACTTTATTCCAAGAAGTCTCACATACAAC
The DNA here is from genome assembly GCA_025920805.1 of Petroica traversi. Lineage (NCBI taxonomy): Eukaryota > Metazoa > Chordata > Aves > Passeriformes > Petroicidae > Petroica > Petroica traversi. The sequence continues at coordinate 1,558,514 of JAHLSL010000061.1, forward strand.
TTGGTGCCAAATACTTAAAAGAACCCAGATACACCACTTCTTACATTCTACGCAATATGAGGGGTTTTACCACACATGAGAAGTTTCTTAGCAAACCTGCTAGTGACCCCAAAATTATACAAGACTATATTTCATCATTTGCAATATATTTCTAGAGGATACACTCTTCTTTTGTGTTTTAGCCTGTTATTGATGATTTGCATAACTTCTTGAAAAACATTGCTAACAAGTCTCGGATTTAATATGGTTTCTTGACTGGTATTAGTACTTCATAGCTATGCAGCTTTCCAGCTTAATATGTTGCCCAAAATTTGTTTTAGCAGTATTAAGCAAAGGATAACTAACATAATTAGAAATGAAAGGAAAAAACAGTTCATTGAAAAAATACACAGCTCAAAGATAATAGCCAATAGCTTGGAGAATTGACTCAAGGTGCAGAACACCTTTTGTCAAGGCCCCAGATGAGATTAAACCCAGTAAATAGAGAAGCCTGTTCGACCAACTCTTCCATTATCCAAAGAGTACATGGCAGAAAAGATTAAGTGTCAGACTTTGCGATGTCTCTCAAAAGGGAAACCTTTCCTGTCTAGTCCTATTATCAATTACATCCCCTGTGTTCAGCTCTGGTAGTGGAACTGCAATGCTAAAGCATGCTGCAGTCCTTTAACTCTTATCCACCTTCAAAATACTGTTTTACTCACGCTTTTACAGGATCAGTTATGCTGAACATGAAGGAAAATAAGTAACCTTCAAAGCTACAATATCTAAAAGAAAGCATTTCAAGAAACCTGGGGAATTTGAGAGCTAGTATGGAAAGACTACATTAAATCAAAAATGTTCTGCAAAGAGACAGTTATTTGCTAACCAACTGAACTGTGCTGAGTTCCTATAGCAGCATAAATGCAAGACCAAACAGTGAGACACTAAATTACCTAGACAACAAATCCCTTAGTCCATTTTTAAACTCAACAATGGAAGCGCACTATTGAATTTGAATGCATATAAATTGCTGTGTATAGTAGAACAATCACAACTTTTTACTAAGGTCTTGTTGCTCTCAGCTTTCTGTGTTGAAGCTACAGAGCAAAAAGGCTCAAAGGATAAATCATTCTTTTTTGTTAGACAGAATTAAAGATGTAAAGATACTTAAAGGGTGTGCTGTCCCAACCAGCATGTGTCTGCTGATTTTAAAAAAAAGTTCTTTACACACAAAAATAATTATTCCAGCAGCGGCCAACTCTACCAAATCTGCTCAGGATACTACTAGAATAAAGGAACAGATGGTACTCGCTCCTCACTCCTTATTTCCATTCAGATTCTATTCAGGAAATATTTTATGCTAATCAATCATAAGCTCTGAATCAGCAGATTTTCACTGATTTTGAATACATTTTGAATGCTTTGTTTCTCTATGCATCAAACTCACTGTGACATTAACCTTATCTTTTCACTATTCTTCATTTGTATCTTGTTGCTATAAACAAGCACATCAAACAAGACCATCTTTGAAAAATAAGGCAGCATTTCTCCCTTTACACTGGAGTAGATGTATTTCACTAGGGAAAAGTGGAAAATAACACTGAGAATTACAAAAAAAACACAAAAACAAACCCACAAGGAGAGATAGGAGGAAAATTAACTAAGATTTAAAACTATTCAAGAGAAGAGAAAGAGAGCAAAATAAAAAGGCACAGCTCATGTAGTTACTCTTGCTAGACTTGCTCAGATCTGGTTTGATTTCTAATTAAACTTTCTTGTTCACTAGTTCAAATGACGTATCTTGAAAGTGTTTTACTTTGAAATTAGCATAACAAAAATTTCTCTGCTCTGGCCACTATAGATACTTAGCATTCTGCTATATTTTCCTTAAAAATAAAAAAGCACCTAAAGTTGCTTGATTTCACCAGCAGTAGTCAGGCAACAGAACATGAAAGTAAGAATTCCAACAATCATCTCTGAGTGGGCAGCAAGAGCAATCCATAAAAGTCTTAAAGCAAATCAAGGGAAAGCAGAGGGAGGGAACAGGACTCTCCTGATCTCAAGCACAAGGGTCACTCAGCTACTTCAGAAGAACTTACAGATGTCACGTAGTAAACCTGAAAATGTGAAGCGCTGATTTCAGTAATAAAGCAATGTCTAGGCCAACAATACAAATCCTAACTTTTCACAGATCATAAGTTGTAAAGAAAACACCACTAAATGGAAATCAGTGACTAACTCAATGGTTTTTCAAAGCAAAGTAAACTCCCAAGTCTTCTACAAACTTTGGGAAGTGGCAAGCTTAAAACACAATTTATCCAAAAGCATGTACAGACTGCCCAGGTACACCACTCATTGCTTTTTCTTCTTCCTAAATTCAAGACACCCATCTTCTGGAAGGAAAGGCATTAAGGGAAAGGTCCAAGTAGGATTTCTTTCCCCTCTATCCAAGAAAGGCTTTGTGTTTACAACACGAGTGGTGAAAAGGAAGTTTATTTCCTAGAAAGCAAGATCACAGACTTCAGCCTGCCCCAAGCAATATCAGTAACGGATGATCAAGTCTGATATTATGAAACCAGAATTAATTCGGCAGCAGATGGTGCCGTGGCTTTTCTTCAGCGAAAATGCAAAACATACCAACGGGGTAAAGTTTCAGAGAAGGACAAGGGGATGTTTGTTTAAGTCAGAGAGCAAAGAAAAACATCAAAACTAACAACAAGATATGCAACAGCAGCTTTCCAAAGCCAGATTTCTTTTGTAGCTTTCCATTAACAGACTCTGAGCAGAAGAGTTATTTCCCAACACCTTGCTTTTCAATGCTGTTGAAAATTTCTTTTTTATTAAGTGGGGCATTCTTGTGTACTTGTAGACTGCTGAACTTCATTAACACAGTTACTTACATATTTTCCAAAAAAAACACCTTTACAGCTGATTACAGATGGGTAATTTTTACTGTCTATTAAAATAAAAAGTTTGGTTTATTTTAAGGAACCAATGGGTATTACTGTAGTCTATTGCTCTTGCTTACATAGTTACAAGGATTTATAAGAATGCTTAGCATTGTATGGGAAGCATGAAATTAGCATCTCCAGAGCTTATAATATATACCACAGCATACATGTCCATTCATCTTGCATCTGAGGATCTATTCATGGTGGGAAGCTTAAACACACCTATAACTGCACAACAGCAGCCCAAGAAAGAAAAATCAATCTCAGCTGCCATCCAAGTGCTTCAAAATGCACCTGTCTAAAAAAGGCATGCTCCTTTCAGTCAGTTCCTTCTTTCCTAGTGTATCTAACAGTAGCTGAATCTAGCACAGAGGAAAACAACTTCACTATAAAAACTTTTAAAAGAAAATGCTTAAAAGGAAGAATGCAGAAAGGTGAAAAGGTAGAGGGAGCCATGACAACAGCAAACAGCAAATTCCATATGGGGAGGGGAAAAAAACCCATTCAGAAACTAGCGGAGTAGAAAAAAACCTACGTAAGACAATCAACTGATCACACAGTTCAGGAACTGGAGGCATGAAAAGAAATCCAGCATCCTATGCCAAAGCTTTGCAATGGGAAGCTAAAGTTGCAATGGATGAAGACATCCCACTTGACTAATGAAAAGTCAACACTGTATCCAATGCCATGCCACACTAAGCTTTAGTTGTAAAAACCTCTACTGTCCATTAAACTGTATTAGTAACCAATGTGTTTTTCTAGCATACTTCACCTCACTTTTGGAAAGCCAGAAACAGAAGCTGTGTGGTTTTAATTCACCAGGTGCACTTATTACTTCTACTGTTACTAAAAATGTTTACCACTACATCCACTACATTTTGCACACAGTTCCCATACTTGGCAAACATCAACATTTCACTTTTCTGAAGCAGTGTCACAACAAATCACAGACACCCAGTTGGGTATGAAAAGGAAATTTTTGGAACATCTCAAGGCAGAACTGGGTGCCCAGATCCCAGAGCCTCTCTACACACGCGAGGTGAAGAGCAGCATCACTCCTGTTCTTTACTTGAGGGATGAAACACAAAGCAGATGTCAATCACAGCAGATGAAGCAGTACCAGTGAGGCATTTTTGCCAAAGTAGGGAAGATGGCAGATAGACACAGACATACCTAGGATGATGAAAAGTGGAAACTTCCACTACTCTGTTCTTTTCAGATATTAACCATGCCTGATTATAAAACACCATCCCCTGAGGCTTCTTTGTGTTCTGTCCATAACACAGTTTCAACTGGGCTCTATCTTTCACGAGAACATGCCCAGTACCAAAGCTCTTCAGCTTCACCAACTGGTACTTCATGTTCTTTTACTGTCTGCTCCATCTGAGGTGTCACCAAAGCAGGTCAGAGTGACCATCTTCTCTTGACTACTGACCAGCTCTTTTCCCATTGTACTTATTTCTTCTTCTGTTTTAATACAGCATCTCTAACAATCAACACTGAAGCTTGTCATCTATACGTGCAGGGCCCCCACTGACTCAGAGTGAATCAAGGCCATCTTTCACCTTTGGATATCTAGAAGACAGACATTTCCTTTGATGTTCTACATTGCTATTTGGATCCCGTTACAGAGAAGACATAACAGACACCATGTTTTATCAGGTACAGTTCTCCATGGTTAGATCTATCCAAACATTACTGTTCTCCAAAAGTTCCTTTGTTTAACATGTATCCAAGAAAGCAAAGGACTGAAAGGCAACTTTGTGTTCTTAGATCACCACTGCTAGAACATCCTAAGGGCATGGCTCCAAGCCCCATGGAGCAAGGACAGGCACTACCTGTTGGAGCCATTTCAAATCCTGTGACCCAGCTCAGGTCTGGTTGGTAAAAGGGTTGACTTGAGTGCAGTCACACAGCTCTAAAGTGCAGTAACAGACCTCGGCCACTGGCTATTGAGGATCTAAATTTTAGGCAAGAACTTCTTCTCCCCAGCATGCCAGAAGCCTACACACTGTGTCTTGCCTGTGGACACCACTAAACTAGCAAGAAACAAGAATCAGAAACCATAATCTACATCCTTTTGTGAACTTGAAACAGCTGCCCATGATGCTGATAACATTTCATAGCCTTCTTGTCAAAATTTGAGTTTTCATACACTGAAAAGACACTTTTAAAAGCAAGACAGAAATTTTAGACTTACAAAAAGGGATAGTTTTTCACATTTAAAAGGAAGTTCTCTAATCAGATGACCATTTTCTACCATAGGGGCTCTGACTTTATCTGAAATACACTACACACAGTCACACAGAAAGCAAAGCTCTTTGCCAAAGTTGCACACCATCATTCACAAAGTCCACAAGTCTTTCGGTGGTGGGTGACTAGAGAAAAATGTTCTCTTAATTGGGGAATTTAACATTAGTTACTGGATTATCTGCCAAACTACTTTCAGCTTTCATGCTTCACTAAACTGGAGTATTTAGCTCATCTGTCAGAAACCCATTATTACACTGAAGAAAACAGGGAGCAATTAGCATAAAAGATGATAGCTTAGAGCTGGTGCTAATTGGAAAGAATGAAGTATTTTTCATTCCTGTTGGATACAATTAGGTGAGACAACCAGGTTCTGGAAAAACAATTTGCTAAACAATCTCAGTGATGTCTATTCTATAACCTATGTTTAAAGTCTAAGCAAATTCACGCCTTTGCAGTATCTTGCAACCACGGGGGTTGCAAACTAAAAGCTGGTCCAGCTGTAGAGCAAGGCTTGCTCGGAAATATCCATACAAAACACAATGACTGATTCATCACAACTGTGGAGATCATCACTGAACTAAGCTCAAGTTGCCAAAAAGAGCTGAAGAGCAAAACCAACGAGGAAGCAGAATGCAATACCCATAACGCACGGTACAGCATTGCACCAATACACAGTGAGTTGCAAAATCAGTTCAATTCTAGCACTGCACAAAATACACAATCAGAAATAAAAGAAAACCCTCTACAAAGAGCTACTGGTGCAAAAAAAATTATTGTGCATGCTTTTGTTCATGACTCCTAAACAGAGAGGGGGGAAACCTTGTACGTGAATAGTTAATTTGCCAAAAGGAAGAAAGCAGACAGGGAGAAAAATGCAATCCTTTGTTATTAGTGAACAGCACTTAGACACAAAATGTTAGTTAGACAATTATACTGCAGAAATACAACTTATAATATCTGGGATTTGTTGTCAAGAACTACAGCTGAGTGACTTTAATTTACTTCTACAATATATTACTCCTAATCTATTCATCACACACCTACAATTATGAATGTATTTCTACCAGTAGGTTTTTTATTTCATTCCAAGCTGCAGCAAACCTCTGTATTTGTAAATGAACTTCTACATCACTATTTCTTTTGGCTCAGAACATATTTAATATTTTCTTCAAATGAGAAAGCAGTCTGTAAACCTGTAACACGCCCTATTTTCAGGATCACACCTATCTCATATTTTCCTTTTTAAAAATACAGCCTAATTATGCTTTGGAATAGTACCTCCCTGAACATTATGCGAAAAATGCTTCAACAGATAGCACTCACTAAAACATCTCTCCCAACAGAAAATGCTGCTGCAATCAGACTTTCATGAACAACTGCAGCATACACCCCATGTTATCATGCAGGGGTGGTGCTTCTCTGTTTACTGCACCGTTCCCCCTACACCACATAACAACAACAGCACACAGCAACACTGCTTATTTCTGCATCCTTCAGAGAAAACAAAACAAACCTAAGAAGTCGCCCTCTTCGTCTTCCTGAACAACCCTTGAAATCTCTAATGCAAGGTTGTCCAAAGACCACTGATACAAACAGACCTTCCCCTATAGTCTGATTTCTTGTGTTGTAACGCTCCAAGTGTGCCAGCACAAAGAAACTTCTTTAAAGAAATAAATCAACAGACAGTATCACAATTAAACCCCAAATATTGACATACATATACATAAACAGACATAGATATACACACACAAATGTATTTCTCCTCACGCTTCCATCACATAAAGACATCTTGAAAATTGGAGCATTCATGGGCTAAATTGGAAGTTCTTCAAACAATCAAATAGTATTTTCACACAGAAAACTGAGAAGAGCCAAGAGCTCCTGATGAACAGCAGATTTTTATCTCAGATTAAAGAGCAATTTGAATTAACTGATGTTTTAAAATTATTTAAGCTCCCCTCCCATCACGACTTCTACATACACCTAATTCCTATGCACTGTGAGCAGCCCTATGGGAGTCCATCCCTCTGGTATGTGAGATTAGACACAGCCTCCGCGGGATAAAAGACTTTATCCTTCTAAAAATATCGGTGCGCCAGGATCCACTCTCGCAAAGCTCCGTGATGCAAACGGCACCGCCACAGTCCAGGGGCTGCTCTGCTTCCATGAGTAAGCACTAGCAGCACCGGGCTATAATTAGTTGGAGTATTTTTAGGGTCACTGCTCAAAATTGGAGAGAAATTACTGAACAAGACCCCGGAATGATGGGGGCTTCCCCCTCTCCTCTGGCTATTTCCCACAGCTGCGAGGAAAGAGGCTCGGCAGGGGCCGAGGTGACCCCCTCTCCGCAGGGAAGCCGCGCC